>VMOF01000013.1:8735964-9062984 GCA_011764245.1 Trialeurodes vaporariorum
GGAAATTATTAATTTCTTTCCCAGAAATCAAAATCAAAGTTTGTTTCTTCTTTTTCTGTTGGTTAATTGATTTATTACAGAAAAAGATTGATGCGCGAAAATTATTAATTTTTTTCCTGATTTTTTTGTTTGTTTGTTTTTTTTCTGTTGGTTAATTGATTTATTCTAGAAATGATCGATTTGTTTCCGGGCCATAACCCATGCACCTGTTAGCGAAATACTTGCTTTTTTTTTGTATTTTGTTTTTTTCTTTTACGAAATTGACGACCTTGCCGAGAGGAGGGCGTACATTGAATAAAAATACAATCATATATCAAATATCAGAAGCATGAAAATATGTGAACTTATGTAAGTGATAGTACAATTATCAGAATTCTAGTGTTTGTACCATAGTTCTTGAATTTTTTTTTTAGGAAATTCTAGTTCTAAGACCAAATTCCTGTATTACACCAGCATTTTCTGGTCATAGTACTAGAGACTTTCTATAGTTCACAAATCGTTGTGTTTCTGGTAATGTTACTAGAATCTGGTAGTATGATTATAGCTTTTTTTCAGTGTAGAGAAACGCGTTCAAAAAGTTTCAAAGTGGTTTTTCGATACTTCAAAAGAGGAAATAAATAAAACCAAGATTTAGTTTCATCGATTTCTTTATTTAAAGTATCGAAAAACCACTTTGTAATAGTTTACACGCGTTTTTCTCAAAGGAATGATTTTTTTTTTTTTTTTTTTTTTCGCCCTTCTCTTGGAAAGGTCTTCAATTCACTGGCGCAACCAGGATCTCTTCCATTTCTCTCATTTCCCATTTGAATGTATAAGTAGGAAAAGGACAGAAAGAGGGGGTTTTATCCCGTTGTCCATCCTTGTCTAACATACGTTTTTTAATGGAGAAAGGAGAGAGATGAAGAAACTCTCGGTGCGCTACTGCTTCAATTACAATCAGCAATATTACAATCAATGTGGGCCAATTTTACTCACAAACCAATTTTTGGATTTAGTAACACCTGTTGTTTTGCTGGACTCGAAAGTTTCTGTCCTTGTGACACGCAGAAAAAACAATATGTTTCAATATGTTGAAACATTGCACATGCGACAATATATATTTGAGTGAAAGAAAAGCGAAAAAAAAAATTAAAAAAATTCGTATAATAGCGACGGAACTTATAGAGTTACTCATTTAGAGAGTTAAAGGTCATTCCATCTAAATCATCACTAACGGCTTAAAATAATTTAAAAAAATAAAATAAATAAAATAATTACATTAAATAATTTGCAATAAAAGTAAAAAAAAAACAATCAAAGCAATCAAAACAAACTAATACAAGATTCGTGAATTAAAATGAATTTGAATTGATTTCATTTCCTTTATTAAATATAGACTCAAAAGAGAATTCCTCTAGAATTACTGGTTTAATAAGTCTTACAGTTGAAAAAAAAAATTGAATTACCAGAATTCTTGTTGATCCAACAGATCGTTCTGATGGTTCACGAGAAAGAATCGTTGAAACAACAATAATAATAAGAATCCTCCGGGTTGTTTTTAATAAAATGTCTCATTATTCTACATTTAATAACGCGTTCCGTAATTCCAACGAGAAATTTTTCTTCGCGTACTCAAAAATCAAATACGGGATTTCATAGCACCCATTATCAATGGAGAAAAAACTTTCAATTTTTCCAATTTTTTTGTTCTTTTCTTCGCTTTTTGTTTTTTAATTTCGTAGCTCCGAGATAGTGTCTTTTGAGGGGGGGGGGGGGAGACGAAGTAAAAAAAAAAAAAACACAAAATTAAAGAAAATCTGGGCGCATATAAGTTTAAAAAAGGAAGGGGGGGGAGTATAAATATTTAGACAGAAGATATCACGGTTCATTTTGCCGAAATAATTTTTTTCTTCGTTTTCTCGCTAATGTCTACGTGAGCTATTTACAATTAGTGTTTATTGATATACTAGTGCTTAGGCACTATCTTATATTTTTTTCTTTAAAGATAATGTAAATTATTATATGATGTTTTAAGCGCCGTCAAATTATACGTGATTAAGTCCTAAGAATGGGGCTATTGCACACTTTTGCTATAAGCGATTTAATAGACGAATATGGCGTAAAAAGCTCAAAAAATAACGATGGCGGCACTAGAAACTTCCAAAATCCACTCCTAAACTCAATAAACGCAGTTATTTGCGCGAGCGTAATGGTGACCGAAGGCACTAACAATGGGAGATTCCTATCTTAATTTCGTCACTCTTTCTATGCTGACAAGGATGATTCACAGAGTAATTAGTCATCAGAGTGATGATCCACATCCGATGAATGGTACCGCAACACCAAGTGACACCGGTGTCAAATGAAAGTAGTCTCTTATTGGTCACTTCTTGATGGAGTTTCAGAATTGTTAGATGGGAATCTCCCATTGTTAGTGCCTTCGGCCACCATTACGCTCCCGCAAATAACTACGTTTATTGAGTTTAGGAGTGGATTTTGGAAGTTTCTGGTGCCGCCATCGTTATTTTTTGAGGTTTTTACGCCATAATCGACTATTGAATCGCTTATAGCAAAAGTGTGCAATAGCCCCATTTACATTGGTTTGGCGAGATTAGATATCTCGACCTGAAACCAATCATGGGTGGATTCAGGAATGTTTCTTTCTCTATCTCCGGTCATTTGTATGCAAGAGTTAGAAAAGAATAACAGAGGGGGTCATCACGTGACTTTAGCAAATATATCTGTCATTTTCTAACACACACGTTTAAATAGGCGGAGAGAGAGAGAGAGAGAGAGAGAGAGAGAGAGAGAGAGAGAGAGAGAGAGAGAGAGAGAGAGAGATAAATTCCTGTATCCGCGTATGAAACCAATTCAACTTCCTTCCTTCGTTTGAGTCTTCTAGTGATTGTCTCATTATCAAGCAAATAAGTAAGCATCAAAAACGACATAATGTGTCCGCGACATTCACCATCCATCAGTGTTAATTTTACTAATTGTCAGTGTTTTAGAATAATCCTACGCCTACAATGTCACTTTATCATCGCTACCATATGTATTTTCAGACGCTGATTTCAAGCGAATGCTACCAGTTTTCATTGAATTGGCCTAGATTTTACGTAAATTCGAAATTACGTCTTCTTAGCAAAAAATTCAAAATTCTGGAAAAAGTACACGTTCTGAGTAAAAACTAAGGCCGATTTTGAAATCAGCGGGTCAAAACACATGGGAAATTTCGCGAAAGGGGTGAGAAAGAGGTATCTTATAATGAGAAAACCTGGTTTTACGTTCATAACAGGCGTAAAAATCCAAGCAAATCATCTACTAGTAAATTTGAATGTGCTTAAAGGGCTTTTCCATTTTTGCTCGCCTAAATAAAGCTAAGGTTTTTGGGATCCTATTACCAGTAAAATTATTTGCTCACGAGACAGAAGAGATCAGTGCAGTGCTTCGATTCTATGAAAAAATCGAAAATAATAAAGTCTTCACAACTTCCCGAAGGAGATTTATTTTCAAGGTATTTCATGACATGCGAAAGGATGTGAACAGATGCTTTGGACTGACGATTTAAACAGAAAATTAGCTCTATACGGGAAAATATCACGAGCAGGTTTCTAAAACTTTCAACAATCCGTGAGAGGAAAGGAACTTTTAAAGCTCGTCAAAAATCTCTCTTGTAGTATATTTCATAAACGAAACAAAAATACGCCCTCAGGTGCGGTTTAAAATTACAGAATATTCAACTAAATATAAAACTTCTGTTGCAATTAATTTCGCCGTGGTCTCAATTTTCACGCGATACCATAGATGCTCCGATATTTCTCGTTATTTTGTTATCACTACAGAAGGGAGCGGAGGAGGGGGGAACATTAAAATAATGTGATTAATTTTGGCGTATTTCATAATCTAGGCAAAGCTAAAGCTTCGATAATTTAGCTTTTTAGCAAGCTGCAAGATGAGAAGAAAAAAAAAAAAAAAAAAAAAAAAAAAAATCTGAATGACGGCCGGTTGAATTAAATTTGAATGCACACCTGATTTACACCAGAATCGACTAGTAAATCGCGTACAGCAGAAGTGTGCAACAGCCTCATTATATTGTCATTCCATCAAGAATTGAGGGGGGCTTCTAAGATACGACTTTCTTTGCACCTGAATCACAGTACTATGACCACAGAATAATACAATCAGAACGGAAACTCCCATAGGAGCCAATGGAAGCAAGTTTGGAATTTAACGGCACCAATAGGCAACGCTGTGGTCCTATATCCCAACATGGCGGACGTGTGTGATTTGTGTTGAAACTCATTTATTTCTGTAAATTCTGGAAGGAAATCTTAAGTTTCCGGCCTCACTTTTATTCTTTTGGCATTTCAGAATGAAAATTTCGCGGATCATGTCCTATATTTTTTTTTTTTTTCGCGCTCGAATCCAGATGTAAACATCCTATATCCCAACATGGCGGCCGCGAAATGAATTTGCTTCAAAATCCGACAGAGTTTCCGTTCTGATTGTATTATTCTGTGCAATGACCTTCTAAAGAAAGTCCTCTGTTAGAAACCACCCTTGATAGTTTTGTTCATGATTTTCCAAAGAGTTTTAGAGTTTTTAAGACATACATAGGCTGTACAAAAAGTAATGCATCGGTCAACTTTTTGAGCGAACAAAAAAAGCTAGCAAGTTTTGGTTTACGGATTCGTGTGTAGACGGTGTGAATACCAATTAAATGAGACCTTGTTCTGCTCATCTAGTCAAAAATTGATCTAAATACACAAATTCTCCCGAGACACCTCGCACATTGCACAAGTGCCTCCAGGATTTTAGGGTGCTTCTTACAAAGAGAAAAACGAGTAATAGTTGAGTGCGTGTATTGGAAGAAATCAACAAAAAAGCTTTTACAACAATAATTTACACATTCAATTATTCTTCATCCATCTGAAGGGTCCATATCTTTTCCTACCTTCTCGAATTATAGTAGGATTAGCCTTTTCTTTAATTTCTTCTAATACACGCACTTAACTGTCACTCGTTTTTTCTTTGCAAAAAGTACCATAAAATCCTGTAGGCGCTCGTGCGAGGTGCCTCGGGAGAAACTGTGTATTTCGATCAATTTTTGACAAGATGAGCAGAACAAGGTCTCATTTTATTGGTATTTACACCATCTACACGAATAGACCTGTTTAGTGATGATCAATCCACCGCAATGTTTCGTCTACGTAGGGAGTGCGTCGGTGGAATTCAGAGACTAAGAAGCCGAAGCTATGTGGCATATGGCATATGGAGATGATATCTTGCCGATGCGATGGCACCAAAGTGTTGCTCCTTGCTCGCTGTGAATGCAACACGCAGTACACTGGTGGTTTTCCCATAATAATTCCACTGTATAGCATTAAGACTACCAACTGCAACATTCACTAATTTTATCACGGACGCGGACGGCCGGCGCGCTATGCTGTTTTATACCCGTTATCTAACTAGAGTTACATTTTTTCAATTTTTTTGGCTCAACATTTTACCCTTGTACCAGTTTTTACTTATTCTCGCGTTATTTTTTGCGCGAAAATTAGACGCGTCACTAGACTTTCTCATTTGGGGGAGGGGGGCCGGCCGGTGGGCCGGGGGGGCGGGGGGGCAAGGTGAGAGATTCCCTTTGATGGTCTGGGGATCTAAATGTATGAAATATCGGCTGCATTTGCTGTCTGGTCTTTTCTAGTTTATTATAAAGATTGACAAAACAATGCAAGAATTGTATGCATCTAAACGAAACACTCAAATGATCTTAAGTAATGTTGATGTTTACTGAAACCTATAATGGTTCCGTCTATGTTGTTGTACGTCGGTGATAAGCTACTATAGTTTGAAATGGAAGTGATTCCTGAGTTAATGCGTGGATTTTGAAAGTTTCTAATGTGCGCATCGTTATTTTTGACGAATTTTACATTAGAATCGATGTGTCATATTTTTGTTGCAGAAGTACGTAGAACTCTCGCATTTTGAGAAGCGGGTTGACGGATTCTGACAAGTGGCGGTGCTTGCTTCCGAAATGCATCAAAACGGATCTGTGAGTGGTTGTTTAGTAAACAGTTACGACTCGTTCCTAACCAACCACTTGCCCGATGCATTTTTATGCATTTTGGAATCAAGCAAAGCTACTTCTCAGAATCCGTCAACATACTCAAAATGCGTGAATTCTAACAGACCCATTTATGCATTTTCCAAAATGCATTTTTATGCATTTTGGAATCAAGCAAAGCTACTTCTCAGAATCCGTCAGCATACTCAAAATGCGTGAATTCTAACAGACCCATTATTGTTAGTTCCGAAAATTATAAGGAAAGCGTTCTTCCTCGATAGTGCGAATTTCTGACTTATTAAATTTTGCTATCATTCATTATATTGCCGCTGAACTTAACATACGCGAATCGATAAATCCACGTGCCAACAGAAAAAAAAAACAAACAAAAACAAACAAAAAAACAAACCTTGCAAGAGCTCCGTTGCAACTTGCAAGCTTCGTCACTCTGATGAACAACGAAAAAGTTTTGTAATGTAAGTACGAATCGAAAGTATGGTTGGGCATCAAAAGCGAGGCGCTTTGGGGGGGGGGGGGGGCTTCATTCTTTTCTTACCTCATCTGCATCTCAAAGTAAACGACCAACGCCGACAGGGAGAAGTTTTTAAAATACCGCGATTAAACTGAACAATGCCCCCCCCAAAGTTTCTCCTCCCTCGTAAGATGCTACCGTCGTAATTCATGATGAGTATGCTATATAGGAGTAACTGGCAGACGTACTATGGCTTTCAAAAGAAAGTATCCTGCTAAAAATTTTCATTATATCATTTCTTGATCAATTTGAGAATTTTTACGGTTTTCAGGTTATTTCGGAGTCTTACACTATTGCCACTTGGGACAAAAATCTAAACTATGGAAAACTAGCCGTTCCAGACACCCTACGGGTGCCCTCCACGGCCAGAATTCTATAGAGGCACGGGCTAGTTGACACTTTGACAGTTTGTTTGTTTTTCATTTAAAGAAGGATGGTTGTTAAACGAACGATTGAAGAAGTACGGTAAAAATTACTGACAAAAAATTACGGATCAAAAGTATCGGAGCGCTCAGGTTTAAGCGATGAGCGTTAGGACCGAGGGAGTTGCGACAGTCTTAACCCTTTTATCCCTGGTGTACATTTCAATGTACATCTGAATGATGCTTCTTAAAGTTGCACTAAAAAAAAAAGAATAGGCTTTTGAAGATTAGTTCTTTTTACAGGATTCAGAATACTCCCCCAAAGAAACAGTAAATATGAAAGACTATTCCCCTAAACCCCCCCATACCCCATAAACCACACCTTTCACCTGTTTTTTGGTCAAAATTCGTTGCTTACTATATAGCCGCCATATTGGATAAAAGAAAAATTCACCAAGAACAATGTCGATGAGAGAACTTTCTTTTGAAGGTCACAGAACAAGCAGTCTCGTAAGCACTGCTTCGACACGATTCAACGCAACCCGTATTATACGCGTTACCCGCATAGATGGACCCAGGAATTTGGCAACCATGAATTCTTTCCATTTGAACGTATGATTAACAATCGATTCTTAAGGGGCCCATGGACCTTTTCACTAATCGACATTTTCTTTTACAATCAAAAGGGCAGAATTCAGAGTTGCCAGACTGCTGGATCTATCTTTGAACCTTTCTGAATTTTTAGCGAACAACAGGAAATAGACTATTGAGTGCGTTGTTGGCTTTACGTGCAATGCGGGTTGCAACGAATCTTTGACGCGCGCAGGACTTGTGAGACTGCTCGTACAGTACGGCACCAATCCTGCTTACTTTTCTCTGGCCTTTGAAAGACATCAGATTAAACGCAGGTCTGTTCGTGAGACTGGTTTCACTTTTAAAAATAATATGGGTGGGGCCCTGAAAGAACATTAGTGATATTTTAAGAGCCGCACTACATGGTCACAGATCGTCAAAAAGTGGCTCAAAATCAGAGAGAAAAAAAGTCTCATAAAGTCTCATCCTATTTTAATCACTGAGAACACTCTTAACAAGTAATTTAAACCAATAAATGTTACCAACCTTTTTTTTTAGAAAAGATGAAAAGGTCAAAAATGATGATTTTTTATGATTTTTTTTTTATTGATTTTTTGGCCACTTTCTTCCGATCTCAGACCATTGTGAGCCGTCCGCGGTGTATATCTTTTGAAGACTTTTGATTGAAAAGGTCTGCTTGTAAAACTGTTTCCCCATTTAAAATAACATCGACAATACTAAGGAAGAACACCAGTGACATTTTGAAAGCTGTCCGCCGTGCTGGCCCTTTAAAGACTCTAGATTGAACAGGCCTGCTAATAATACTGATTCCCCGTTTAAAATAACGTAAGGAGTTGCCCCGGAACAGCACCATTGACATTTCGAGAGCCATCCGCTGTTCTGGCCTTTTGAAGGGTTCTATCGCAGATTGAACAGTTCTGCTCTAAAGTCTGTTCCCCCGTTTAAAATAACATCGGCTAAACCGCTGAAGAGCACTAGTGGTATTATACAGGGTGTAAAAAAAAAAGGAGCAGCTCCGAATAACTCGAGTTTGGGTTCGAATTTAATAAAACGCTGAAACACGGGCTCCATTATTTTGAGGGGGACATCTTTTAGGGGGGTTGCCAAATTCCAGGCCCCCCCAGGGGAGCGGGTACGGGGGTCACCACCCCCCTAAATCACATTTCTCAAATGGCGACCCCTAATTTTTATTACATAACTTTGAAGAACATCAAATTCTAAGCATTTTGGCGCAAACCGCAGGTCGATATCTTTTTTCGTGTTTGAGATATCGAAAGTCAAAGTTCGATTTTGACCCATTTTCAAAAATTCATAACTCCCACTAAAAAAGTCGGAATTTAAAAAACTATTAGTTTAAAATGCTCTACAAAACAAGTCCTTTTCAGAAAAAAATACAACTGTCCAGGAAATTTGAATTTTAGGCTCCGAAAAAAATATTCAAAATTTTCGAAAATTTTGAATCGGCGATATTCTTGTAAAACGGCCAGAATCGACAATTTAGGCTTAAAACCTGTTGACTGAGTCCAAAAAGCGATGCAAAGCTCTCTAAAGTCCCCAAAACCCCATTAAAGCCCGAGAGAGAGGTGTTTCCTGACTCTAAATTTAGCAGTGTTCTCAATACTGAGTTTGATCATTTTAAAGGTGATTTTGAGATTTTCTTGAGCTTTTAAGCGCTTTGCATCGCTCATTTGGACTCAGCCAACAGGTTTTAAGCCTAAATTGTCGATTCTGGCCGTTTTACAAGAATATCGCCGATTCAAAATTTTCGAAAATTTTGAATATTTTTTTCGGAGCCTAAAATTCAAATTTCCTGGACAGTTGTATTTTTTTCTGAAAAGGACTTGTTTTGTAGAGCATTTTAAACTAATAGTTTTTTAAATTCCGACTTTTTTAGTGGGAGTTATGAATTTTTGAAAATGGGTCAAAATCGAACTTTGACTTTCGATATCTCAAACACGAAAAAAGATATCGACCTGCGGTTTGCGCCAAAATGCTTAGAATTTGATGTTCTTCAAAGTTATGTAATAAAAATTAGGGGTCGCCATTTGAGAAATGTGATTTAGGGGGGCGGTGACCCCCGTACCCGCCCCCCTGGGGGGGCTTGGAATTTGGCAACCCCCCTAAAAGATGTCCCCCTCAAAATAATGGAACCCGTGTTTCAGCGTTTTATTAAATTCGAACCCAAACTCGAGTTATTCGGAGCTGCTCCTTTTTTTTTTTACACCCTGTATAAGAGCTGTCCACTGTGCTTGTACCTTTTGAAGATGACAGATTGAACAGGTCTGCTCGTAAGTCTGTTTCTCCCTTCAAAGTAACATTGGTGATACCACGGAAGAGCACCAGTGACATTTTGAAAGTTGAACAAATCTGCTCGTAAGACTGATCTCCCGTTTAAAATAAGATTGGTGACACCACGGAAGAGCACAAGTGACATTTTGAAAGTTCAACAGGTCTGCTCGTAAGACTGATCCCTTGTTTAAAATAACATTGGTGGGGCCCGAAAGAGCATTAGTTGTATTTTGAGAGCCGTCCGCCGTGCTGGCCTTTGGAAGACTCCAGATTGAACAGGTCTTCTCGTAAGTCTGTTTCCCCGTTTAAAATAACATTAGTGATACCCCGGAAGAGCGCTAGTGACATCCTCACATTTGTTTTCGCCATTTTCGTTTTGATTTTTGATTATCTTTATTTTCTCCCTTCTTTCCTTGTATTTCTCTCACAGAAGCGCAACAAAAAATTCCTCATCTCTCTCTTTTCTCCATTGAAGCTCATACGTTGAACAAGGATAGGCGGGAGGATAACACCCCGCATCGGCACTTTTTCTATATTTTTTATCAGGGAAAAAGAGAGATTGAAGATTTTCTGGTTACGATATACTGTGTCTAGCGGCAATTTAAAGAAAAGAATGCAGACTACACACCTTGGAATTCGAATGGGGAATTTAAATTAAAATCTTGTAAAGAACAGACCGTCTTAATGTAACTTCGCAAAAAAAAAAAAAAAAAAAAAAAAAAAAAAGGATGGCTATATGCCGATAAAGGCGTGAGTTTATTAAGGACCAGTTATTGGACTTCGTTTGACATCACTGCGATTGTGAATTCATTCGTGATTACTCAACATAATGAGACGGATGCAAGCTTTCGCTCAAAACGATTTCCAAGATCGATTCAGCGGGCCGATCATTTACTTCATCGTTAAACCGATCGTTAATATGACGGTCTATGAGTGATGCTTTCGGTCGAAAATTGTAAATCTTAGCCGTTGCTATATGGTAACCATCGTTAAGAGTCTCGTTTTATAAAGGCTATTCATGAGTAACCTTTAAAAAACGGACACTATAACGATGGTTACCATAGCATTGGTTAAGATTTACAATATTCGACCAATAGAATCACTCATACACAGTCTTAACGATCGGTTTAACGATGAAATAAATGGTCGGCCCGCAGAAGTGAAAAATAGTGAAATTATCGACGTAAATCTAAAAACTGACGATATCCACGTCTAAACTTACAAAACGCTTTGAAATGCGCGAGCGTCATGGCTGCGTTGATCACTATAAAAATAGGACCCATCGCTCGTATCCTTACCCAGAACCTATTATTTTCCGGAGGTTTACACGTGTAACATCGGACTATTTTGATTGGGGGGGGGGGAGGGAAAAAAAAGTAATAAAGGAATTGAATACTAAGTATATGGAAAGTTCCCAGTAAATTGTCCCCCTCGCTCGTCTCTCCTCGATATAATACTCGATCAATTTGTTTTTTACATTGTTTTCCAATAGTGGAAACCAAGAGATATAATTTGGTAATTATCGTCAGTGATTTTGGGTACAAATTCATTCAGATTAACGTGAAATTTCGCTTGATAAATCTCTATTTTTCAAAATTTTCAGGGGTGGACCCCCGGACCTCTTGCTACTGGGGGTGTCCCAGGGAAAGTCCATAATTTTGTAGTTACGATGTTGTTTACATATACATGGTGGTTTCGCAGTGTTGCCGGATCGAGGGTAAAAAGCCGTATCGTCCCCATTGAAATCAATGTAAAACGTACGGCTTTTTCAACCCAATCTGGCAACACTGTGGTTTCGTCTGTGAGTAGTATGCATGCCGGTGCAAATAGTGTCTATATAGTGTAGCGCGGGCTGTTTGAACTTGAAGTGATTTCCTGAGTTAAATAATAGTTTTTGAACGTTTTTAATGTGCCCATCGTTATTTTTGCCGAATTTTCCGTAAGAATCGAATTTCTGTATTGTTAAAGCATCAAAAGTACGCAACATAGACCCATTGCCGGAAGTAACAAAAACGCTTGGATGGTCTAGTGTCACTCCAACTAAAGGTTTATCTAGGTTGACTAACTTGCTATTTAACCTACACATTTAGGCTTACTGTAGTTCAATATAAGACGTCACACCTACATCAAGTTTTACCTGAAGTTTATAATGCCTGCAGTCCTACATGCGTCTTTATAAGAAAACGCACTTTCTGCGTTTATTTTACTGAACGAGTGGTTTCGCCTGATGTGTTTGAGTCATTGAACCTAAGGTGTGCGAGTGTTTCACCACAAGACAACCAGATAAGAATCAAGCGAGTGGTTCTGCAGACATGTGCGCTACTAAAACGAACAATTTTCTCTCGAAAGTCTTTGAGAGTTTTGTCAGCTCCCCTCAGTTTTGAACGCTGACATCGAATTTGATAGCTTTTTTAACGAATTGTTATCAAAACTCAAAAAAATTTCGGGAAAAAAATCACTTCTTGAGAGAAAAAGTGAACGAAAAATCGATTTAAGGGCCTATTTAATCCATGTAATTCCGCACTTTTAATGAAGCTTTTGAGACCTTTTATCTTGTTCAGATAATCGATAATTTTTCATATTTTCATTCCGTCATTTTTTCCCCACCAATTTACCACATAAACAGAAAAAATTTACTGCAAACAAAAGTTTTGAGCCCCCACCCACCATGGGCTCACTATTTTTCAAAACTATATTTTAACCAAAACTATTTTCATTTTTAATTTTCTGACTGACATGAGTATATTTTCTTTCGGAAACAAAGGAAGGTTTCTCAGCCTTCTCAGATGAACCTTGGCTAAATCACGAGTTCAAATGGTCGAAAAGAGAGAGCAAATCACAAAGTTTAGTTACAAATAAACTGTATAGGGAATGCCCTACGAACACTTTCTCACATCGAATTTAATCTGGGGGAGACCCCCAAACCCCCCTTTGATATTTTATCCAAATTCAAAGATCCGTTTTTGAAATATTTAAATTCTTCCCCTCTTTTGACCCATTTTCCCATTGATTTCATGGGAAACCATTTTTCATCCATAACTACCCTAAAAATTAAACCTTAAAAAAAAAAAAAAACAATTCCTCTGGGGAATGTTAATATAAAGCAACATCTCTTCAAAATTTCGATGCAGATGGATCAATAGTTCAAAAGTTATGCTGGTTTCACGTTTTATGGCTACAAATATAGACAAACGGAGGGACGCCACAGAAAGTTAGTGCATTTACACCTCCAAGACACATAATATGGTTAAATTATATTACAACTTCAGAGACGAATATTCTTTAGGATAGTATTAGGCACGATGAGAGCCGCAATTATTTTATAATGAGGCTGTTGCACTTTTGCTACAAGCGATTTAACAGTCGATTCGGTGTAAAAACCTCGAAAAAAAAACAATGGCAGCACTAAAAACTTCCGAAATCCACTCTTAAACTCAATAAACGCTTTTATTTACAAGGGCGTAATAATTGCCGAGGGCAGTAACAATGAGAGATTCCTATCTTGATTTCGTCACTCTTTCTATGCTGACAAGGATGATTCACAGAGTAATTAGTCATCAGAGTGATGATCCACAGTCGATGAATGGTACCGCAACACCTAGTGACACCGGTGTCAAATGAAAGTCGTCTCTTATTGGTCACTTCTTGATGGAGTTACAGTATTGTTAGATGGGAATCTCCCATTGTTACTATCCTCAGCCACCATTACACCCGCGCAAATAAAAGCGTTTATCGAGTTAAGGAGTGGATTTCGGAAGTTTTTAGTGCTGCCTTCGTTATATTTGGAGGTGTTTTTACACCTGAATCGACTATTAAATCGCTTAATACAAAAGTGTGCAACAGCCCCATCATCATGATTTACTTACAATTAGTCGTAGTGGGCCAAGTATCGAAACAAAACACCTTGAAAATCTCTGCGCCATGCTATTGCAATACTTTCGCCATTTAAAAGTGTGTTAGCTGCAGCAAGAAAGTAAAAATCACTTACGCCGAATCACCCTTTCACTAACCTTCCCCCTTATACCGACACCTACCCCGTAGATCTAGCAGCACTGGTGTCTCTCGGGGGCTTGGGCTAGCGAATCGGCTCGCTCAGCCAGACAGATAAGCAGTACCTCAAAGAAAATAGACTCTCTCTCACATCCACCTTCTCCCTCTCTCTCTCTCTCTCTTTCGCTCCTCTCTCCATTTAAACACTTCACGTGTTAGACAATGATGGAAAACAAGGATAGAACCCCCTCTCACTGTATATCTATCCTTCTCTGACTTATACATTCAAATGGGAAATGAGAGAGAACGAAGATCCTATCCAATGTTCATGCGCCATTGAGATAAGGTATTTCTCTTGGGTCATTCGAAATTTCCTTGATTCATGATTCATGATTCATGATTCCTCAAACAGCGGATGACGCATCTCGCTGCTCCCACCATCAAATATCTGAGGAGCTCATAACATTAGGTATGCTCTTGCGAAAAGATTGGAATTATGAGTCGTTCCGGATAGCTACGAACGAGCATACCTGGTCTGGGTGCAACCCCCCCCCCCCCCCCCCCCCCAGGACCATTACATCATATAAATGGAGGTGGGTGGTGGATGCATGGGCGGACCCAGGAACTTATCCTTCTCTCTCTTTTCCCATTAGAACGTGTGTGTTAGAAAAGGACAGATTAGGGGCAGTCACGTAGGGCAGTCGAGTAGGTCCCTTTTGTATAAACAGTGGCGTCGCGTGCAATTTGGCAACACTGTATTCTATCCATTTCAACTCATGTAAAAGATCGAATTCAGGGGGTGCACAGTGCACAAGGAAAATTCGATACATTTTAAGAGTTTAAATGGAGCAGTTACATTGTTCCCAGATAGCACGCGACGCCACTGTGTATAAATTATTCCTATACTGAATGTCGTGAATGTGAGACTGGTGTGATTATACAATACAACTATCCAGGTGAGAGAATTTTGCTTGTTTCTGTCATGTGGCCGTTTCTTCATCGTGCAAATCCTTCCAATGGAGACAGTAATATAGAATTCTGTGTCCAGTTAACCACTCTTTAACTCTTGCAATGCTGTTTAAAACCGATTTCAAGTGGATTTGTCACATTTTTCTTCTCTAGCTTATAAAACAAACAAAAAACTGAGGCAAACAAACCGAAGTTTCAAAGTTTTTTTTTTTCGAAGTTTTTTTGAAGTTTCAAAATCACGTCCCGTAAATCCTCTCTACCGCTATAGCTCATTGTTTTAGTGCATATTGCGCCTAGCTCGGACGGCACGGGGCACGGGTGAGGATTTTTTTTTTTTTTTTAAGCGTACCGTATATGTATACGGTACGCTTCTTGTTTTCATTTTCATATCTAATACATAGGTTGCATGCCTTGCTTATGGCAAAAACTTAGCGGAAAAGGTTTGAAAAATTAAAAACGTATTTTCTTAAAACTGGTTTCATTAATCGTTAAGTTATTGCTGTAATCCAGGAGGTCTTGGCGTCTACTTTCTTAAAATTGTAAAAGTTTTGGTATTCTTGTTGATTTCATTAAAATATTAAGCGTAGAACTTGAATTCCTTTGGACGGGAATTCTATACAGGTCCAGCAACCTAAGTCATTTGTGCCAACCTATTAGTCAAAATTCCAAGGCAGGAGGGGGGTGGAAACATCTCCCGCAGAAACCCTCTTTGCCCCTCGCCTTTGGGCTCCATCGGTCACAAGATTTCTTTACGGTGCATTAAGCGGTCGGGACTCGCAGGGTCTGAAGACTCATAAAAGTGTCAAAATCTGTTTGACGAAGGTATCGAAAAGAAGTGACGGCGAGGTATTGATGAAGAGCGGGAGGAGTATAGAAAAGAGAGGGGCTCATTCTTATCCTTAAGTAGACCTATTTAGTGATGACGTCAAGATCAGAATTGGTTCCAAACAAATACTCTATCTCGCTCACTCTTGTGAATGTACCTATAAGAAATCAGATCCAAATTTTCGAACTTTTTTATTTATTTTTTTTTGGGTCACGCCCCTGGTTAAAACATACCAGTCATGACGTCACACGCCTAAGAAAACACATTATTCTACTCAACTACTCACAGATTGCATATTCAACTCCTTCTGAATCTCTCTCTCTCTCTCTCTCTCTCTCTCTCTCTCTCTCTCTCTCTCTCTCTCTCTCTCTCTCTCTCTGCAGGCGCTTTGTCCATTTGCGTATCTGCATATAGGAGCTGTCATAACATTATCTTTGATCAGAATGCAGGTCTTGAATGAAGCGTCGCTTCCAACGGGCACCGTTGCCGGGGCACCAATAAAACACCCCCCCCCCCCCCGTTTCGCCAATTGCAGCAGTCTACGTGGGCCTATGGGATAGTCCGCTGATAAGTAGTTTTGGTGGAAACGTCCCAACAATACTAAGATTCAGCGGAGAGGTCGTTCGAGGCTCGCGGTCATAATAAGATGAGAAACGCACCGCGGAAATTACCCGAGTTCCATTTCTCAGTGTTTTTGCTGGGACAAAACAAAAAAAATTACTAAGGGCGCGCGAAGCTTTGACTCTTTTAGCCCTACCAAAAAACAAAAAAATCCTGGGTGCGCCACTGCAAGGGGGGTTTTGAAGACATCACCTTTTAGCCTATATAATGAGTCATGAGTTGCGATGAGTGAAAGGGAAACAGTACCAAAAGATATGAAAACCCTTGAGGGCGATCAACTCCATTTGCCAAGCTGAATCGATTGAGGGGTCACAAGGGGGATTAAGGAGACATCACCTTTTTGCCCACATACGATGGATCATGATTTGCAATGAGTGAAAGAGTCACAATTGCAAAAGATATGAAAACCCTTGAGGGCGATTGACTCCATTGCAAAGATGAATCGATAGAGAGGTCACAAAGGAGGTTTTGGAAACACCACATTATTTTTGCCCATAAGATGAGTCGTGAGTTGCAAAGAGTGAAAGAGCCATGCACAGTTGCAAAAGATATGGAAACCCTTGAGGGCGATTGACTCCATTTGCGAAGCTGAATCGATACAGTGGCGCACCTGAAGGGGGGGTCTATCGGGCTATAGCCCTCCCCCGTGAACCGAGAGTAAATTTTAGGGGCTGGTCTATAAATAAACGCCGCACTCTGAATTTTGTGATGCTAAATTTATCAACAATAGTTGACTTTTTTAGCCCCCCCCCCGCAAAAAAAAAATCCTGGGTGCGCCACTGGTGTCTGGACATCGACGCGATGCATACAACTATAGATTGCCTCCGTGAATGTACTTGCATCTACGCCTTATCAAGCAGCCTTAAGGGGTCTCTCCACCTGCGAACTTAAAAGCGCGAATAAACTAGTTGAGCCAATGAGCTGCCTTGAACTCGATAAGTCGAGTCAGATGTATCGACCTGTTAGTCCAGGCAATAAAGCATTCTACCTTGCAAAAATGGAAGTAGTAGGTTTTTTGACGGAACCTTGTATTTTTGGTCGCTGATTCCGAATTTTCAACTTCCCACCAAAAATTTCCCGGGAAACGTTGCCAAATTTACGTTTTTTTACCAAAAAAATTGGTTTTTCGAAAATTCCGAGCTCCACGTGCATTATATTGAAAAAATACCTTCAAAGTTCCTTCCTAGTTCAAAAAGAAAGTAGACAAAAAATGCAACAAAATCGTCTCAACAGTTTTTTCCCAAGACCAAAATTGACCGAAATATAACCCATCTTCTGAACGCTCCCTTGCGCAAAATTGACGCGGTAGCGTCAATTCGCGTACTGCACAGCAGCCGCGCAGCCCGCGTGAAGCGATCCTCTTACGTGTCTTCCTCTCCTCCTCCTTTACTGATACTTTTAGATTATTTGGGTTCTGACCCCCCCCCCCCCCCCACCTGATACTCACCCTTACCTCCCTTGTACTTAACCATAACCCCCATTTTATTTTAAAGCAATAACGGAACAACGTTATATTTTAACTACTTCAGTTTTTAATGAAGACACTTGTTAATAGAAAACGAATGGATTCAATTGTGTACTCTCTATTTTTCGAACATCACTGCCCTTTGCCATGCTGCAATGCAAATTATTAGTCCTATTTATGCCTCCTTCATTTTACGGCTGCTTAGGGGCCTGGTTAATAAAATACGCGACCAGAGGAATACCCTGCTGTACATATATATTCTGAATCTACAGCAACATTGGAGACCCGAAAACCCTTCGGAAATCAAATTGGCGAATGGTGAAAGGGTTTATGATAAAATGGAAATATTATGGCAATCGCAAAAAATTGAAGAAGGGAAAGAAAGTTATCATTGTTTTCATCGCATGCTTTCTTTCTGTTTACGTAGAAATTATTAATTTTTTTTGCTCAGCTCCTAAAAAAAAAGAAAACATATACACGGAGAAAAATTTCTGATTGATATTACGGAGCGTATTAGGAATTGGGGTATAAAGAAATTATTTTTAAAATAATGAGAATTCTTATTGATTCAACGAGAATTATCATTGGTCCATTGAACGTTCTGATTATTCAGAAGAATCCCAAGAAAAATCGTTGGATCAATAAGAATTCTTATTATTTTAAAAGGAATTTCCTTTTACCCCATTATTAATACTACGTTCCGTTATTTCAACCAGAAATTTTTCTGCAGGTATGTTCATCGACATTTTGGCCTCATATTCCCGGCATTTACATTGCCTTTCCTTTCCCGTTAAACTTTCGTCCTCACGATAAATGGTACTGATCTTCTTCAGCAGCCAAATCATAATTTACTTCCTAACAAAGCAAGATTGCGTATTACCCCCACTCATCATTCCAGCTTTCTCCATTATGTTGGTTGTGAACTTTTGCTACAGCGTTATGGAGGGTCAATTCCTACGTAAAATCGCATTATGTATTTTTCTTCACAAAAGGAACTTGATAGATCGGATTAAATTATAATGACTTCTACAGCGCTCGGTTCTTTGCCTTAAATCGGCTGGGTTTATTGTGAAGCAGAAAAACCAGGATTCTTAAGAAAAATGAAAAACTACGAAATGAATTCAGGATCGATAATTGCTTAGATCTGTGATTTTTCCCAGAACGTTGCAATTAAAATTGATGACGTAATGTTTTTTTTTTTACACTTTTGACTCTCGAAGATAAATACCATCCTTAAAAGTACTTTTTTCTATTTTTTTTTTTTTTTTTTTTTTTTTTTTGCCGACGACTCGCTTTCCGGCAAGAATCCAAACCTTTTTCTGAAAATCCGAAACATTTACCACACGCTCCCCTTTTAAAACACTCTCTCAAAATCATCCAATTTCATCCATACTTGAAGCTTTAGTGAAACTTCTGATAAAAACTCACGACGAATATTTAAACGATTGCAGTTTTTAGAGAATCAATGACAGGAAAAAATACTCAAAAACCGCGCACCCTATAAGAAACGCCCGAAAACTTGCGAAAACTAAAACGACAAAAGCATTAATTATCAAACACGCCAACGGCAGCAAGTAGCTTTTGTCATCAAGAGGGGTATAGGTGCAGTATGTCACGAAATGAAAATACGAGAGCGATTTGGGGACGTAATTCCTATTTAAGACGATCACATTCTTAAAAATCGATATAGAGCGACTAAGGGTGCAATTCAGAGACTATACTTGCGATCTTCTTGGATAGGCTTCCATTTGAATCGTCCTCCAGACTCAATTTTCAATTCAGAAAAAAACCTAGAGCCAAAATGCCTTGAAATATCTTTAGGAAGTTTCAAGGCATTTTCAAGTGAGATTGAGTCACGCGAATTTGCAATCCAGAGATGCTCCAAAAAAGCTCAGTATTGCGCTCAAGGAAAATCTCAAAGAAATAATTTCAAGGTAGCTTCCATAACATAAATGTTACATACCTTGAAATATACTCAAAATTTCCCAAGTAATGCTGGTTTGCTAGGAGCGTCTCTGAATGGGTCTGTTGCAAACTTTTGCTGCAACGATAAAGAGTTTATCATCGTATGTAAAATCGCCCGAAAAGTCCATTGGTGACATCAGAAAGTGATGAAATGCAATAATAAACTCACAAGAGACGTTTAATGCAACGTATTTTGCAACGTATTTTGTTTCGATATTTGGCCCACTAAGACTAAGTAAATCATGGTAATGGGTTAGTCGCAAACTTTTGCTACAACGATTAAGAGTGTTTCATCTAACGTAAAATCGCCTGAAAAGGCCGTTGGTGGCATCAGAAAGTCATGAAATGCGTTTCAACTCACAAGAGACGTTTAATGCAACGTATTTTGCAACGTATTTTGTTTCGATTTTTGGCCCACTTAAGGACCCAAGGAGCCAAGTTAAGGACGGCTCAAGCAAAGGCTCTGAATTAAATCCGAAGGAGGCACAAATAGGACTAATAATTTGCATTGCAGCATGGCAAAGGGCAGTGATGTTCGAAAAATAGAGAGTACACAATTGAATCCATTCGTTTTCTATTAACAAGTGTCTTCATTAAAAACTGAAGTAGTTAAAATATAACGTTGTTCCGTTATTGCTTTAAAATAAAATGGGGGTTATGGTTAAGTAAAAGGGAGGTAAGGGTGAGTATCAGGTGGGGGGGGGGGGGGGGTCAGAACCCAAATAATCTAAAAGTATCAGTAAAGGAGGAGAGGAAGACACGTAAGAGGATCGCTTCACGCGGACTGCGCGGCTGCTGTGCAGTACGCGAATTGACGCGGTAGCGTCAATTTTGCGCAAGGGAGCGTTCGGAAGATGGGTCATATTTCGGTCAATTTTGGTTTTAGAAAAAAAACTGTTGAAACGATTTTGTTGCATTTTTTGTCTACTTTCTTTTCGAACTGAGGTATTTTTTCAAAATAATGCACGTGGAGCTCGGAATTTTCGTAAAACCAATTTGTTTTGGTAAAAAAAACGTAAATTTGGCAACGTTCCCCGGGAAATTTTTGGTGGGAAGTTGAAAATTCGGAATCAGCGACTAAAAATACATAAGGCTCCGTCAAAAAACCTACTACTTCCATTTTTGCAAGGTAAGCCACTTTTTTCGTCTCTATTGCCTTGACTACTGTTGGATCAAAGCAATCAATTCACGCTTTTAAATTCGCGGGTGGAGACCGGTGACCCCTTTGAGGCGAATCTTCAGCTGAAACCTTTGCGTTTGATGGACGCGAGTTATACGAGGGCCGTTCAAAAAGTAACGAGAACGCTTGCTTTCTAGGGTTTCTATTGGCTCTAAAAAAAAAAACCAGATACACCATTTTGTAGCAAAAACTCTCTAGAATTCAATTATTTAAACGCATTGAAAAAGTATTGAAAATTGCTTAAGTTATTGAACTTTTCCCGCGCTCATGTCATGAGATTTCCCGCCACCTCCGCTACCATTTGAATCTTGAGTGAAACACGTAGATCACTAGCGTCTGTGTTTTGGGACCGAAATGGCATCCTTCTTGTGGATTTTTTACCTCGTGGAGAAACAATTAACAGCAATTACTATTGTCAAGTGTTAAAAAAACTACGCCGAGCTATTCAAAACCGTAGGCGAGGCATGCTGACAAGAGGTGTCCTTTTACTGCACGACAATGCGCGCCCACACGTTTCTGCCCAAAGGAGGGAACTTTTGGACCATTTTGGATGGGAAGTTCTGGATCACCCCCCTTACAGCCCGGACCTGGCTCCTTCAGACTACCATTTGTTCCCCAAATTGAAGGAGTACCTGGGAGGATTCCGTATGGACAGTGATGAGGAGGTTTAAAACACCGTGATGGACTGGTTCAAACAACAGCCGAAAGATTTTTACGACGCGGGAATCCGCAAGTTCGAGACACGAATGCAGAAACGCTCCGATGTAAATGGAGATTACGTCGAAAAGTGATGTAAGCTCTCAAAAGTCTGCTGTCGTTTTTGTCTCAATAAATAGGTTCCTTTTGAAATGTGCGCACAATATTTCGTATCTTTTTGTAACTTTTTTTCTTAGACAAAAACACTGAGAAAAATGTTACTGTAACGGTTAAAGTACAGTACTTCTGGATGCCATTCTCTTAGGCGCTAAGAGAGTCTCTGGTAGCCATCAAATTATTGAACTGCCTCTACAGAAGTACACTTTTGACGGCGCAAGTTCAATTCCGGCATCGGCAATTCTGGTGGCGATCAAAATAAATTCAGGCGTTGGTCAAAATAATTCTGGTAATTGATAGGTCTAGTGTAAACACACCGTAGACGTTTAATGACGTTCTGGTAAGCGCCACCAGAAAAATTCTGGTCGTTCGTGAGGAAAGTTAGGTTATGGAAGCCGAGACTTAATATATTACGACATCACACTGTTAGAAATAATTTCTTTACGAATTGAAAGATTTTAAAATTACTTCCAATAAACACAATAAGAGGGGGGGGGGATTCAAAAGAAATAACGGAAACACTTTTTGTTTGGACAAGTACGAAACTGCAAATGAATACCTATACTTGTGATTCCGGATTACTTTCAATAGAATCCATCAGCGAACTTTCAACGTCCATGACTTTATTCATTTAATGAGCTCATGTCGATCCAACGACGAATTTTTGAACCTGATTTAGGTAAATGATATTCTGCCAAGAACATCATTAATCGCCAAAATCAAGATTCAAACTAACGGAAAGCAAGTTTCAGTGAACTGAAGTAACGATAAGAGTTGGCGAAACCAAAACACGTCTAAAATTTAAGTACGCACATCTCACACTCCCATCACACGTTTGCGAACACTAGTAAATAGTAGGGAATCGAAAATAAATCAAGAAGCTTATAACACCAAACAAACAAAATTAAAACCAACTGATGTGAGCAGAAGCAGAATACAACGAGGCACAAACTTACAGGCTCTGCTCTGCACAGAGAATCCACGCACGATCACTGTGTTGAATTGAAAGTATTTCCAAATATAATATCCATTGAAATGAAATACCAAGACACATGTAAGATTCACTACATTAACGTCTAATTATAAACAAGAAAGACATTACAGTTCAACTAATTGTAAGAATCATTCAAAGCACGAGCGATACGAGAATAACAAGACAAAACAATCAGTGCAAGCCAAGCCGCCAACTAAGAGAATGAGATGAGAAAATGACCCGCTCGCAGTAGAGAATTGTTACCAATCGCGCACTCAAATATTGTCAAATTAGCTTGATTCGTCAAGAAGCGTGGGGTACCGAAGTGGCAAGGTACTGGACCGCGGCGACGGAAACCAGGGCTCGATCCTTGCCGCGGCCGGATACTTTTTAAGTTTTTTTTTTATTTTGTGAAAAAAAAGGACCAGAATTTCCGGCCGTGACTAAAGTATTTTCTGGTAACGACTAAAATAATTCCTATAGCGACAAAAATAATTCTGGAATCAACAAAAGTAAATTCTGGTAACCGTAAAAGGAATTTCCTGCCGATGCCTGTACCAGAATTTACTTTAATCACCACACATAGAATTTCTCCGGAATAGTTAAATGTTCCATACTTTGGTGGTTACCAGAATTCCAGTGGCGCCGGCGGTAAATTTTTCTCAGTGAACAAGTCGGCGCGGCGGAGGTGGCGGGAAATCCCATGACATGAGCGCGGGAAAAGTTCAATAACTCAGGCAATTTTCAATATTTTTTCAATCCGTTTAAATGATTGAATTTTAGAGAGTTTTTGCTACAAAACGGTATATCTGGTTTTTTTTTTAGAGCCAATAAAAACCCTAGAAAGCAAGCGTTCTCGTTACTTTTTGAACGGCCTTTGTATCAATAGAGAGGCTTTATGGGACGTAATACTGGAACTTTAAGGAGGCAGCCATGATGGATATCACTTGTGGACATTTTCACACGGCCTCAGTTTATTGCCTTATTTTTATGAACTTAAAAAGACGTGACAAATCCACTTAAAAATGGTTTTTTAATGAAAATGCAAGTTATTCAGAGTGGCTATCTGGACACAGAAATCGATATAACTATTTCTTCTGAAAGGATTTGCATGGTGAAGAAACTGACACGTAACAGAAATATGCAAAATTTTCTCACCAGGATAGTTGTATTAGAATTTTGTGTCCAGATATCCACTCTAAAACACTTGTAATTTCGTTTAAAACCAATTTCTACTCAATTAGTTACAATTTTTGATTTAAGGTTAAAAAATATGAGGCAAAAAAACCAGAATCAGATCGCTCATGCTGTCACACTTATAACAAGTATCAATTCGCGATTGATAGTACTTGCTCGAGAGAGAATTTCAGGGCCGAATTTTCACAAGTTTCTGAAAACTTGCTCGACTCGAAATATTAGACGAGGGAACATAGGCTATCTACAATCTACAATCTTGAATCTACCACTTCTCTTGCAGGAAGAAAGGTTGAGGAAAAGAGCGACATTTTACAGTGTTTTGATAGGAAATCACGACAAAAGGAGCTTTGTTCAGCAATGGGGGTCAACCAGTGAACTTTTACTTTCTTACTCTAACAATGTTAGAAGTAGAGAAAGTAATGCAACGACGCGGTGCGGCGCAGAGATTTTCAAGGTATTTTTTTTTTCTATAGAGGGTTTTAGTAATGGCGACTGCCGGTGATGAGCGTTCCAAACAAAGCCAGTTTGTCTCTCTCGCTCTCGAGTGATCCCTATGTACTGCCATTTCACTCTAATTTGAGAAATCGTATATAGAGCCTTATTTTGTGAAATTTTATGGCAGAAATGAATTTCTCGAGGCATTTCAATGCGATTTTGATGATAATAATAAGTCGTAAAACTAGGCCCTGTATACGACTTTCGATACTAGAAAGAGATGGATATACATGGGGGTCACGGGAGAGTGAGTGAGATAGTTTGGAACGCTATACGCGAGTTTTATCACAAACGATTGCGGCCGATGAGTGCATTGTTGTGGTTGTTGGCTAACCGTTGACTTTGCACTAAAACCGTCTATACTTGGCCCACTACTAACCGGTCAATCGCCCGTCAATCGTGATAAATATAAAATAATTGACTCTCATTATGCCTGATACTATCCTAAAGAATATTCATCAATGAAGCTTCAACATTATTTAACCATATGTGGCCTGGAGGTGTAAATACACAAACTTTCTGTGGCGTCTGTCTGTCCATAGTCATAAAACGTGAAACCCAGCGTAAGTTTTGAACCAATCGTTCATGTGCATCCAAATTTTGCATAGATGTTGCTTTGAACATTCCCCGAAGGAATCTTTTTTTTTTTTGGTTTTTTTGAAATTTTAATTTTTAGGTTAGTTATGGATGAAAAATGGTTTCTACTAAAATCATTGGGAAAGTGGATCAAAAAAAGGAAAAATGTAAATATTTCAAAAATGGATCTTCGGTTCTGGATAAAAATATCAAAGGGGGGTCTGGAGGTCTCCCTCAGGATATTAAAGGGGGTCTTGCCCAGGATATTAAAGGGGGTCTGGGGGTCTCCCCCACATTGAATTTGATAAAAACAAATATGCTTTTGAATTGGGCAAACTCATCACCTGAGATAAAACAGCCAATTAAAAAAAGTTGCCTAACTCAAAAGCAATTGTTTATACTATGTGTAGCCAAAGTATTTTGTTTTCTTTATTAAATTTGATGTGAAAAAATGTTCGTAGGGTATTCCCTACAGTTTATCCCTTTTCTAACACATGAGGTCAAATGGAAGGAGAGAGAGAAAGACAAATCCCTGAATCAGCCCTTGAAGCCACCTGACATTATGCGTGTCCTTGACTATACAAATGAGCATGCGGAAAAGATGCAAGTTAAACAACATTCGTCCTTTCATCAGGCACCCAAAATTCTCCTATTGAGTAACCACAATACCTTAGAAAACAATTGAAAAGTCCAATGGTCAAAAAACAAGAGGTATGCTCTTCGGAATAAACAACTCACCTGAACCATAAAACCGATTTCCACAAAAGAACGCACCCGACCTTTCACAATTCACGGCCTCCGACTTCCGGGTATCGGCCTTAATTGCCATGGGATTGGACGCGGTTGCGGTATTTGTCACGCGTGAAAGAATCAGCGCGGCGGGTAATTAAGACTTAAGAACCTCGAACGGAGCATTTCTTTTGTCACGGTTTCCTCTCGAAGCGCCTTCAAATATCGGCGATGCAATCCCGCACGCGCGGTTGCAGAATGTGTTACATATACATTGAATAAAGACCCAATGATGCCTTGTGTGTTCGGCTGGACGTCGCGTAGCGTCGCACAGTGTTGCCACATTAGGGTTGAAAAAGCCGTACGTTTTACATTGATTTAAATGGGGACGATACGGCTTTTTACCTTCGATCTGGTAACACTGCCATGGAACATACAGGGTGTCTTGCATAAGGTTCCACGCATTGAAAAAGTCAATTCCTGTGTGTCAAAATAAGACTTTTCCCCCCCTAAACATATGCCGAAAAATGTCCCCCTTTTGAGCTTCAATAGATTATTAATCAATTATATACAATATTAAGAATATTTACAAGATTATTTTTACATTTCATAGGTAGTATTTAAATATTATAATGATTATTTATTACTATAGCCCCCCCCCCCCAAAGTTTCAAAACATTAATGGTTTCTTTTTGGAACAGCGATCACCATTATGAACCGAGTGTCATGCAAATTTGGGTTTCGAAGTAATTTTACGTCTAAAATCCATTAATGGCCTCGAAAAATTTAGAAATTGAGTCTGACTCTACTTTTCAGACAATTCGGTACCTTTATCGGCATTTTCATGTTACGGATCAAAAATGTGAAAAATAATTATAAAATTTCAGATGAGAAAAACTCTAGAGAAAGATTTTTGGTCAACTTTATTTTTCTTAATACGTCGCGTTTTAAACGAGACAATTGCTGCACAACGTGGAAAAGACAGCGCTTTTACCATGAAGAGCGGCAGTCCGCAGTACTAGCGGATCATTTACAGCATCCGCGCAAAAAAGATTACGTTATACTGTGATGCAGTATATATCTATGTATACTGAAAAGTGTTGCTATTCATAATCTTTTCTGCATCGAGACAATGAAGAGATGAATGGGTCTGTTGCATACTTTTGCTACAACAATATAGAACCTTGATTCTTCAGTAAAATTCGGCGAAAATAACGATGCGCACATTAAAAACGTTCAAAATCCACTCGTTAACTCAGAAAATCACTTCAATGACAAACAGCTCGCGCTACACTAGACACTATTTGCACCGGTATACTACTACATAGACGGAACCACCGAGCATAAGTGAACAACATCATAACTACAAAATGATGGAATTCCCTTCTAAATTCATGAACTATTGGCTGCATTTGCTGTCTAGTAGTGTTTTCGGTTTATCAAAGATTACAAAATAACATAAGAAATGTACGCATCTAAACGAAACATTCAAATGTTTGTAAGTTCTGTTGATTTTTACATAAACGAGATGGTTCCATGTATGTATGTAGTTATAAGTTGGTGATATAGTGTCTAGCGTAGCGCGGATTGTTTGAAATGGAAGGTGTTTCCTGAGTTAATGAGTGGATTTTGAAAGTTTTTAATGTGCACAGAGTTATTTTCGCAGAATTTTACGTTAGAAACAATTAGTTATATTGATGTAGCAAAAGTACGCAACAGACCCATTCTAGGACGCTGTCAAGGAATAGTTGGCAAAGTGTCACATCCCGGCACTCGGCCACTATAGTTCCTTCCTTTTACTCCTATTCTATCCGATTCTCCGATTGCAAGGATTCTTCACAAATTGTGACCTTTCCGCCGTTATTTCTTCTCCCTATTCTTTTTGGGTTTTATTCATATGCTTGCCCTGTCGTTTGCTTTGAAACATGAGCCATAGGAGGGTGCAGGAACCTGTCTCCTCTCCATACGGTCATTTGAACCAAAGACATTGTAGTGTAGAAGAAGATTGGCCCCTAGCACTAGGAAATGAAGCCGCTCATAGCGATGGCCGGGGTGAGGAAGCGAGGGAGTATGTTAACCAATGGGGCTGTTGCACACTTTCGCTATAAGCGATTTAACAGTCGATTCTGGTGTAAAAACCTCCACAAATAACAATGTCAGCACTAAAAACTTCCAAAATCCACCCTTAAACTCAATGAACGTTTTTATTTACGAATGCGTAATGGTAGCCGAGGGCAGTAACAATGGGAGGTTCCTATCTTGATTTCGTCACTCTTTCTATGCTGACAAGGATGATTCACAGTGTAATTAGTCACCAGAGTGATGATCCACATCCGATGAATGGTACCGCAACACCTAGTGACACCGGTGTCAAACGAAAGTCGTCTCTTATTGGTCACTTCTTGATGGAGTTACAGTATTGTTAGATGGGAATCTCTCATTGTTACTACCCTCAGCCACCATTACGCCCGCGCAAATAAAAGCGTTTATCGAGTTTAGGAGTGGATTTCGAAAATTTTTAGTGGTTCCATCTTTATTTTTGGAGATTTTTACACTAGAATCGACAATTAAATAGCTTATAGCAAAAGTGTGCAACAGCCCCATTTAACATTGCGGCTTATTCATAGAGCCGAGACGTGAAACTGTTTCAAAAGATTACAACTCATGAGAAGAACTTTTAATGCAAGAATTACAATAATCGAAAAAGGTCGGACTAGTTTTTTGACTGTACGGCCCAACTTTCCGTTCAAAAATGTGCTCATTTCGAAATTATATTAAATCCAAGTTTGTTTCAGTGCGACCGTTTTGCGTATAATCTATGGTATTTTTCAATTCACCGATGATTCCACCGGTTGAGGAAAGATTACACAGTTCGGTTCAGTGTTTGATTGTACTGCATGAGAGTACTCTGATCTGTAGTCTTTTCTCAATTGGTGCAATCGCCGTTTTAATTATTATTTTGTTGTTTAGTTTTTTAAAGTCATCGACGACTCAACCGGCTGAGAAAAAATTAGAGATTAGTGTTTTTTTTTCGGGCAGTACAGTCACACACTGAACTGAAATTAGTTATCTTCCCTCACTCGGTGGAATCATCGGTGAATGAAAAAATGTCATAGATTATACGCAAAACGGCAGCACTGGTTTGTTTGGAACCATACTAGAGCTGGGGAAAGAAAAGAATGGACAAATGTCAAATACTGATGAGTTCCGAATCATCATCACTCAACACATTTCAGCCTGCATTTCAAATACAATGTTTGATTACTGTTAAGCTCACCAGACTTAATTGACAATGGGTCTGTTGCAAACTTTTGCTACAATGATTAAAAGTGTATAATCTAATGTAAAATCGCCTGAAAAGTCCATTGATGGTATCAGAAAGTCATAAAATGCAATAATAAACTCACAAGAGGCATTTAATGAAATCCAAGATGGCTGAGAAATATCAATCAATTTGTATGTATGCACCACGGACATCCAAGGATAACCAACTTTGACAAAACTCACTGGAGGTAGAGGTTATGTGTTTGTTTACGTTGTGATTGGTTGTGATCGATATTGTGAGGTTGGCTATCCTTGGATGTTCGTGGTACATGCATACAAATTGCTCGATATTACTCCGCCATCTTGGATTTCATTAAGGGGGTATACCACCCAAATTAAAAAAAAATCGTTCCTGATGACTTAGAGCCCTTAATTTTTTTTTTTGGTAACACATACTGATGTAAATTAGAGATCCTGAAATTTTTGTGAAGCTGGTTGCATACCTGCCCCTTAAAAAAAAATATTTCCTGAAAAAACGTTGACAACTTTCAAACAGCTTTTTTAGAGTTAGAATTGCTCAATCACCTTGGTCTTTGTCTCAAATGAAAGGTATCAGTGTCCTCTAGGGTCTCTTGTATGGACTGTTTTTTTTATCGAGAGGAAGTATTTTTTTCTTAATGTTTCTTCGATGTGACATTTTTTTCATGTTTTTTTTTTTTTTTTTTTTTTAACATTAATAGATATTTGAGATGTTAGGTTGAGGGCAAATCCATACAACAGTACCTAGAGCATGAAATTCTGCACATTTTAAAAAAAACTGAAGTCTCTAGCTATCATAGTACTCGAGAAAAGCTGTTTTGAAGTTGAAAAAACAAGCGAAAAATTGATTTGAAAAATCCGAACTTTTTTCCAAATTTTTTTCCAATTTTCTCAATTTCGCAATGTTGACTCAACTCATAAACTTTAAAATTAATTTAAAAATACTTTCCGACCTCCTAAAAATTAAAAAAAAATATCCTCGTATTCCCTGAATTGTCCTCTACAAAATTGGTGGGGGGGGGGGAAATAAAAAAAAATAAAAAAAATCGAAAAATTAGGGTGGTATGCCCCCTTAAACGCCTCTTGTGAGTTTATTATTGCATTTAAGGACTTTCTGATGCCACGCTCTGTACAAGATGCTTCAGAAGCATTTGTCGTCCTTGTAACCACTTATTCTAGACGTCAAAATAAGACTTATTTTCCCCTACTAACATATATGTGTCCGAAAATGCCCCGCCCCTCTTTTGAGCTAAAACCACCTAAAGTTTTAAAAAATGTATTTTTTTTTTTTTTTTTTTAATATTATTTAAATTAATAACTTAATAATAAATAATTTTATTATGAAACAAATGCCATGAAAATTGGTGTCCCAAAGTAATTTTACGGGTAAAATTGATTAATAACCTGGACAAGGACACACAAGATCTGGACCTGGATGCAGATGATGGAAAAGTCAGCGCTTTTACCATATAGTGGGCGGCCAGAGGAAGCAGCGTAGTGGCGGGTTGCATATGTACTAGCGTAGACAAAGATAACCTAGCCAGGGTATGCAATAAGCAATACACAGCATCCCATTCAACACGTGTATTAGGTGTGTTGCGTGTTGCGTCGCGTGCAAGTTGGCAACAATGTATTCTATCCATTTAAGCTCATGTAAAAGATCGAATTCAGGGGGTACACAGTGCGCAAGGAAAATTCGATATATTCAATGACTTTAAATGGAGCAGTTGAACCGACCCATTAAACGCAAAACGGCAGCTCTGTTGTTTAGAGCCGACTCTCACTGTTTGAGACATCAAGAGCTGCTCTTAGGGAATAAAAGCTCATTAAGTGTCCTAAACGAAATTCGCTTGAGCGCAAGCGGAGCTTTCGAGCTTTTGAGCGAGCTTTTTAATGAGGTGCACTCACACACTTGCACACCTCTATCATGCACAACGTGTTTTCCGAATCAGAATGGAATTTCTAACACAATTTCCGCAAATCGGTCTTGTTTACCGTGTGAATTTATCTTTGGGCGTTCGCTCTCTCTCGTATCTATTCTGGCTATGTAAAGACTCAGTAAAGAGTCTTTGTCTTGGTTTTTGCTATTTCAAGTATCGAAGGAGGTGCACAGCTGGAATAGACTGTTTTAGTAGAGACATACAGCGTATCGATTGGCGTCTTAGGAACTCTGGTTCCAAACGCACTCTCATTCAGCGTAATTCTCCATAACGGTCATTCTACAGTAAAGTGGACATGATATGCAAAAATTGAAATTTAAAAATTAGTGCCTGGAAGTCTTGTTTTGCATTAAAGTGCAACCAGAGACGAAAATATTATCTAAATCTAATAAGGTCAAACGTGTTGATGTTACAGCAGGTTTGATGTGTATTTTCAATGACGAAATCACACGCGTCCCACCCGTTACAAAACCTAGCTGTCACACCCGTTACGCTGCTTTTTAATGGGCCAATTGTTCTACAGGATGAAAATTAATAGAACGAATTATCAAGGACTAAATGTCGCGGACGAATAAAAAAAGGACTTAAAAAAAAGTGGGGGGGGGGGGAAGGACGAAAAGTCTTGTAGCCATCTGATGGTGCAATAAAGTTTGAGAAAACTAATTGCTTATACTACCATGAATTTGCAATCGAGAATTTAGATCCAGTGGCGTAGCGTGCAACGTGGCAACATACCACTGGGTCCCATTCAAACCCATGTATAAGGTTGAATGCAAAAGTGTTAAACAAACCCATAACCTCTACCTCCAGTGAGGTTGTTACAGTTGGCCATCCTTGGATGTTCGTGGTGCATGCATACAGATTGCTCGATATTTATCCGCCATCTTGGATTTCATTAAACGCCTCTTGTGAGTTTATTATATTTGCATTTTATAACTTTCTGATGCCACCAATGGACTTTTCAGGCGATTTTACATTAGATTATACACTCTTAAGCGGGTACGTACCCCACTGTAAAATGTTTTTTCTTCCCCAAAGCATTTTGCAGTCTGAAATTTTGCCCAAAGGTTGATCCTACATTCAACATTTCCCCCCAAAAAAAAAACTGGTGAGGCTGGTTGCATACCTGCCCCTTAAAAAAGGATTATTAGACAAAATATAGACCTTCACACAATTTGGAACTCCTCTGGGTCTAATCAATCAAATCACTTGATCTTTGGCTCTTTTGAAAGGTCTTCTAAATTCTGTATGAAGGGATTTTCAATATTTTGAAATTTAGTACTGAATTTTTTGTTTGTACTTTCAGTAACCAAAATTTGAAGAGTTCTTTGACACTCACTGAACTGTGGAAAATAAGTAGGCAATATTTTAAAAAAAGCTTCTTTGAAAAAATAGGTCTGAAAACTCCCTATTTTTTTTTTAAAAAAAAAAAAAATCAGAGGTCTCTGGCTATCATAGAACAAAAGTAGTTCAAACTTTTGCGTCCAAAAATATTGGAAAATTGCAACACTACGAAATATTGAAAAAATAAAACCAAAATCAAACCAAATGTATATAAACTTTTTATAATTTTTTTTTAAATATATATTTTTGGTTTTGGTTGACAAAACCAAATATATGGTCGTGTTTGGGAGCTTTCAGGCTACAAAATAAGTGAAAAAAAAAAAAAAAAAAAAAATTCCAAAAAAATTGAGAAAATTGGATATTTCAGAGTGGGGTACCCCCTTAACCGAACACCCAATAGTTCGATATTTTTCGTGGGTTGCAATGGGCGAACTGCAACGCTGCCAAATTGCACGCTACCTCACTGTTTAGATCTGAATTTCCATGGGTAAATCCAGAAGAATGAGCGAGATAAAGCATTTATTTTGATCCAATTTTGATCGTGACGTCGCGTCATCCCTAATAAAGAGGCCTGTTACTATACACACGTACTTACTGGAAACCAGCCATGAATGGAACCGATGTCCTGTACTCAAAGTGGGTTACATCGATGGTTTATCCAGTGTTGCCAGATTGGGATGAAAAAGCCGTACGCTTTACATTGATTTAAATGGGGATGATACGGCTTTTTACCCTCCATCTGGCAACACTGGGTTCATCGATCCTCTTGAACCCCCCTCCCCCCCCCCCCCCTCAAATTCGCTCGAACTACTCATCGATACTTTGGAAAACAAAGCGCGTGCATCATGGGGAAAAGGTTGTAAAAAGGTTTGAGCGGTGATTTGGATTGGGGGGGGGGGGGGGGAGGCTGAAATTCCGCACTTCACGTGGTCCTCAATTAACGGTCGGAGTATTTTACCGACAAAGCAACACGCGTTTTAACTCGATTAATTAAGCCTGACCGAGTGAGCAAGCAAAAATATCATAACGAGATTTCATTGAGACAGGACACTGTAGGCCAGGGTCTGAAGAATGGATTTTTGCTGGAGAAAAAGTCACTGGCCACCGTGAGTGTATAGTGTCATCACTGCGTGAGCTTGTGGGATGGTGTAAAGTAACATACGGTGTTGCCGTTCCCTAAGGGCCAATTCATTGATATTTCCCTGAATGGGGCTGTTGCAAACTTTTGCTATAAAGCGATTTAACAGTCGATTCTGGTGTAAAAACCTCAAAAAATAACAATGGCATTACTAAAAACTTCCGAAATCCACTCTTAACCTTTTCATGCACGCATTTTGGGATTTGAGTTTTTTTGAGATTTATTTACACCGTTCGAAAGAGGACACTTTTTTAAGAACTTTGATGGGTCACACAACTTTTTGAAAAATAATGTCCATTTAAATTCCATTGAATCACATGTTACATAAAATGGTACACATGTGTACCACTATCCAAGAAAGGGTTCAACTCAATAAACGCTTTGATTTGCGAGGGCGTAATGGTGGCCGAGGGCAGTAACAATAGGAGGTTCCTATCTTAATTCCGTCACTATATTTCTATGCTGACAAGGATAATTCACAGAGTAATTAGTCGACATCAGAGTGATGATCCAAATCCGATGAATGGTACCGCAACACCTAGTGACACCGGGGTCAAATGAAAGTCGTCTCTCATTGGTCACTTCTTGATGGAATCACAGTATTGTTAGATGGGAATCTCCCGCATTGTTTCAACCCTCAGCCATCACCATTACGCCTGCGCAAATAAAAGCGTTTATCGAGTTTAGGAATGGATCTCGGAAGTTTTTAGTGCTGCCATCGTTATTTTTTGAGGGTTTTACACCAGAATCGACTAATAAATGGCTTATAGCAAAAAAGTGCAACAGCCCCATTCAACTTAATAATCTCTATGCAATGGTCTGAACCAATGCAATGAGCTATTGCAATAGAGAGGCTGATACAGGTTATAAAGTCCTTTACCAAAAACATTGACAGCAAGGACGGTCTGATTGTGGTTTCATTGCCTCAACGAGCTATAGCCATGGAGAGTATTTGTATGGGGCGCAGTGGCGTAATCTTAGGGGGAACATGACCTTTTTGCCCCTCCAATATTTGAGGAGGGGGAAAGTATCATCCCCCCCAATAATTTGATAAAAAAGAGGAGGGAAAAAGAGGGAGGGAGAAAAGAAAAGACAGACAGCCACAAAAAAATAAAGGAAGAAAGGAATAATTATTACAGGATTAACTGAAAAACAAAAAATGGCAAAAATGAGTGGCTCTATTTTACCCTGAAACTGCGCCTAAAGTAAATCTAAAGTGAAAAATTCCTATCTGTTGTCAATAAAAAAAAGAAAATATACATTCAGTCTACTAACTTCTGTTCTGTCGGTTATGGTTATTTTGAAAGATTCAATTGCTTAAAATATAGTCTCAGAGAACCTAAATGTTCAAATTTTTCCGGGGGAATATCCCCAGACCCCCTATTATATACTGTAAAATCTCCCCCCCCCTCAGATTTCTCAAAGTATCGGAATATTTGCTACCCCCTCTCCTCAAAAAGAATCTCAAATTTTACGCCACTGAGCGGAACATTACATTTACTGCAGTTTTAAATTTCCAGAAGACTTCTAACTGTGAGGAACAGTTTCACAAAGCCTAGAAATATCAGCTTCATCGATAAGCTGAAAGTCTAAACTGAAAAAATCTCTTTTTGCCTGAGAAATGAAGAAAATAAATGTAAAATCTATTATTAATTTGTTTATAATTGGTGACATTTTTTATGCGATAACATTGCTTAAAATAACGTCTGAGAGAGATTTAACGTCTTAAAATCACCAGAATTGCACCAGTCAACGTATGGTCCATGTTGGATGGTGCTCCCTCATGCTCCCTGTGTTAATTCCTGGTTCAGTTCGGAAAAACAAGTCAGCCACCGCGCGCACAGCTGTGATCTCTTTCATAGAAATTGTCTCTGATCGCATTAAAATGCCTCATGGAATTCACTTCTGTCAATTTTTGTTTTTGTTTTGTTTTTTTGTTTTTTGTTTTGCAAGAGATGTCGCCATATGCGATTTATGAAATGAGAGAGGGAGATAGCAATCCATGGGGGTTACGTGAGAGCAAGAGAGACGGTTTGCATTTTTTTGGGACGCTCATCACCGGATGACGTCATCACTAAGTAATCACAGGAACCTTCTATTAAAAATTAAGGAAAAGGTGTTGGCGACCGCCTTTTTTAAAAATTAGGGAAAATAAAAACATCCGTTACGAAGTAAAAGGAACTAAAAACTGTTAGACAAAACACGTGCAACAAGAAAAAATTATAAAAAGAAAAAGATAGCGAGAGAGAGAGAGAGAGAGAGAGGGAGAGATAGAAAACGATTTATTTACTGTATAAGAGCAAAAAATAAAATGCTTACTAGCTAAATACAAAATGCAGATAACAACTATACAATATAAAAAATAGTAAAGTAGAGAGAAAAAAAAAGAAAGTTGTACTTAAGGTAAAAAATGAAAAATGTTCTTATACCTGGGAGGCAGAGTTAGGACTATCAAGTCCTCTCTACCACCCAACCTCCCAGCTCATCTTTCTCAGATGAAAACAAAAAATTGAGAAAAAAATAAAAATATGAATACTTGAAAAATAAATTAAATTGGTTTTTCTAAAACAAAATACACTATAGATGAAATTATAACCATGTGAAGTGCAGAAATACAACGGAATTCAGTTTAATAAGTTTGATAGGAAAATTAGAAAAGTAAAAAAAAAAAAAGAAGAAAAAAAAATAGATAAATAAATAGATAAATAAATGAATAGATAGATAAATAGGAAAGAAAATTTAGTAAGTTTGATAGGAAAATTAGAAAAGTAAAAAAAAAGAAGAAAAAAAAAATAGATAAATAAATAGATAAATAAATGAATAGATAGATAAATAGGTAAGAAAATTTAGTAAATTAAAGTATATTAAAGAAATGAGTCGGGAGGGGGGGAGGGAGAAAAAAGAAAGAAAATAAAAATAAAATAATAAAATAAGAAATAAATAGTAGAATAAAAATGAATAGATTCATTCAGAGGGAGAGGAGCGAGTACAAATTCCCAAAACCGGCTCCGCGTATGATTTTAATTAAAAGCCGATTCTATTAGCGTCGTGTCCCGCAAAAATCGTTGCAATCATTCAGCTTTTTTTTTTTTTTTTTTTTTTTTTTTTTTTTTTTTTTTTATATATAATCTTTTTAACTCACAATCTCTTTTGCGAAAGTGTCGCTATATTCATCCGAAATCACCGCGTGAAAAACCTGGTAAACTAAGTTTTAACACGACTATCCACAGCCATACAGACATACATCAAAACAAGATTATTTCTGTATATAGAGCCAGGTCAAAAGGTATTTAATTCAATCACGTTCTAAAATTAAATAAAAAACGACGAGGCGACGAGACGGTATTTCGACTGTCGGCGCACACTGGCACAGAGTTGCTGTTTTGCGTATGATGATTCGTGGCATTTTTCAATGGGGCTGTTGCACACTTTTGCTATAAGCGATTTAATAGTCGATTCTGGTGTAAAAACCTCCAAAAATAACGATGGAAGCGCTAAAAACTTCCGAAATCCAATCCTAAACTCGATAAACGCTTTCATTTATGCGGGCGTAATGGTGGCTGAGGGTAGTAACAATGGGAGATTCCCATCTAACAATACTGTAACTACATCAAGAAGTGACCAATAAGAGACGACTTTCATTTGACACCGCTTTCACTAGGTGTTGCGGTACCATTCATCGGATGTGGATCATCACTCTGATGACTAATTACTCTATGAATCATCCTTGTCAGCATAGAAAGAGTGACGAAATTAAGATAGGAATCTCCCATTGTTACTGCCCTCGGCCACCATTACGCCCTCGTAAATAAAAGCGTTTATGAAAGCGTTTAACGTGCTGCCATTGTTATTTTTCGAGGTTTTTACACCAGAATCGACTGTTAAATCGCTTATAGCAAAAGTGTGCAACAGCCGTACTCACCGATGATTCCATAGGTTGAGAAAAGATTACACAGATCAGTGCTATGTATTAAAATAAAGGAAAAGGAGTGCAGCACACGAGTTAGTTTAATAGTTTAACCCTCTAAGGGCCAGGTTAGTTTAAAAAAATAACGCCTCACTTCTGTTTATATAGGGAAGGTAGTTAACAGTTCGCACTCCGAGGAGTTGGAATTGCCTATACGACACATTGAAGGCGTCCGAAGAAACTTATCTTGAAAGTGTTTTAATCGATAATCGCGTTTATCCGGAATAAAAACGGAAACAATGTGAAGTATAGTGTATACTAAAGGAGAAAAACAAGTATACTCGGGCTTGGTCCATAGAGGGTTAATAGTTTAATAATGCACAGAGAGTCTTTTTATTTTTTATTTATAATGCTATGTATGACTTAATTGCAAGAAAATACTCGCATCTGTATTATTTTCTCCACGAGTGGGAACACATTTAATCTATTAAAATATCCGCAAGTTTTTTTTAAGTCATTGAGGGCTCCACCGGTTGAGAAAAGATTACAGATGCGAGTATTACCATGCATTACAGTCCTACACTGAACTGAGCTGTGGAATCTTTTCTCATCCGGTGGAATCATCGGTGAATTGAAAAATGCCATTCAAAATAACTGGTTAACCCTTTAAGGGCCAAGCCCGAGTTTACTCGTCCTTCTTCTCTAGTCTATTTCACATAGTTCTAGTATCATGATTCTGAATAAACGCGCTTCTGCATGTAGACATTACTGGATAAGATATCGTCAAGCGCCTTCAATTTGTCGTATAGGCTATTCCAACTCCCCCGAGTACGAATAGTTAACTACCTTCCCTTTTATGAACGGAAGCGTGCGGTGTTTTTTGAACTAACCTGGTCAGTAGAGGGTTAAGGTGATTCCATGGCAAACTCCCAGAAATTTTAATCCGATAGATGGCGTTCCTTATAGCTAGCTCCGAAAATAACCGTTTTTTGACGGTTTTCAGCTGTTTTCTCTGAACAGACGAATAATAGACAAAAAAAAATCGGAATGTCCAGCACCTGCTTAATTTTTTGCTTGATTTTTTGAGCCAGAAACGGGCCAAATTGGTCCTAAAATAAAGGCGTAACTATGCAAAGAAAAAAATCATGTGTAATTTGGAGTTGTATCAGTAAAGATTACAGGTTTCTATTTCACCTGAAATCTTTACTGATACAACTCTGAATTACTCATGATTTTTTCTTTGCATAGTTACGCCTTTATTTTAGAACCAATTTGGCCCGTTTCTGGCTCAAAAAATCAAGCAAAAAATTAAGTAGATGCTGACATTCTGATTTTTTGTCTATTATTCGTCTGTTCAGAGAAAACAGTTGAAAACCGTCAAAAAACGGCTATTTTCGGAGTCAGCGACAAGTAACGCCATCTATTGGATTAAAATTTTCGGGAGTTTGCTGTGGAATCACCTTAAGTTATCTTGCTATTTATTGTTCAGAATCTAGATTTTTTATTCGTAAAATTATGTCCGGAAAATTCAATAAATTGGTCCACAGAGCGGCGGTGAGTGCGAATGTACAAAAATAATAATTCATAGCTGCTTGATCAATAACTCAAAAACTCGATGAAGTTTTTTTCTTCCATTATTTTTTTTTTTTTCTTTTGTCTAAAGCGTGCGAAGGTTCTTCCTTGCATATGCAAATCATATCTCGACTCCTTCCAACACCACTGACTCTATGCGCAATCTAGCAGAGCTGCCGTTTTGCCAGTGGCGGCTCGTGCGATTCGGCAACAGTGTTATCCCTCCATTTGATTGTGTGTAAAACAATCGATTCGTAGGTGAAGCAGCGCTTCACCAACAATCGATTGTTAAACATAGATTCAAATGGAGCGAAGACATTGTTGCCAAATTGCACGAGCCGCCACTGCGTTTTGCGTATATTTAAACTAACGATATTTTTCTAATCACCATCGATGATTCCCCGGTTGACCAAAATATTACACAGTTCAGATCAATTTATGACTATTAAAGGAAGAAAATGCAAGCATCTGTAATCTTTTTTCATCCGCACAATGGGTCTGTTGCAAACCTTTGCTACAACGATTAAGAGTGCTTAATCTAATGTAAAATCGCCTGAAAAATCCATTGGTGGCATTAGAAAATTATAAAATGCAATAATAAACTTACAAGTTGCGTTTAATGAAATCCACAATGGCGGAGAAATATCGAACAATCTGTATGCATGCACCGTGAACATCAAAGGATGGCCAACTATGAAAACCTCACAACAGGTAGAGGTATGTGTTTGTTTACGTTGTGATTGGTTGTGATGGATATTGTGAGGTTGGCTATCCTTGGATGTTCGTGGTGCATGCATACAAATTGCTGAATATTTCACTGCCATCTTGGATTTCATTAAACGCCTCTTAAGAGTTTATTATTGCGCTTTATGACTTTCTGATGCCACCAATGGACTTTTCAGGCGATTTTACAATAGATTAAACACTCATGTTAATCGTTGTAGCAAAAGTTTGCAACAGACCCGTTATATCAAATTCTGTGTCCACAGAGCCACCTTAAAACACTTGCACTTTCGTTTTTAACCAATGTAAAATGTACTTGTCAGAATGTTTTTTCTTTTTTCAAAAATTGATAGGTTAAAGAATATGAGGCAAACAAACCGAGCCTGTGTAAAAACGTCATGGGCGTCATTTAGGGGGGCTGGGGGGCAATTGCCCCCCCAAGGATTTGAAGTCAGGCTCAAAAAAAAAAAAAAAAAAAAAAAAGATCCGATTTTTTGCCCCCTCCAAGCCGAAAATTATATTGATGACGTTTTTAAAACGTCCTTGAGAGATCTCAACCATGGCTGCCTCCGTTAAGTTTCAATGTCACGCACCACAAATTCTCTCTATCGCTATAGCTCGTTGATCATTAACTCAACTGAACCGTGTAATCTTTGGTGGAATCTTCGGTGACTTTGAAAACGCTGCTAAACAAACACGAAACGGCAGCTCCAATGCCAGTGGCGTCGCGTGCAATCTTGGTAACATTGTATAGAGAGGGTCCATTAAAAGCAATGAAAAAGGTCGAAACATTGGAGGTGCACAGTGCACTCCCTCGAATCGATATTTTACATGGGATCAAATGGACAAAATGCTGCGTTGCCGGATGGAACGCGACGCCACTGTCTGATGCACTACGAGCAGCAATACACTGGGGCCTGTCATCACTTTTCAATGCTCGTGGAAAGTGGATACCCCGTATTCAAAAACGAGGGAAAAAAGAAGAAAAAAACGAGGAAGACGGAATATAACAGGTGTTAAAGTTAAAACAAATATTTCTGATTGATGAGCGATAACCCTCCGATAAAAATAAATGTGAGGGGAAAAGGGGGGGGGTGAAAAAAAAAGCTCGGCTTTGCGCCCGTAAACTGACGAGGGAGAAAAACGAGATAATTGGGTTTCATGTCTGAGAGCTGTTGATACTGCTGGTGCAGCGTTGTCAAATATAAAGAAACGAGAGAAGAAAAAAAAATAAAAAAATATCCAAATAAGGAAATTCCCCTCCACAATAAGCAGAATGTTATCTACAGAGGATTTTACAGTATTAATATTCATAAAATCAAATGCATGTCGCTACTTCTTAGTACCTGGGTCAAAATTCCGAAACGGGCCAAATGGTGTCCCAACAAGATGACATTCTTAAAAAAGATCAAATAAGTTCGATGTTTCTATTTTTAAGTCGAAGGAACTTAGTTTTATGAGGAGCAATAGTAATAGTTGCTTTTAAAGTTATATTTAACTACTACACGGAAAAAAACTACGGTGAAAATAACCATACGGATACCTGATTTTGGCACCTGCTAGATGTTATGGTAATGTTAACCAGAAGTATACTATGTTTTGACTAGGTACTAGGTGATATTACCTGATTGCACGTCGAATTTACTCAAAGTATCGGTAAATGTTCCAAACTTCTGGTCAAGTTTACCATAACATCTAGCAGGTGCCAAAATCAGGTATCCGTATGGTTATTTTCTCTAATCTTTTTTTTCCGTGTAATTTTAATTGTTTTATGGTTCAAAATGTCCGTCGGTTACGCGTCCCCCACACGAGTTTCTGGTATTTATATAACCTAAGTTTTTGACCATATTTTGAGGCTGCAATGAATTTTGAAGATAACGGAAATGCTCAAAAAACTCCGTAGAACACGCATAAACTGTCGTTTTTTACGAAATTATTTTTCTTCATGCCATAAATTGTAAAAAATGGTTGTCCCCCGGTTACAAAATGTCCGTCGGTTACGCACAGATTTCACTGTTTTATAACATCTTAAAAGCTTATTTAAAAGTGAAACTGGGTAACTTACGATTTTCTCAACCACGCGCCAACGTTCTAAACAGGAATTATCAACATCTGTGCAAATGGATTTTATTTGGAAACGATTTTCACCAACAAATCCGATCTCGTGATTTGCCTATGGTCCTAGTCAGCGGCACTTAAATATACGAAAAAGATATCTAATACAGTAAAGTTCCGCCCTGTAATTTTTAATTCAATTCAACTACCGTAATTTGCTTTAAAAATCAACATCAGAGATTATTGTAACAAGTAATATTGTTTTTATTAAGCACTTTTGAAATTGTCGGTTACGTAACCGACAGCGTAACCGACAATCGACAAGTTATTTTCTATTAGTTCATCATGCATTTTCGGCTGTTTCCGCGGTACATGAGAAATATCGAAAATTCAGCGGAACCCTTCGGCAAAAAGTATTTTCTAGTAGTACTGAAGGTAGAAAATTACTCATTGGGTTTAAATTTTGACTTGAAATTTTCATGGAGCATGCACGCTCAATTGGCCCGATTTGAAATTATGACCCACCTACTTATAAGCCTTCAATAATCAAAAAAATTTCAATGCGGAAATGCATTGAAAATTGAAATGGGTCTGTTGCGCGGTTTTGATAGACTACTTTAGTAGAGCGATAAATCGTATTGATTTTTAATCAAAAAATTTAATGCTCCCTTTCTGCGATTATGAATTATTCTACGTCCTCAAAAATGCATACTGCCTGGATTCTAGACTAGAAATACCGAAATCGATAAGATATTACAGATTACACCATCCATTTGGCGGATAAAATCGCCCGAAATCCCGCCAATTCCACAACAACAATAAACATTTGGGTGATTCCAATTTCCAATTCATGTGCGTGCCCCCCCCCACCCCCCAAGAATTTTTTTTTTCTGGATTTGCCACTGGGTATTACGTGCAATCTAGCAATTTTCAAAAGTCCACTAAAACGATTCGTAAAATGTCAATTCGAGGAAGTGCACTTTGCACCTCTAATTGTTCGATTTCTTTCACGTGTTTAAATTGACGAAATAAGATATGGCGATATTACACGCAACGCTACTGCACTGCCTAGTGTTTCTACACCTTGAGGTATTTGAGCCGAAGTTTTCTTACTATGGCAATTGACAGAGAAGAAATGAGAAGTTTATGCGGGGAGCCTAAATTATCGCTCGACTCACGGTGTAAACAAGTTATTATTTGTGTCCAAAAATTGCCCCAAACTGCACCTGCGAGTGATTAAATTTGCAACATTTTCTGAAGGAGGACCTCATTCAGAAAGGGCTTCCCACGAATCCTCAGTCACCTTCCCCAATTTTAGGAGGGCTCCCGAAATGCATTTTGCCTCGGAGCCATAAGAGGTGCAACTCCCCGGAAGAGCAGAAGGGACGTTTTGAGAGCCCTACGCGTTATCAGCGAATGAAAGCCCACAAAAAGACAGGTCTGCTCGTAAGTCTGTTTTCCCATTTAAAATAACACTGGCGGTGGCCCGGAAGAGCAGAGGGGACGTTTCGAGAGCCCCGAGCCTTGTCAGCGATTAAAGGCGCATGAAAAAGACAGGTCTGCTCGTAAGTCTGTTTTCCCATTTAAAAAAACACTGGCGGTGGCCCGGAAGAGCAGAGGGGACATTTCGAGAGCCCTGAGCCTTGTCAGCGATTAAAGGACCACCAAAAAGACAGGTCTGCTCGTAAGTCTGTTTTCCCATTTAAAATAACACTGGCGGTGGCCCGGAAGAGCAGAGGGGACGTCTCGAGAGCCCTGAGCCTTGTCAGCGATTAAAGGCCCACCATAAAGACAGGTCTGCTCGTAAGTCTGTTTTCCCATTTAAAATAACACTGGCAGTGGCCCGGAAGAGCAGAGGGGACGTTTCGAGAGCCCTGAGCCTTGTCAGCGATTAAAGGCCCACCAAAAAGACAGGTCTGCTCGTAAGTCTGTTTTCCCATTTAAAATAACACAGGCGGTGGCCCGGAAGAGCAGAGGGGACGTTTTGAGAGCCCTGAGCATTGTCGGCGATTAAAGGACCACCAAAGAGACAGGTCTGCTCGTATGTCTGTTTTCCCATTTAAAATAACACAGGCGGTGGCCCGGAAGAGCAGAGGGGACGTTTCGAGAGCCCTGAGCCTTGCCAGCGATTAAAGGCCCACCAAAAAGACAGGTCTGCTCGTAAGTCTGTTTTCCCATTTAAAATTACACTGGTGGTGCCCCGGAAGAGCAGAGGGGCCGTTTTTGAGAGCCCTGCGCCTTGACAGCGATTAAAAGCTCACCAAAAAGACAGGTTTGCTCGTAAGTCTCTTATACCATCTAAAATTGCATAGGCGGTGCCCCGGAAGAGCAGAGGGGACCTTTTGAGAGCCCTGCTCCTTATCAGCGCTTAAAAGCTCACCAAAAAGACGGGTCTGCTTGTAAGTCTGTTTTCCCATTTAATATAACATTGGCCGTGCCCCGGAAGAGCAGAGGGGCCGTTTTGAGAGCCCTGCGCCTTGACAGCGATTAAAAGCTCACCAAAAAGACGGGTCTGCTCGTAAGTCAGTTTTCCCATTTAAAATTTCATTGGCGGTGCCCCGGAAAAGCAGAGGTGACGTTTTTGAGAGCCCTGCACCTTGACAGCGATTAAAAGCCCACCAAAAAGACAGGTCTGTTCGTAAGTCTGTTTCCCCATTTAAAAGAACATTGGTGGTGCCGAGGAAGAGCAGAGGGGGCGTTTTAAGAGCCCTGCGTTTTTACAGTGATTAAAAGCTCACCAAAAACACGGGTCTGCTAGTAAGTCTGTTTTCCCATTTAAAATTACATTAACGGTGGCTCCGGAAGAACAAATGGGTCCGGGTGACCCCCCACATCCCCAGTCACCTTCCTTAATTTTAGGGGGGCCCCCGAAATGCATCGTACCCCGAGGACCTCCAAGATGTCGCTTCGGCCCTGTACTTGTTATAAGTCCTGAGAGAGTGAACTCAAAGAGTGACAGCATAGGCGTTCTGAATCTGGTTTTTTTGCCTCACATTTTTAACCGTAAACGGCAAGTTGTTATTAAATCTAGTAGGAATTGGTTTGAAACGAATAAGCAAGTGTTTAAGAGTGGCTATCTGGATTCTGGACACATATTATCAATACAACTATCCAGGTGAGAAAAGAGCTTGATTCAAAATGGGGGTTTTTCTCCCCCCCACCGATTTTCCCGAAACTTTGTATTTTGATAGAACTTGATAAAAGTAGTCTTTTTTTTCAAATAATTTTTCTCCAAAAATAATTAGGGGGGGAGTTACAGTGTTGCAAAGTCGCACCTTTCAAAAATTCATAACTTTCGCGCAAATCGTCCAATTGAAACGCGGTTTTCACCAAAAGATGCAGATTGTAAAGCACTTTCATGCCATCTAAACGGAATTCAATTTCAATAATTTTTGACTTAGTTATCGTCATTTTTGTGATTTTTAGGCCACTCAAAATCTACTTAAAGTGAAATAAAAAAAAATGGTATTTTTTGATTTTGACCGGGTTAAAATATGTTATTCCTCTTTAAATTCTGCGTAAAATGAGCCCAAGCAGAATGCAGGGCGATTTTTTGTGCCGGAGTTATGCATTTTTTAGTGAGCGAAAAACGAGTTTTTTAGGGTGCCCATGAGCGTTCGAGAGAGAGGCTCAAGTCAAATAAATGGAAACGGTATTTTTTGATTTTGATCAAATTAAAATATGTTATTCCTACTTAAATTCTGCGTAAAATGAGCCCAAGCAGAATGTGGGGCGATTTTTTGCTGCAGAGCTATGCGCGTTTTAGTAAACGAAAGTCGAGCGTTCTATGGAGAGGCTGATAGACGTATGGGTAGCCCGGGTAACCTCAACCACTCGACTTTCGTTTACTAAAACGCGCATAGCTCCGCAGCAAAAAATCGCCCCACATTCTGCTTGGGCTCATTTTACGCAGAATTTAAGTAGGAATAACATATTTTAATTTGATCAAAATCAAAAAATACCGTTTCCATTTATTTGACTTGAGCCTCTCTCTCGAACGCTCATGGGCACCCTAAAAAACTCGTTTTTCGCTCACTAAAAAATGCATAACTCCGGCACAAAAAATCGCCCTGCATTCTGCTTGGGCTTATTTTACGCAGAATTTAAAGAGGAATAACATATTTTAACCCGATCAAAATCAAAAAATACCATTTTTTTTTATTTCACTTTAAGTAGATTTTGAGTGGCCTAAAAATCACAAAAATGACGATAACTAAGTCAAAAATTATTGAAATTGAATTCCGTTTAGATGGCATGAAAGTGCTTTACAATCTGCATCTTTTGGTGAAAACCGCGTTTCAATTGGATGATTTGCGCGAAAGTTATGAATTTTTGAAAGGTGCGACTTTGCAACACTGTAACTCCCCCCCTAATTATTTTTGGAAAAAATTTATTTGAAAACAAAGACTACTTTTATCAAGTACTATCAAAATACAAAGTTTCAGGAAAATCGATGGGGGGGGAGAAAAACTCCCATTTTGAATCAAGCTCTTTAGCTTGTTTCCATTGTGAGTCAGTTTCTTCATCGTCCAATTCCTTCGCAAAGAAACAAATCAATTTAGGTGTACAGATAGCCACTCAGAAACACTCACACTTTCGTTTAAAACCAAGTGTAAATGTATCTGTCACATTTTTTTTTTTTTTTTTTTTTTTTTTTTTTTTTTTTTTTTTTTTTTTTTTTTTTAAATGTAAAGGTTAAAGAATATGAGGCAAACAAACCGAGCCTGTGTAGTGTGTGGAAAACGTTCATAAAATATTTCCATTTTTAGGCTTCTTGAGGTTTGAATATATCACGCCCCACAAATCCTGTCTATGGACATAACTTGTTGGCAGAGGCGGCTCGTGCAATTTGTCAACCATGCTTCTTTGTCATTTAAAACTATGCAAAAGTATCGATATTGGGGGTGCAATTGCACCTACTGAAGATCGACATTTTTACATAGGTTTAAATGGAGAGAATCCATCGTTGCCACATTGCACGAGCCACCGCTGATAGTTGCGCACAACAAAACTATTTGATGTAGCTCGTGGACGTTAAAATTAAACATTAGACGATATTATTGTGGACAGTAAAAAAACAACAGACGATATTACTGTGGATGAATGGTATAGCTCGACCTATTTCTAAGTAGATAGAAACAAAAATTGGATGTTATTGACGAGGACCACACTTTGAGATAGGACTGGTAACATGTATCAGCGTCTCTTAGAGAGCTATAGCGATCGAGAGCCTCTCTATCGCTACAGCTCGTTGGATCAAAGACATTATAGAAGAAGACTGGCCCTTACTATCTATTTGCACGGAGGAAAAGTGAAGCCGGTTTTGGCACGGGCTGATGGGCAGGGCACTTCCCCGCGCGGGGGTATGAACCAATTTAACATTAGCTCTTATGGAGCTTCGCTCTTCAAACCTATTAAAATAGGTTTGAAGTCAATCATCTTTAGTCTTTTAGTCATCTTTAAGTCTTTAGTCAATCATTTTAGCGAATAACAATGTCGAGTCTCACATATGTTATACAGTGTAGTGTAACAAATACATTTAAACTGAAAATATGGATCAATTTAAGGCGACCGTTCTTTAATAATCGAAGTTAACGATCATTCGTTCATTGTTTACTTTAGCACCAGTAACCTATCTGCCGTACTTTCTATCGTAAATATCTAGCGGATAAATTGACCGAAACTTGCGTATAAGTTTGTCAATTTCAACTTTGACATAAGCTGCACATCATTTCTGAGTACTTTTGAAAACTAAAAGTAATTAACATTCTATTGAAACAGTTTTATGTCTCGGCTCCATAAGCCGCATTGTTAATTTGGTTCATACCTTCGAGCAGGGAAGCCCTACCTATGACAGTAACCGGCTTCAAATCTCGCCGCTAGGGGCCAGTCTTCTTCTATAATGTCTTTGCGTTGGATAGAACTTGACAACTTACAAGGCGTCTAGAGGTTAAAGCCCGTTACGATTAAAGCTGGTTGGCATTTGGCAAGAGTGCAAAGAATATGAATACTTGACATCGGCAATAATTATCCATCGTCAATTAAAACGGATAACATCGGCAATCGACTGTCTTACCCTTCTCCTATTCTCCTCTTCTCCTCTTCCCGGAGTCTGGATTCATTTGCCCCCTTCCTCTCCCCCACCCCACCCCTTAAAGACTATTATACTTACTCCCCCTATCTCTACGGAAGGTTTCTACACCGTTCACGTGCTGTAGGCCCATCGTTTACCGCCCTAGCTCTTGGCATAATACTCAGGAATATATTCATCTTCACTTTCCTTGGTGGCTTGCTCCCTCAAAAAAGTTTCTCTCTTTCTCTTTTCACCTTTCCCTCACTCTCTTATACTTTTTCTCGATTTTTTTGATTTCTCTCTTTCTCCGTTCTCCTGCGGGAAAATGAAGGAGCATCCGTAAAAGTAGGAGCTTTGAGCTTTCGGAATGACTATTTAATATAGGTAGGTACCGTCAGCTGTACGCTGAGTCGTTGAAACGTAGTTAACGATAGACATGCTCAGTGTGACGTCACGAAAACAAATGTATCCAAACAAATGCTCCCTCTCTTTTCTAATTTTCTCTTTCTCTCTCACTCTTTCACACAGTGGCGGTCCTTGGGTCAAAAAGGTGGGGGGGGGGGAGAGGCTTGAGGGGGCTTGAAAAGTAAAAAAAAATTCGGCAAAAATCGATGACCTTTTTTTTTTGCTTATTTTTTGCTTTTTTTCTTATTTTTGGCTTTTCGAAGGAGTGAAGGAAAATGAGCGCAAGGGAGACTTACTTAATGCAATAGGAGCCTTCGTTTTTTTTTTTTTTTTTTTTTTTTTTGCGGCAAATCTGTCGAGGACGCCTGGGATGTTCACCTTGACATCCCTCTCGATGTTCAAGACGGCAAGGGATCGTAGTCGTGATTGGCCAATAGAGTTTCGAAGATTCGTTTTCAGAGTTAGTAGAGTTGAAAACGATCTTTCGCTTGTCACCGTGGGCATTGGGACAACCAAGAATGTCTGCAGATTAATTGCGCCACGGAAGGAAAAACATTTTGGAATTTCTTTGATTTGAAGCAGTCAACACGTTGTAAAAATCTGTTGGCGCTTTTTCCCTCGGTTTCAATTTTACAGACTTTCTCGAAAGCATGCAGTTTTATCCGCAAGCTCTCCATATCAATGTCGTGAGTTTCGCTGATGAGAGAGAAGTTGCGTCTTCAGCCGGGTCATTCTCTGTAATGATGTCGGAAAAAGCTTGTAAAATTTTGAGGTAATTTTTCTTAAATCTATGACTATCTGACTAATCTGATCTTTCTCTTTCTCTTCTCTTCTTTTTACTTTTTCCTTCCTTTTTTCTTTTTTCTTCCTTTTTTTTCTTCTTTTTTTTCTTTCTTTTCTTTCTTTTCTTTTTTTCTTCCTTCCCTTCTTTTTCTCGCTTTTTTCAAGCCCCCTTCCCAAAAAAATGGGGGGCTTGAGCCCTCAAAGCCCCCCCCCCCTACGGTCCGCTACTGCTTTCACACTCTTTCTCTCTTACTCTCTTACTCTCGTTCTTTCGTTTTCTCTTTCTCTCTATATCTCTTGATCTAGATTTTTCTCTCTCTCACTCTCGTTCTTTCGTTTTCTCTTTCTCTCCCACTTTTTCACTCTCGTATTATCTTTCTCTCTTTCTCTCTATAGAGGGTTTTAGTAATGGCGACTGCCGGCGATGAGCGTTCCAAATAAAGCAAGTTTGTCTTTCTCGCTCTCTCACGTGACCCCTATGTACTGCCATTTCACTCTAATTTCAAAAATCGTATTTAGAGACTTATTTTGTGAAATTTTATGGCAGAAATGAATTTCTCGAGGCATTTTTATGCGATTCCGATAATAATATGTCGTAGAACAAGACCCTGTATACGAATTTCGATACTAGAAAGAGATGGATGTACATGGGGGTCACGGGAGAGTGAGTGAGATATTTTGGAACGCTACGCGAGTTTTATCACAGCCGATTGCGACCGATGAGTGCATTGTTGTGGTTGTTGGCTAACCGTTGACTTCGCACTAAAACCGTCTATATAGCTCTCTTACTCTCATTCCTTCGTTTTCTCTTTCTCCCTATCTCTCTTGGTCTAGCTTTTTCTCTCTCTAACTCTCGTTCTTTCGTTTTCTCTTTCTCTCTAACTCCCGTTCTTTCTCCGTCTCCTCCCCCTTCCCCCTCTCTCTCTGTCCCAGGCTAATTCATGAGGGTGATTACAAAAGAATAATAATTAAAATATTTTCCGTCTATCTGCGCATTTCAGATTCTATCCTTCCACAACGTTTGCTTGCCGCCGAGCGTAGTTAATAGTGACGTCAACTTTCGCGTCTGTCTCCAGGCGGATTAATGAGGGACAGCGACCCATCCGACAACTTTTCTCACCCTCCAGCAGCTTTCGAAAGTTTCGATACACCACCTGTTAATGGTCCTCGAATTACATTCCCCGGTTGCCAAGTTTTCACGCAATGGGTCTGTTGCAAACTTTTGCTACAGCGCTACAGAGTGTACAATCTCACGTAAAATCGCGTGAAAAGTCCATCGGTGGCATCAAAAAGTCATAAAATGCAGTATGAAGCTCACGAGAGACGTTTAATGAAATCCAAGATGGCGGTAAAATATCGAGCTACCTGTATGCATGCACCACGCAGTGGCGGCTCGTGCTACTTGGCAACAATGTCTTCACTCCATTTGATTGCATGTAAAACAATCGATTCGAAAGTGAAGCAGCACTTCACCAGCAATCGATTGTTGGACATAGATTCAAATGGAGGGAAGACATTGTTGCCAAGTAGCACGAGCCGCCAATGGCACCACGAACATCCAAGGATAGCCAACGTCACAATATCGATCACACCCAATCACAACGTAAATAAACACATTACCTCTGAAGCTGTGAAGAAATTGTGTGTGTGTTTTTATGAAGAAAATAATAGTACTTGACGATGTTGAGAACAAGGGTGCCTTTGGCTTCTTTCTTAAGTGTCCCAGTCTTGGAGATATACACGTTTAAAGCTGTAAAACATCGTGTGCGTAGTGACGTCACTATGCGGCATTACCATTTAAAACAATGTATTTCGGGCCAAAATCTCATCTTTAAAATAATAGGACTTAATTAGAAACCAAAAGCAGCTTCGTTCTCAGCTCATCGTCTACTTTCATTTTCTTAATGAAAAGCACAACACAAGCGCCCCATAAGATTTCACGTACTTTCCACATATCTTTTCACTCCGAAATAATTCATGAAAGATCACACGTAAAATTACAATCAGCATTATATCGAAATATGTCCCATGATTTGTCCTTGTCTTATACCTTCTCACGGCGCTGGCGTCATGGGTGGATCCACAGCAAACTAGGGCAACCATATGAATTCATCCCGTTTGAGCGTGTTTACGACCATTAGAAGGCAAGCGCAACGCTTACTTCAACTAATGGTCCACAGTTGGAGGTTAGATAACCAATTCAGGCAAAACTTCATATGCGTCATAGAAAGCGCAACGCTTACTGTATTAACTTTCTTTTTAAGAGTGCCCAAAGTTTTTAGACGGAAAGCGCAACGCTTACTTCAACTAAAAACTCTGCACCAAAAATTCTTACTCAAAGCGCAAGTGTAACGAAGTACACCTCTGCACTTATCACGTCGAGGTCACAATTTTGTTAATTAAAGTAGGAATGCTACCAATAACAAGAAAGATAAAAAGGAGAATAAAAGGTTATTACTTGTTTACTCAGGAAAGCATAACTTGGATAGACAGGATCAGGATGTGATTAACAGGAATGACAGGAATAGGACTCAATATAGTCTTTTCTAGGCCTGGGAGACGTCTCTTCTTCATAACCTATAATTGATCATCTATTTAATCCGTGGTAACGGGAAGAGTCAATGGGATGTCGCCACCTGGCGGCGGTTCTCATCAACAGAGCGTATGAGAAACAATCGATTCTTGAGGGGGGTATGGCCCTTTTACTAATCGATTGTTTGTCATGAATTCAAAGGGGAAAATGCCCAATTGACAGATTACTGCAGGATCTGCCTTTGCACGGCGCACAGTGTTCGGAGCGACCCGGATCTCTGGCAGAAACCTCAAATTTGAAATCGGCTCTGAAGTTGGTTTAAAGGCCTTACCTACCTTCTAAAGGGTATAGAACATGCATGTTAGCCATATTTGATGAATTTGGAAGCCCCATACTTGCCCCCACAGACATGTGAAAGTACCGGTTTTGACGCGAATTTTGAGTCAACTTGGGTGGGTTTACACATAATTGTAAAAAAAACAATACTCTTTTACTCACATTCCAATTTAGACCTCTGTACATCAATTAGGACATATGAACTTACTTTTAAGCCGTTTAAACATTTATTTCATGTTTATTATGAGGGGGGGCTGGACCCATCAAAAATCGACTTTTCATCTGCAGTTGTGCCCTTTTTGGAGGACGTTTAAAAAAATGCCCGGGATTGCCCGGCAAATCTAAGGCAAAGAACATTCAGAAAAACATTTTTTCTGAACGATCCAGCAATAATAACCTGCCCCAACTTGCCCCCCTTTCGTATTTTTGTGTTTAAAAGTGCCTCTGTGGCTTGTGTGGGACTTAGTCATTTTCACGATCGTGAGATGAGCCATCTTTGCGTGTCAATATCTTTTTTTCCCAGCATTGCCCCGGGAAAATATGGTTAGGAAAGTTCAAAAAAACATTTTTTCTGAACGATCCAGCAATAATATCCTGCCCCAACTTGCCCCCCTTTCGTATTTTTGTGTTTAAAAGTGCCTCTGTGGCTTGTGTGGGACTTAGTCATTTTCACGATCGTGAGATGAGCCATGTTCGCGTGTCAATTTCTTTTTTTCCCAGCATTGCCCCGGGAAAATATGGTTAGGAAAGTTCAAAAAAACATTTTTTCTGAACGATCCAGCAATAATATCTTGCCCCAACTTGCCCCCCTTTCGTATTTTTGTGTTTAAAAGTGCCTCTGTGGCTTGTGTGGGACTTAGTCATTTTCACGATCGTGAGATGAGCCATGTTCGCGTGTCAATATCTTTTTTTCCCAGCATTACCCCGGGGAAATATGGTAAGGAAAGTTCAAAATAACATTTTTCTGAACGATTCAACAATAATATCCTGCCCCAACTTGCCCCCCTTTCGTATTTTTGTGTTTAAAAGTGCCTCTGTGGCTTGTGTGGGACTTAGTCATTTTCTCGAAAATAAAAATAAAAAAATAATAATTGACATCTAAAGTTAAATCTGATATAAAAAATGAAATCTACGACCTAAAAAACCCCTTAGTACCAAGTTTCAATGAAATGCGAGCATGCTAGAGGTTTCCGCCAAAGATCCGGGTCGCTCCGAACACTGTGCGGCGGTCTCTTGTGGGTGTATCACCGCCATGACTTTCAATCATCTTTAACTGTTTTCGTATCAAGGCTTGATCGTTGATCGAGGTATAAACGGGTGGTGTGGCGGCGCCGATGAGTCCATATCCTAGAATTCTGTGCCCATAAGAAACTGAGTGAGAGACAAGGACAAAACACAGGGCTTTCTTCGATATAAATGTGATTGTAAATTAATGAGTGCTGTTTCGAAATATTGTTGCAAAGTTATTGGAATTTGGTACTTGGAATCCAATGGTATCGTAAAGTCTAAGAACAATATGAGGGAATAATAAAATAGGATCAAAGCTAAAACAATTAAATTAAAATAAAATAATCGTGGGACGTTTCGAGGCTCAAACGGCTCTCTTCCTTTAGGCTTTAGAAAGAGTGCCGTTTGAGCCTCGAAACGTCCCACGATTATTTTATTTTAATTTAATTGTTTTAGCTTTGATCCTATTTTATTATTTTCTCATATTGTTGAATTTTCGGGCTATTTGTGTAATTCTGTTGTTGATAAAGGAAGAGTGCCGTTTGAGCCTCGAAACGTCCCACGATTATTTAATTTTAATTTAATTGTTTTAGCTTTGATCCTATTTTATTATTCCCTCATATTGTTGAATTTTCGGGCTATTTGTGTAATTCTGTTGTTTTAACGTCTAAGAGAACTTGTTGTTAACTATCACGAATTTTGGGATCCTGTTTCTTACAAGGAAAACCCACGAGAGCAAATGAGATAAAGCATTTGTTTGGATCGAGGTTTTTTTTTTTTTCCCCCTCCTTTTTTCGTGACATCACACTAAACACGTCTATAAGAAAGAGAGGGACAGAAACAGTGGCTGAAGTCACGTGATGGGCTCTTCTAACTCATTCCATCACATGCGTGCAAACGGCTAGAGAGAAAGAGAGAGAGAGAGAGAGAGAGAGAGAAAGAGAGAGAGAGAGTTAAAGGGGGGAGACACAATTTCACGGATCCCCCATCTATGAAGCCGAGAATAATGAATGCATGAGATGCCATGAATTTCAAGCCCCCTTTTGATCGCCGACGAAAGCCTTCAATAAAATAGGACAAAATAATGTGTAACTTCAAACTTGTAAAACTTTCCACTTTTATTCAGGAAATTGGGTTAAACAGAGCGGATCAAAGGGTTTTACGTTTTACACCTTCAAGCCCATCTTTCTTTGCGGGCAAAAAGAAAACATTACAGGGCGACGCACTAAGGTCCCAAATCAAATCCTAGGCGGTCAAAAATAGATCTGTTTAAAGTCGGAAAAAAAACTATTCTAGCTAAAATAGATGATTTTAGAGGGTTTATTTAGCAAGGTAATCACCCCTGGATTGTCATAAATCCATCGGAGACAAATATTAGATGGAACCTTAATTCCTGTGGTATTTAATGTCTGAATATTTTTGACCGCTTAGGATTTGATTTGGATCTATAGTGCGACGCACTGGGGTCTCAGATCGTCAAAACGTATGGCCAAAAATCACAGAGTAACTTCATTATTAATTTTTCATTTATAAATTTTCAAAATCAAAGTCAATTGGTAGAAAACAATTTAAACACGGTATTCAAACCCAGAAATGCCATCAATAAGGGTCATTATTTTGTAACGGGAGGGACATTTAGACGACTTTGACGTAATTTTTTTCAACTTTTTAATCATTTAAATGAAAGAATCCCACCAACAGAAAGGTCTTACCTTCTAGATAGTGGTAGGATTTTCAAAATTTAAAAAAGTCTATCCAAAGCTGAGAAAAGAGCAAAATAAGGGTGCGTAACGGGTGTGGGACAGAAAATGGACGAGGTTTTTAAATCACTTCAGAAAAAGTTGAAACTCTGTGAGTTTTGAAGAGATAAAAATTTGAACAAAATATATATTAAAGGTGAGGGTATAAGTTTTGATCCTACATAAAGTTTTTTTCATTTACTAAATTATTTTTCTCTAATAAAATTAAAAAGTAGCGTAACGGGTAGGTTTTATAACGGGGGGGGGGGGGGGACGCGTGTGATTTGGTCATTGGAAAGTAGCGTAACGGGTGGGTTTTGTAAGGGGTGGGACGCGTGTGATTTAGTCATTGGAAATACACATGAAACCTGGTGTAACATCAACACGTTTGACCTTATTAGATTTAGATAATATTTTCATCTCTGGATGCATTTTAATGCAAAACAAGACTGCTAGGCACTAATTTTTAAATTTCAATTTTTGCATATCATGTCCACTTTACTGCAGAATGACCCTTAACGGCGTTTCCACCGATTGAGAAAAGATTACAGATCAGAGTATTTTCGTGCAGTGCAGTCATACGCAGAACTGAACTCTTTAAAATCTTTTCTCAACCGGTGGAATCATCGGGAAATTTAAAAACGTCATTTATTATACTCGAAACGGCAACCCTGACAACCTAGATACACGCACGGTAAACGACGATTAAAGCCGAGACGGTTTTGACTGTTTACGATCGCACACAAAACCTCACTCGAAATTTTATTTCATTATTCCGCACCGTCGTCGCTAAATTGTGGAGTCTATAAGAATTGATTAGTGTAAAGAAGTCAGTAGAGTAACGAGGAAATTACCACTCCTCTCTTTTCTCCATTAAAACATACACGTCAGACAAGGATATACACAAAGAGAAAGAACACCTTCTTTTTGTCCTTTTTCAACTTAGACATTCACAGGGGAAATGAGAGAGATAAAATAAATCCTGGACAGACAAGTAACTGTCAATAATGTTGTCTCTCTCTCTCTTTTAACCATTAAAACGTATACGTTGGACAAGGATGTATATAGACAAAGAGGAAGAACATATTTTTGTCCTCTTTCAACTTAGACATATTCACTGGGGAAATGAGAGAAAAAAAATAAATCCTGGACAGACAAGCTACCGTCAGTGTTTCTGTCTCTCTCTTTTCTCCCTTAAAAGATACAGGATAGACAAGGATGTACACAAAGTGAAAGAACATTTTTCTTGTCCTCTTTCTACTTAAACATTAACATGGGAAATGAGAGCTGGACAGACAAGCTACCGTCAGTGTTTCTGCCTCTCTCTTCTCTCCATTAAAAGATACACATTAGACAAGGATGTAGACATAAAGAGGAAGAACATATTTTTGTCCTCTTTCTACTTAAACATTAACATGGGAAATGAGAGAGGTAAAATAAATCCTGGGTAAACAAATTAGTCAGTAATGTTGTCTCTCTCTTTTAACTATTAAAACATACACGTTAGACAAGGATGGAGACAAAGGGATTAGGGCCGCATCTTACCATAGGGAAGCAAAGGCACTGTCGGGGCCCCAAAGGATAGGGGCAGGGGGCCCTTCGATGAGTTATGTTTATTTTTGATGGGAAGCAGGGGTCTCCACAGTCCGACCCACCTTATCCTATTTAAGAGGGATCCGCGGGGCCCCCGTAACTAATCTTGGCCACGGCACCATCAAGAAGCAAGTGGTGTAGTTACGGCCCTGGCTCTTTCCTGTGTTGGCGTTGGGATCAAGGAAGCCGATGAACGGATCTGCTTAAAACTTGACTGTTTTTTGATAGAGGGGTCTCGAGGGGGGTTCTGGAGACATCACCTTTTTGCACATATGATGATTCCTGAGTTGCAACGAGTGAAATATCCACAGTTGCAAAAGATACGAACCCTTGAGGGCGATCGTCTCTATTTGCCAAGCTGAGTCCATAGAGGGGTCAGAAGGGGGGTTTTGGAGACATCGCCTCTTTTTGCCCTTATGATGAGTCATGAGTTACAATGAGTGAAAGAGCTACAGTTAGTTGCAAAAGATACGGGGACCCTTGAGAGCGATTGACTCCGTTTGCCAAGCTTTCGTGATGCTAAAAAATTGGAATAAAGAATCTTTGACTTTTTTAGCACCCCCAACCCCCCCCCCCAATCCTGGATGCGCCACTACATATTATACATATTATGGACGGATTTTTATCCGTCCGCGGTCCACAGTCTTTTTGTTGGAATCTTATGGAAGACTTTGGACGATTGTGGACGAAATTATTGATTTTTTCCCCCGTGGCTTTTCGGGTGTTTTTCGGGCTTAAATCGTCGAGAAAATCAAGCAGAATTTGAAAAAGAATCGACAAATATCGTCCACACAGGGCCACAAGCCTCCACGTACGCGCGTGGTCGATAGTCGCGATATATCGCTCACAGAGGTTCGCACCGTCCGCGAAACTCCAAAAAGACTCTATGCGGATGACTGCGGACATAAAAAAGACGCCTTTTTGAGAATTGGTGCCCAACCGTGCCATTACGTTCGCGCGTTTAAAAGCATTTTATGCGTTCAGGAGTGGATTTCGCAAACTTTAGGTGCTGCCATTGGCGGATACAGGGGGGGGGCGAAGGGGGCGATCGCCGCCTCCCCCGTTCGGCCCAAAAAAAAAGGGAAAAGAGGGGAGAGGAACCCTAGTAAAAATTTTTTGATGACGGTCATTAAAAACACTGAGAAATGGAACACTGACCGGTCAACAAATTTGATATGGTTGCCTTCAAAATTTTTGTTGGCGACCAACAAATTTGTTGACCGGTCAGCGTTCCATTTCTCAGTGTTTTTGTTGACCACCATCAGAATTCTGCTGGTCCACCATTAAAATTTTATTTATCACCATCAAAAAGTTTAAACTGGTTAAAAGGGCTTTAAGGATAATATTGGGGATTAATAAAAGTAAAACTTCACTCTCAGACATGTACGGATGTATACCTACGTCAGCCGATCGGATGGAAGGTTCCAAATTTTACGGTCACTACCGGGATTCGAACCCGAGACCTTCCGACTCCAAGTCCGACGACCTAACCGTTACACCACCCCGGTCATATGTGTCGGTTTTACGAAAATCCGGTAGATAAGTTTGTGAAAAGAGAATATGGTTACTGTAAGTCCGATTTGCATGAAAATTGGTAATGGAAGGTATTTTTGGTCGAGGAATCTGATTCTGCATTCAGATTTTTGGTATTTAAAAAACTTGATGAGATAAAATCAATTTGTTACTGGGTGCAACAGAGTGAGTCTCCCTTTTTTCAAATTTTGAACGGTCGCGGAACTTGAAATTTGATCGGTCTTTGAATCCATATAATGTCACGGAAATCAAATTATCCACATGGAGCATTTTACCAGGGATGTTATCTGTTTTCCAAACACATTTAAAAAAGAGTACTAAAGTGCCGTATTTGTTGTTTAGGTAGTGTCTTTTTTATCATACAGCATACCAAATAAAAGCTTCTTTAACTTATTGTAAGTGCGGCGGTGTCAATTGTAAAGTGTCTCAATGTTTAGTTCAAAAAAACACATTTATTTCCTTATATGGACATTATTCATTTAAATTTTATAAGCGGATACAAAGAAATACGGCCAAGGTATACAATACGCAATGCACAGTATATTATTCAACTCATGTATTAGGTGTGTGTTGCATACATTGCATATCCTGGCCAGGTTTCTTTTTCCCCGCTATAGTACGATCCCTACATAGGTGAAATATATCCACAGGTGTATCATATGTGTCAGAATAAATATACTGTACACAGTTTCTACAATACACACTTGATTAAAATAAAATAAAATATAGGATTAATTTTTATTTAGTATTGTACTTTTTTCAAGTTCGTGTTGTCTAAATACTATATTTCTAATTCTTTATCTATATGGAAAAGTCAGTTTTGAGCTCTAAATGGGGGTAAATAACTTGTAAACATCCTGGACGTTTTAAACCGTCAACATAGCCATGTTCCAGTTTTGTGAAACTTGAGAAAGTCAAAACCTAGACTGTAAGTTGAGACATACTTAGCAACTGTATGTTCCACATCATGATATTTGCGAGTTATAACAAAAAGTTTACCGGACAGCACTAAAAAATTAATGGACACCAACAAAGTTCCTTTCATCCGTTAGCTATTTACTGGTCATCAACGAAACTTATTTGGCCACGAACAAACTTTTGTTGGTGCCAATACTTCTTGTGACCGATCATCAAAAATTCTGTTGACTGCCAGCAAAATTTTTACTGGTCGGTCACAAGAAGTATTGGCACCAACAAAACTCTGTTGGCGCCAATCCTTCTTATGACCGACCATCAAAAATTCTGTTGGCTGCCAGCACAATTTTTACTGATCGGTCACAAACAGTATTGGCACCAACAAAATTTTGTTGACCACCATCAAAATTCTACTGGCACCAACAGAATTTTACTGGCAGTCAGTAAAATTCTGTTGGTGCCAGTAAAATTTTGTTGGTGGTCAACAAAAATTTTTTACTAGGGAAGGGGGAAAGCGAGAGCGAAAACGAGAAAAGGGGGTCATTTCGGGGCAAAAATCCAAAATTCGCCCCCCCGTTCGCGAGGGCTGGATCCGCCACTGGGTGCTGCCCTCGGTATTTTTTGAGGGTTTTACATTGTAAACGACCATTAGACCACCTGTATGCAACAGCCTCATTACACTTAATCGAACAGAAGCGCTCTCCGTAAAAGTGGGTCTAGGCAAAGATTACATTGGAAATCTGAGCGCTAAAGCATGGATGTTTCAAGTCTCTGGTTTCTTCTGACAAAAAACAAAAAACTTTCCTTCTCTCAATTTGTCTATAGGTGGCTGCAGGCTCCAATCAGGAGCATAAGCCAACAAATCCTTTTAAAAAAAAAAAAAAAAAAAAAAAAAAAAAAAAAAAAAAAAAAAAAAAACAGAAGCGCTCATGTGGGAGAGATCGGCTCTAACTATAAACATTCGTCCTCTTCACCCTTTCACGCTCTTTTGAAAACGGAAATCATAACTTTAGTGAAATTAAATGGCTGGGAGTGTCTCTGAAATTTCTGAAGGATTCCTCTCGACAGGGATTCATTCGCGAGGAGAAAGAGGTAGAAAAAATATATCCTTATTTTTTAAACTGCTGCTATCAAATCATGCATAACAAATCACTCCTGCGGCGCAGCGTTTGGAAAATTCATTATTTGCTCGAACGGATGGAACTAAATTGAAACAACGACACTTCTCCGAAGTACCTTGAAAGTAAGAACCGTCTTTTTTGCACTCGACATCTCAATTGAAGAGTTCCAAAGAAATGTTATCTTTTTTCTCGTGCTCAGGTCAGGCGATGATTTGATTAAGACGAAATACAGCAGCGCAAAAGAGAGAAATTTTCTCTCTCTCTCTCTCTCTCTCTCTCTCTCTCTCTCTCTCTCTCTCTCTCTCTCTCTCTCTCTCTCTCTCTCTCTCTCTGTCTCTGTCTCTCACTCCCTCTCTCTCTCTCTTTTCTCTATTAAAAGACTATGTCAGGCAAGGATGGTCAAGGGGAGGAAACTCCCTCAATCTATCCTTTTTCAACTCATACATTCAAATGGGAAATGAGAGAGACAGAAGAGATCCTGTGTTCGCTCTCGGTGGAGATGACTGCACGTGATTGGTAATCGGTGCACGGACAGTGGGCACGTTTGTGTCCATCTACACCAGGGCTGCCGTCTTGCGAATACACTGGAAAAAAAAAGTGCTGAATTAAACTCTTTTTTAGTTAAAAATAAGGGCACCATAGCCGTAGCCAGGATATTGTCTTTCTCTCTATAAGCCCATTTAAACGTTTGTGTTAGAAAAGGACAGAAAGAGGGGCTGAAGTCACGTGACAGCCCCTATATCCATCCTTTTCTAACACATGCGTTTAAATGAGCTAAGAGAGAGAGACAGACAATATCCTGGCTACGGCTATGTTTAAGGGTATAGTCGTAGCCAGGATATTGTCTTTCTCTCTCTAAGCCCATTTAAACGCTTGTGTTAGAAAAGGACAGAAAGAGGGGCTGAAGTCACGTGACAGCCCCTATATCCATCCTTTTCTAACACATGCGTTTAAATGAGCTAAGAGAGAGAGACAGACAATATCCTGGCTACGGCTATGTTTAAGGGTATAGTCGTAGCCAGGATATTGTCTTTCTCTCTCTAAGCCCATTTAAACGCATGTGTTAGAAAAGGACAGAAAGAGGGGCTGAAGTCACGTGACAGCCCCTATATCCATCCTTTTCTAACACATGCGTTTAAATGAGCTAAGAGAGAGAGACAGACAATATCCTGGCTACGGCTATGTTTAAGGGTATAGTCGTAGCCAGGATATTGTCTTTCTCTCTCTAAGCCCATTTAAACGCATGTGTTAGAAAAGGACAGAAAGAGGGGCTGAAGTCACGTGACAGCCCCTATATCCATCCTTTTCTAACACATGCGTTTAAATGAGCTAAGAGAGAGAGACAGACAATATCCTGGCTACGGCTATGTTTAAGGGTATAGTCGTAGCCAGGATATTGTCTTTCTCTCTCTAAGCCCATTTAAACGCTTGTGTTAGAAAAGGACAGAAAGAGGGGCTGAAGTCACGTGACAGCCCCTATATCCATCCTTTTCTAACACATGCGTTTAAATGAGCTAAGAGAGAGAGACAGACAATATCCTGGCTACGGCTATGTTTAAGGGTATAGTCGTAGCCAGGATATTGTCTTTCTCTCTCTAAGCCCATTTAAACGCTTGTGTTAGAAAAGGACAGAAAGAGGGGCTGAAGTCACGTGACAGCCCCTATATCCATCCTTTTCTAACACATGCGTTTAAATGAGCTAAGAGAGAGAGACAGACAATTAAACAGTCGAACTAACAGTTTTGAAGTGGCGGCCATCATAGCCGTAGCCATGATATTGTCTTTCTCTCTCTTAGCCCATTTGAATGCATGTGTTAGAAAAGGATGTATATAGGGGCTGTCACGTGACTTCAGCCCCTCTTTCTGTCCTTTTCTAACACATGCAATCAAATGGGCTAAGAGAGAGAAAGACAATATCCTGGCTACGGCTATGGAGTTCATACTTTAAACTAAAAAAGAGTTAAATTCAGCACTATTTTTTTTCCGTGCGTATAATGCAACGAGCGAAGGTAACAGAGAGGTTTTGTGGGGCGTGGTAGAGGTGGTTTCAGAAGTGCAGGCGCACCCAGACCGATAATCTTTGGAATGTGTCAACATTATTTCTCTTGTTTCAAAATGAAAATGAATTAGAGCATTGGCTTTTCACCGAGGAACACTTTAAAATTAAAAGTTCAAAGACACGTTTTGTTTAGTTGTGAAGAAATGCAAATTGAAAAGTCGCCAAAGATTATGGTCTAGGTGCGCATATACTTCTGAAACGAGCTCTATTGAAACTTCAACGGAGGCAGCCATGATCGAGATCTCTTATGGACTCTTTTCACACAGGCTCGCTTTGTTTGCCTCACTTTTTTAAACCTTTAAATTTAAAAAATAAAAATTGTGAAAAATACATTTGAAATTGGTTTATAAACGAAAGTGCAAGTGTTTTGAGTAGCTATCTGGACACAGAAATCGATATGACTGTTTCTGCTGGAAGGATTTGCACGAGAAAGAAACTAACAGAAGTATGCAAACTTTTCTCACCTGGATAGTTGTATTAAAAATCTGTGTCCAGATAGCCACTTTTAAACACTTCTACTTTCGTTTAAACCCACTATTGTTACAATTTTCAATTTAAGGTTAAAAAATATAATAATAATAATTCTTTATTCATAATTCAGATGTGATTGAACATGGAATAGTGTCAAAGAGCATACACAAGTAAAAAAAAAAAAAAAAAAAAAAGGGGGGGAAGGAATCGTACATTTTCTTTCACAGAGCAAACAGAAAGTTAGTTAGAAATCATCTATTGAATAAAGGGATTTGGAAATTAAGATATTTTTAAATTCTCTTTTGAATAGATTTAACGAGGTCTCAATTTGAAGGCTTTTGTGGAGCTTGTAGAAATAATTGAGTCCAGCGGACATTAAAAGGTATTTATCCCATTATGAATTTTGCCGAATGCTTCTTAATTTGTCCTTGTTCCTGGTATTATATTCATGGAAGTCGCTGTTTGCTTTTAATATATGCTTATTTTGGAAGAAAAAGAGCAGCATTCTGTATACAAAAATTGAAGGTACAGTTAAAACTTTTTATTTTTTTTAATATGAGGCAAACCAACCAGCTTTAGCGATAGAGGGGGCCATGGTCCCCCATGGCCCCATGGTACATGGTTTAAGTCCTATCTCAAAGTGTGACAGCATGAGCGATCTGAATATGGTTTTTTTTGCCTCACTGTTTTTAAACTTAAATCAAAAGTTGAAATTAAACCAGTGGAACTCAGTTGAAAGTGCCAGTGTTTAAGAGTGGCTATCTAGACACTGAGTTCTAATACAACTACCCACCAGGTGAGAACAGTTTGCATATTTCTATTATGTGTCAGTTTCTATATCGTGCAAATCCTCCCAGAAGAAACAATTATCTCGATTTCTGTGTCCAGATAACCACTTTGAAACACTCGCACTTTCGTTTATAACCAATTTCAAATGTATATATTTGTACAATTAATATAGTTTTTTTTTTTTTTTTTTTTTTTTTTTTTTTTTTTTTTTTTTTTTTTTTTATTATAATTAATGGTTAAAAAAAGGGGCAAACAAAGCGAGCCTATGTAAAAAACGTCCATAAGAGATTTCGATCACGGCTGCCTCCGATACACCCCAAAAATCTTGTCTATCGCTATAGCACGTTGGAGGCAAACAAATCAGAATCAGTGGACCGATCATTTACTTCATCGTTAAACCGATCGTTAAGACTGTGTATGAGTGATTCTATATTAGTCGAAAATTGTAAAACTTAGCCGTTGCTATGGTAACCATCGTTAGAGCTCCCATTTTTTAAAGATTATTCGTGAGTAACCTTTAAAAAACGGACACTATAACGATGGTTACCTTAGCAACGGCTAAGTTTTACAATATTCGACTAATAGAATCACTCATACACAGTCTTAACGATCGGTTTATCGATGAAGTAAATGATCGGCCCCAAGATCGCCCAAGCTGCCTCACTTTGAAATAAGACTGATAACAGGCATGGCAACCTCTATCGCTATAGCTCGTTGGTACAACTAAACGCATTTTCCCTATCGAAAGAACGTTTTTTTTTTTTTTTTTTTTAAAAAAATTTCCCGCCAAATTCGGCAACTCTGATTCCACACTCACATGGACATTGCACACGCACAAGGTCGCGCGCGTGCTCAACATTCATCAGATTACTCGCCTGAGTGGTCACTGATGACTGGTGTCGGTGCACGACTGCACGCGGTGCAGCTTCACTAGGAACTGAGCGTCAGGCACAGGAACTTATTACACGTCAATTACCCCAAAACAAAATATTCGTACTTTAAAAAGAAATAGAGGATTGTTGTCAATAATACGCTTCCGAGTTGTGAGAAGAAAAAATGAGATTTGTGAGAAGAAAAAAGGGGGAAAAAACGGAGAAAAGTGACAGTTGTTACATAATTATACGCGGTTGGGACTAGTGAAAGGGTAAGTTGCATCGGGTGCGCCAGTGCTGTCAGATTTTACCAACGAGCTATGCACCAATCGACGAGTTATATCAATAGACAGTATTTGTGGGGCGTGATATTGAAACTTCACGACGGTAGCCATGATCGAAATCTCTTATGGACGCTTTTTACAGAGGCTCGGTTTCTTTGCCGCACTTTTTTCAACCTTTAAATTTAAAAAAAAAAAAAAAAATCGTGACTAACACATTTGAAATGGGGCTATTGTACACTTTTGCTACAAGCGATTTAATAGTCGATTATGGTGTAAAAACCTGAAAAAATAACAATGGCGGCACTAAAAACTTCCAAAATCCACTCCTAAACTCAATAAACGCAGTTATTTGCGCGAGCGTAATGGTGGCCGAAGGCACTAACAATGGGAGAGTCCCATCTAACAATTCTGAAACTCCATCAAGAAGTGACCAATAAGAGACGAATTTCATTTGACACCGGTGTCACGTGTTGCGGTACCATTCATCGGATGTGGATCATCACTCTGATGACTAATTACTCTGTGAATCATCCTTGTCAGCATTGGAAGAGTGACGGAATTAAGATAGGAATCTCCCATTGTTAGTGTCTTCGGCCACCATTACGCTCGCGCAAATAACTGCGTTTATTGAGTTTAGGAGTGGATTTTGGAAGTTTTTAGTGCCACCATCGTTATTTTTTGAGGTTTTTACGCCATAATCGACTATTAAATCGCTTATAGCAAAAGTGTGCAATAGCCCCATTGGTTATAAACAAAAGTGCAAGTGTTTTATAGTGGCTATCTGGACACAGAAATCGATATAATGGGTCTGTCGCAAACTTTTGCTACAACAATTAAGAGTGTTTAATCTTACGTAAAATCGCCTGAAAAGTCCATAGGTGGCATCAGGAAGTCATAAAATCCAATAATAAACTCACACTAGGCGTTTCATGAAATCCAAGATGGCGGAGAAATGTTGAGCAATTCGTATGCATACACCACGAACATACAAAGGATGGCCAACTTTGACAACCTCACTGGTGGTAGAGGTTATGTGTTTGTTGGGTGAAAGGTGACACATAGACAACAAACAAGTAAAGCAAAGAGACTTCCAACAGTCGAATAGAAACAGAACCAGCTCCAAAAAGAATCCACTTGTTTGTAATTTCGTTACAACTTTTTCGCCATGTATTTGCAACTTCATGGTCAGTTGATAAAAGTGCCAAAATTTGCTGATTATTTTGCAATTAAATGCAAACACATGCTACATATGGGTTCTGTGTCCAGATAACCACTCTGGAACGATTGCACTTTAACTGAAAACCATTTTCAAGTGAATTTGTCACAACTTTCTTAAGGTTGAAAAAAATGAAGCAAACAAACGGATCCCGTGTAAAATGTCCATAAGAGATGATAACAGCTGCCTTCTTCAAGTTTCAAAATCACGCGACATAAATCCTCTCTATTGCCATAGCTCGGTGGATTTGGCAAAAAAAAATGTCCACATTTTGATAACATATTGAGTCTTTTGCGAAATTTGTATATTTTTCACCAAATCTGGCATCGCGTATTGAGGAAATTAACTTCCTCTATCCTTGGCCTATTTAACCGCAGCTTTACAGGACTCTTTTTTTTCGTCCTCGACATTCAGACTCCCCCCCCCCCCCCCCCCCAAGGATACTTTGAGATTCTTCCTTTGCGAGGATACCGGTGTTTCTACGAAAAATGTCTACGCCGCATGTTAGCCGAGGAAATACCCCGTCTGGCAAACACAGTGTCGTGTCTGGATAGCTGATTGTCTATGTTTGAAAATTCGTAAAAAAAAAAAAAAAAAAAAAAAACGTTACCATTGTAACTTTCGAATTTTTACTTTCTCAATCTAACAGTGTTTGAGAAAGTATTGCGATGGCTAGCGCAGATGTCTGTCTGTCTTAGTCCCAGCGTACATTTTGAACCAATCATCAAAATCTTGCAGATAGAAGGTACTTTTACTATTCTCCGGAGGGTTTTTTTTGTTTTGTTTTTTTGTTTCTTTTTCAGGAATTTTAAATCGTAGGCAAGTTATGGATGAAAAAATATTTTCGTTAAAATCAAGGGTAAAATGGGTGAACATGGGGAAAAATTACAATGTTTCGAATACAGCTGTTTGAATTTCGATGAAAATTTACAAAAACATTCTGCAACCAGCCTGCTGTAAAATTATCCCGTTAAGAGGGGTCTGCTCCAGAATATTACAGGGGGGGGGTCTGGGGGGTCCCCCGAAAATAATTTTGATGTGAGAAAGTGTTCGTGGGTTTTTTTTGTTTTTTGTTTTGTTTTTAGAGTTTAATTTTTAAGCCTTTTCATTGATAATTTCACTCCGAAGTCAAAATCTCTTCCATCTCTCTCATTACCCCTATGCACGTTTAAGTAAGAAAAAGACAACATGAGAGCGTTTTATCTCTGACATATCCTTGTCTACAACATACATGTTTTAATGGAGAAAAGAGAGAGAGACAGATACTTTGACAGTAGCGTGCCCACTGCCCAGCAAGCAGAGTTGGGCAGAATAGGAGTGTAATCGATTACACGATTACTGGGTATAATCGGTAATCGCCAAACCATTTGGATGGTAATTAAATGTATTTTTCACTGAAAAAGAGTAGACTTTAGGGTCGTTCCGATAACATATAATTCTTCTGCAACTAATATGATGGGTGGCTTGTGAAAAATCAGCCCTGATTACTATAAAATCACCCTCCCAAAAAAAAAAAAAAACGACGATTACGATTACTCGATCGGTAATCGTGTGATCGATTACCACCCCCCCCCCATTTGCCAAATTCTGCCAGCTAGTATCCCTTTTATGGCTTTCGAATTTTGATGGTCAAAAATGCGCTTATTGGTGGGGGGGATACATTAAATCAGAGTTTGTTTGGAACCAGTGATCCTCGGACGGCAATCGATTCGATTAATCGCTCTACTAAAACAGCCAATGGATGACTCAAATAAATCGACACTTTAGCATAGTCTTAAACGCGGGGAAGGAAAATCGAAATTATCGATCGCTCGCTCGTCAGTGCGCTGTCGAAGGCTAGTACAGTCCATCAAATCAAATGGATTGAATAATACGAATGCGCGATATACGGAAATACACACACGCACATGAAGAAACACTCACACACACACACAGACCTGCTCGCCTGCTTTAAATCAAGTTGTCTATACGGTCTATGCCGGGTCTTTAATCGAATTTGATTGATGGGCTATAAACAGAGAGAGAGAACGAGTTCGAACTCGGATCAACTACTCTTCTTATAGTAGGTTCCGTCGCGTCGTTTCCATGCATACTTATTTACTCTTGAACCCCCCTCTGCCATCAATCTCTCTCTCTCTCTCTCTCTCTCTCTCTCTCTCTCTCTCTCTCTCTCTCTCTCTCTCTCTCTCTCTCGTTCTCTCTCCCTCCACGCAGGGCTGAAGTTTTGCGTATGATTATGCGTATGTTCCTATTCAACTTACGGCAACATTTTTGAATTTCGCGCCAAATTCGTCAACACTGTCAATGCTTACGCCTCCCTCCCTACCCAATCCACACACTAGAATCCCTTCTGTATTACTTGTGGCTCAGAGACTCCTCGTTCGTCAATTTATCCTTCACGTTGCCAAGACTCAAAAATGCAACGAGCTGTACCAAAAGGAGTTGTTGCAAACTTTTGCTACACGCGTAAATAGCACAGAATAATACAATCAGAACGGAAACTCCCATAAGAGCCAATGGAAGCAAGTTTGGAATTTAAGGCACCAATGGGAAACGCTGTGGTCCTATATCCCAACATGGCGGAGGTGTGTGATTTGTGTTGAAACCCTTTATTTCTGAAAATTTCTGGAAAGAAATCATAATTTTCCGACCTCACTTTTTTTCTAATGGCATTTCCGAATGAAAATTTCGCGGATCATGTCCTATCTTTTTTTTCGCGCGCGAATCCAGATGTGAACATCCTACACCCCAATGGCGGACGCAAAATAAATTTACTTCAAAATCCGACAGAGTTTCCGTTCTGATTGTATTATTCTGTGTTAATAGTTGCTTATGATGATGAGGTAAAACCCTGTAAAAATAACGTTTAGCGCACTAAAAAATCACGAAATCCACTAACAAACTGATAAAATGCTTTCAAATGCTAGACCGTAATGCTAGACCGTAAATGCTAGTGGGACAGCATCAACCATTTGATTCTAGTTTGTTTGCCTAATTTTTTTTTTTTAACGTAAGATCAAAAATTGTAATTAATTCAGTATGTTAGAGCCAGCTCCATTGAAGTGCGTGCGTGAGATTTACGCGCCGCAGGTACGCGCGTGGCGATTGATGAGTTCACGGCCGCGGCTATGACCTCTTATGCAATCAGCTGATTGAGCTTTCACCTCGCGACCCATAGATCTCGCTCGCGCATTTCAGGTAGACGTTTCTCTTATTTTAATGTGATTCAGGTTAAAAGACCCCCCGGAGCTGGCAAAGGGTAGGATAGAGTCAACGCCGGACTTATATATGATTGTGGAAATAGCAAGGGGTGTGACGCGGTTATAATCCCCTTCATTTTATAAGGATACCAATCTCTTTACGAGGTTGGTTTAGCTGGTTTATTTACTGATTCTCTGTGAGCGAGTGTGACGCCATAGAGATGACGTGAACAGTTGTCCAAATTATTTTTGAACCGAGTGTCCGGGTCCCTCCCCCCTCCCTCCTTCTGTCAACAGTTTTACCCGTGTTCGCGGTAGTGACGCAACATTGGTAGCACTTTTGAACTGAGAATTCGGAGTTTCAATCAGAGCGAATGTGACGCGTGGTTGAACTCTTCGGATTATAAAAAATGAGTTATTACTACATTTTCCAATGTTAGCGAGTGTGACGCAACAGTGGAACTTGTAATTTTTAAAAATCTAGGGCTTTATGACTGCGGATGTGACGCGTCAGAAAAGTACCAGATAGGAAATGAGCGTATAAATCCCTTAGAGTTTTTTGAGCTGGACACTCACCCTTTATTGAAAGTGCCCCCCTTCTTGATTAGTGCAAGCGGAAATTAAAGTTATTATCATTTTTGAGTTCGACATTTAGATATCGATAATGTGTTCGATATTCTGAGTGTTCGATATATTTTTGAGATCGATAGTTGAGTTCGATATTTTTTGAGTTCGTTTTTTTAAAAGTTCGATAATTGTGTTCGATACTTTAAGCGCGATATTTTGAGATAGCTATTATTCTTAGAGATATAGTTTTGAGGTCCGTTTAAGGATAAATAGAGTTTGAGTTTAGTTTCGATTTATATCGATTATCAAAAGCAGAGTTTTTAGTTTCGTTACTTAGAGCACGAGCTATTTTTCGTTCTTATAAAGTTAAGATTCCCTTTAAGAGTTTTGATTAGATCCATTTTAGTTTATCAATAATTAAGTTAAGAATCGATAGATCGATTCCTTATATTTTTCAAGTCATTCAAAGAGCTGACCACTCTTCTTATCACATCATGTAGATTTTAGGTCATCGAGTAATAGTAACCTTTTTGTTTAGTAAGAGTAGCATTGCACTCATAAAGTAATTTAATAGAATTCATTTATTTTAACTGACAAACCCCCGTCTTTTCTAGTCCATTATTTTAAGTTTGGTTATTATAGTTCCTCAATGATGACGACTCATTAATTACGATTTATATCATTCGAGTCACACCTCTTTAGAGGCTTTACTGAGAGGAACTCTTTATCAAACTTTTTGTTCTTTATTTTCTAACCATAGAAAACCCCCTTCATTAAGTTTGCCTGTTTAAGGCTGGTCCTCCCTACACAGTAGAAATTGGTTTTTCTAGAAAAAAAATTCCGCAAAGTGTGCAATAGCATAGTATTTTGGTAATAATTTGGTAATAACCAGAAATTTACATATTATAATTAAAGAAGTGCTACCTTTGGTGGATCAGGCACATATAAATTCAAACCGAATTTTAGACAAGGGCACTTCACCTGAAACAAAGACAAAAAAAACTGTTAGGGGCGATGGCATTAAAAACGTCGTTACATTGATATAAGTACAGTTTGAATAGACAGTCAATAAAAATCGTAAATATAAATGTACTATCAAACAAAAAAGTTTCGGTGGCGGGTCCTCGTGTAATGAAAGCAACATTCTGCGCTCCGAGTGCATTCTTATCTGTCAATACTTTTGCGTTTGATAGTACTTATAACACAGACTAATACAATCAGAAGGGAAACTCCCGTAAGAGCCAATGGAAACAAGATTTGGAATTTACCAGCACAAACTGGCAACTGTGCCTACTCACTTCTCAAGATGGCGGACATGCTTTTTCAGGCTATACAACCAATCACAACTCGGCCAGTTGCCGAAGATTTGCCGAAGATTGCCGAAGATACTCACTTTCGAACATGGCGGCCCGAAGTAAAGAATGTTTCAAAATGAATTAGAGTTTCCCTTTCTGATTGTATTATTCTGTGCTTATAACTATGCTTTTTGAATGGTCCCTTGTTCCATTGATCGATGGGGCTCTTGCTAACTATTGCTACATGCGATTGAATAGCTCATTCTATAGTAAAATCCAGCGGTTGTGATGAGCATTGAGCACATAAAAAAAAAAAAAAAAAAAAACAAAAAAAAACAAAAAAAAAAAACAAAAAAACAAGAAATTCACTCCCAGACCACAAGATGACTTTAAAGGTGCACGCCTTATGGCGGAGCTACGCAGGTAGGTACCGTGGGGGATTCCTATTAAATTTGAGACTTTCCTTCAAGTGTTTCTAAAGAGAGAGGAACAAATTTGATAGGATTCTCCTATGACACCTGCACTCAGTGGCGTAACTTTGAAACTCGGGCCCCCGCCGCAGATTGAACTGGAGGCCCCCCCTTCCTTACTACAACAGAGTCTGCATACTCTAAAATAACTCATGGGACTCAATCCCCCCCCCCCCACCAACCACCTAACTCATAACAACTGCCAGCACGAGCACCAACATTGTTAAGGCCCTGCACTTTTAAAATAATGATACAAAGATCGAAAGAGCCCCTACAGTTGCTTCCGTGCTTCCTCAAGTAAAAGGGGCCCTTTTAGCTCTTCCTCACCGAACCTCCGGTAAAGAGGAGGCTTCTAAAGTCCTAGGAGACAGAGTGATGAGGCTAATTTATTTGGAAAGAAGAGCCTCACATCAAACAAATTGCTCCTGATTTCAGAAAGATCCGCGTTTTTAAAGGAAAATATGCTTACTTAACTTAAGAACATAACAGAGGGCCTTTAGTCTTTACCCCTACTTTTTTAATTCTTTCTGTTTTTGTTTTTTCCATTTTCTATATTGTTTCCCCTTTTTTTCGTTTTTCCCCTCTCTTTGTTTTTTTTTTTTTTTTTTTTTTTTTTTTTTTTTTTTCATATGGCTGAGTTAAGGACCCCCCAATTGTTCCGGGCCCCACCGCACCGCGGCACTATGGTCTGGGAACCCAAATTTGTGGCCTTAAATCAGGGAATGACCAGATCTTCTTAAAACTTAGGGAACTTATGTTTTTTGGGTCGCTGAACACGAATTTGAAGGAATTTTTTGCAAAAATTGCAAATCCAAGATGGCGGAAGCCAGAGGTGGCTCGTGAAATCTGATGACTATGTTTTTTGCCATTTATTTGATTTAAACTTCGATTCTTGGTGAAGCAACAGAGGATTTCTTCACCATAAATCGATTATTTTACATTGGTCTAAATGGAAAAATGCGTTGTTGCCAAATTTCACTAGATGTGACTCTCTGAAGTTACTTATTGGCGGCCATCTTGGATTTGGAATTTTGTAAAACTAATATAAAAAATGAATCCAGCGCCCCAAAAAGAAACCCTTTCCTTTTAAGTTTCAATGAATTTCATCAATTATTGGTGGAGCAACAAATTTGTTTGTAGAATCGAAAGTCGGCAAAGCCCTATTTTTGACCTGAATTTGAAACTTTGAGCGGTCATAACTCTTGAACGAAACGTTTCTCGGCATCGCGGTTTACGCCCTCTGAAAGCTTATATAATCAGCTTTTTTCACAAAAGTTTTTTGTTCAGATTACTACATTGCGCATATTTTTCAAACTCAAAAAAAGAATTTTTGAAAACTTCAAAAATCAAAAAAATGGCAGAAAAAGATTCAAATAAAATAAACATTATAGCATATCAATCGAAAGATCTTTAAAATACGCATCTTTTGGCGCAAAGTTCACGTCAATATCTCTTTTCGATCAAAAGTTATGGAGCATTGAAGGTTTTGACTTTGACCCCCTGCCCCCCCCCCCCGCTACGAGTTGACCAAATTTAAAAAAAAAAAAAAAAAAAAAAAAATGCAGATATTCTGAAAGCTGACGCTTAGCTCTATCATCCCTAAAAGTTTCATTCATTTCTGAGGGGGGGGCACTGGATGGTAGCTGGATGGACCCCTTTGAAATAACACTTCGTGAGTTACACGACATACCTCTGGATATGTGAACAAATATTGAAATGTGGCAGATGTGGCGAAAAGCAATAAAATGCCTGGAAAAGGGAGAATTTAAGGAGCAGTTTCCAGGGGAGTTGCCCGATTCCCTCCCAAGATTCCCTCCCGATTCCCTCCCAAGATTCCCTCCCAAGATTCCCTCCCGATTCCGATTCCCTCCCGTGACGAGCTCCGATTTCCTCCCGGTGTCGAGTAAATGAAGGAAAATGGCAACGTCGCAACAAGTTTAAGGAAGAAATAAAGCGGATAGTAAGTTGATAAGAAATACAAACAATCATTTCCCCTCTTCCTCGGCTCTTCCCCGGGGACCGCCCAAAGTTATTTTAAATGGGGAAAACAGACTTACGAGCAGACCTGTCGTTTTGGTGGGGTTTTAAACCCTTGACAAGGCGCAGGGCTCATCAAAACGTCCCCTTTGCTCTTCCGGGGATTCGCCAATGTTATTTTAAATGGGAAAACAGACTTAAGAGCAGACCTGTCTTTTTGGTTGGCTTTTAATCGTTGACTAGGCGCAGGGCTCATCAAAACGTCCCATCTGCTCTTCCGGGGCGACTTTTAAAGTTATTTTAAAAGGAAAAACAGACTTACGAGCAGACCTGTCGTTTTGGGGGCTTTTAATCGTTGACTAGGCGCAGGGCTCATCAAAACGTCCCGTCTGCTCTTCCGGGGCACCGCCAATGTTATTTTAAAGGGAAAACAGACTTACGAGCAGACCTGTCTTTTTTGGGTTTGGGTTTTAATCGTTGACTAGGCGCAGGGCTCATCAAAACGTCCCATCTGCTCTTCCGGGACGACTTTAATGTTATTTTAAATGGAAAAAAAGACTTTCGAGCAGACCTGTTTTGGTGGACTTTTAATCGTTGACTAGGCGCGGGCTCATCAAAACGTCCCCTCTGCTCTTCCGGGGCACCGCCAATGTTATTTTTAAAAGGGAAAACAGACTTACGAGCAGACCTGTCTTTTTGGTTGGCTTTTTAAACGTTGACTAGGCGCAGGGCTCATCAAAACGTCCCCTCTGCTCTTCCGGGGCGACTTTAATGTTATTTTAAATGGAAAAACAGACTTACGAGCAGAACTGTCGTTGTGGTGGGCTTTTAACAGTTGACTAGGCGCAGGGCTCATCAAAACGTCCCCTCTGCTCTTTCGGGGTACCGCCAATGTTGTTTTAAATGGGAAAATAGACTTACGAACAGACCGGTCATTTTGGGGGGCTTTTAACCGGTGACTAGGCGCAGGGCTCATCAAAACGTCCCCTTTGCTCTTCCGGGGCACCGCCAATGTTATTTTTAAAAGGGAAAAAAGACTTACGAGCAGACCTGTCTTTTGGTTGGCTTTTTAAACGTTGACTAGGCGCAGGGCTCATCAAAACGTCCCATCTGCTCTTCCGGGACGACTTTAATGTTATTTTAAATGGAAAAACAGACTTACGAGCAGACCTGTCGTTTTGGTGGACTTTTAATCGTTGACTAGGCGCAGGGCTCATCAAAACGTCCCCTCTGCTCTTCCGGGGCACCGCCAATGTTATTTTAAATGGGAAAACAGACTTACGAGCAGACCTGTCTTTTTGGTTGGCTTTTAATCGTTGACTAGGCGCAGGGCTCATCAAAACGTCCCCTCTGCTCTTCCGGGGCGACTTTAATGTTATTTTTAAAAGGAAAAACAGACTTACGAGCAGAACTGCGTTGTGGTGGGCTTTTAAAAAGTTGACTAGGCGCAGGGCTCATCAAAACGTCCCCTCTGCTCTTTCGGGGTACCGCCAATGTTGTTTTAAATGGGAAAATAGACTTACGAACAGACCGGTCATTTTGGGGGGCTTTTAACCGGTGACTAGGCGCAGGGCTCATCAAAACGTCCCCTTTGCTCTTCCGGGGCGACTTTAATGTTATTTTAAATGGGAAAACAGACTTACGAGCAGACCTGTCGTTTTGGTGGGCTTTGAATCGTTGACTAGGCGCAGGGCTCATCAAAACGTCCCCCCTGCTCTTCCGGGGCACCGCCAATGTTATTTTAAATGGGAAAACAGATTACGAACAGACCTGTCATTTTGGGGGGCTTTTTAAACCCGGGGACTAGGCGCAGGGCTCATCAAAAAGTCCCCTTTGCTCTTCCGGGGCGACTTTAATGTTATTTTAAATGGGAAAACAGACTTACGAGCAGACCTGTCGTTTTGGTGGGCTTTTAAACGTTGACTAGGCGCAGGGCTCATCAAAAGTCCCCTCTGCTCTTCCGGGGCGACTTTAATGTTATTTTAAATGGAAAAAAAAAGACTTACGAGCAGAACTGTCGTTTGGGGGTGGGCTTTTAACCGTTGACTAGGCGCAGGGCTCATCAAAACGTCCCCTCTGCTCTTTCGGGGTACCGCCAATGTTGTTTTAAAAGGGAAAATAGATTACGAACAGACCGGTCATTTTGGGGGTTTTAACCGGTGACTGGCGCAGGGCTCATCAAAAAGTCCCCTTTGCTCTTCCGGGGCGACTTTTAAAGTTATTTTAAATGGGAAAACAGACTTACGAGCAGACCCGTCGTTTTGGTGGGCTTTGAATCGTTGACTAGGCGCAGGGGTCATCAAAACGTCCCCTCTGCTCTTCCGGGGCACCGCCAATGTTATTTTAAATGGGGAAAAAAGACTTACGAGTAGACCTGTCGTTTGGTGGGCTTTTAACCGGTGACAAGGCACAGGGCTCATCAAAACGTCCCATCTGCTCTTTCCCCGGGGACTGCCAATGTTATTTTTAAAAGGGAAAACAGACTTACGAGCAGACCTGTCGTTTTTGGGGGGCATTTTAAACCCTTGACAAGGCGCAGGGCTCATCAAAACGTCCCCTCTGCTCTTTCCCGGGGGTTCGCCAATGTTATTTTTAAAAGGGAAAACAGACTTACGAGTAGACCGGTCGTTTTGGTGGGTTTTTAATCGTTGACAAGGGGCAGGGCCCTCAGAACGTCCCCTCTGCTCTTCCGGGCTACGCCAATATTGTTTTAAATGCGAAAACAGACGTACGAGCAGACATGTCGTTTTGGTGAGCTTTTAACCGTTGACAAGGCGCAGGGCTCATCAAACGTCCCCTCCGCTCTTCCGGGGCACCACCTATGTTATTTTTAAAAGGGAAAACAGATTTAAGAGCACACATGTCTTTTGGGGGCTTTTAATCGTTGACTAAGCGCAGGGGTCATCAGATCGTTCCCTCTGCTCTCCCCGGGGCCCGCCAATGTTATTTTACAGTGGGAAAAAGACTTACGAGCAGACAGTAGTATAGCTAGCTGAGCGTGTGCTCCCTCCCCCGCCAATTCGAATGCTGCGCCCCTCTTTTTGAATAAAAATCGACCGCTTCCGTGGAGCTCCCCCTGCCCCCCCAAATCCGCACAAGTTGGAGCCTCCGTCGGAAAAATACCCTTTTTTGAAAAAATTTTTGTAAATTAATGTAGAAATTTTGGGTTTTTTTATTCAATGATAAAACTAAAAAAATATCACTAATTGGAGTAAAAAAAGATCAAACGCGAAATGCCTTAAAATTTCACCCAAAAATCGCGTTTGAGGCACCGTAACTGAGGTCCGACTGTCATGATATATCGACTCGTAAAAAGCTTGGAGCAATACTGAAGAAATGTTCGATTCTTCAAGGAGTATAGCTTCTATTTTTCTCAGCCTCTTCTCTTTTCATTCCCGTTCTCCTTTTCCTTTCCTTTTTTTCCAATTTTTCCCTTTTCCTTTTTTCCCTTTTTGCTCTCCTCTTCCTCTTCTAAAATTTTTGCGCCCCCCCGAAACGTTGCGCCCCCCCGCCCGGGGGGGTCAGCGGGGCCTATATTACGCCACTGGCATTTTGACGCCATTAGAGCGTGTAGTGTACTGTAGTTTTTTTTAAAAATTAACTTGAACTTTTAGAGGGATTGTTTTATTCACCACTGAAGGTAGGCTATTTGGAGCTCAAAATCAACATGGCATACCTCTGAAAATGTGAATTTTTTTTAAAATGTGACAAGATTAGGGCAAAAAGCAATACAAGGCCTGGAAAGAGGAAGATCTGAGGAACAGTTTGATGCCATTTAGAGCGTGTAGTGTATTTTTAAAACTTTACTCGGACTTTTAGAAGTAATTGTTTTATTTACTACTGAAGGTAGTCCATTCGGAGCTCAAAATCAACACGACATACCTCTTAAAAAGTGAAAAAATATTGAAATGTGGAAAAATGTGGAAAAAAAGCAATAAAAGGGGCTGGAAAGAGGAAGATCTAAGAAACTTTTTGACGTCATGTAGAGAGTGTAGTGTAGTGTAGTTTTTTTTAAAACTTTACTTGAAGTTTTAGAAGTAATCTTTTCATTAATTACTGAAGGTAGTCCATTCGGAGTTTAAAAATCAAGAGTAAAAAATCAAAATTGAAAAATGGGACTAAGTAAAATGGAAAGCCCTTGCTTTTAGCTTCAAGATACATGTCCAATAATTATTGTAACATGCTTCAATCAGCTGCTGTGACACTTTCAAAATAAATGACACATAACCGACGTTGACGCGTTCAGTTACTTACCTGCGAGGTGCGCACCTTTGCGGCGACGGAATCGCCGACGCGCGCCACTGAAAAAATTATACTATGGCCATTCTAGATACATCAGATGATGTAGGATACGATACAAACAACCGGAAACATGTTTTCCGAAAGTCATTTTTCCCATTTTAGGCCAGAAATACGGGTTTCCAGACCATAGTGCGCGGTCCCTACGGCCCTGTAAGTAACGCCACTGCCTGCAATGCCGTGCTATGGGAGAACGCCGTGAGCGACATGAATTACTTATGCTGTTTTTGAAATGTAGCTCGGGGTCCCTATTTTTCAGTGTCTCCTCAATCTTAAACCTCCAATGCCTCGAATGGTTTGTCCTTCCAAGAATTCAAGCATTGAACACTGGACTATACACGGTCGGCCTTTCCTAAATGCTTGGAACCTGGGCGTCATTGCGGGGGGGGGGGGGGGGGGGGGGGGGGGGCAAACCGCCCCCCCGGATTTTGATCAAAAGTAACATGCCTTTTTTTATTATTATTTTTTTGGTCTTCGGATCAGACCTTTCTTTTGGTCGTCCGATCAGACCAAAAATTACTTATACTCCAGATATGGCACTAGCTATCTTGCCAATGTTAAATTTGTTGAGTGCCTTCATTTCTGAAATCGAGCTAAACACATACACTGGCCCACGGTTTCTTTACGTTCGGCAAGCGAGGGGCGTGCGGGCGGGGTGGGGTCATTGGTCAGCCGACTGGCCCCACCCCGCCCGCACGTCCCTCGCTCGCCGAAACGTAAAGAAACCGTGGGCCAGGTATGTATTTTAGCAACGAAGGCGCTCAACAAGATTTTAGCTCGGGCCATATCTGGAGTATCAGTAATCTTTGGAGAAAACCTACCAGGTTTTCGTTGATATCTCGGTCTCTCTCGATAGCCTGAGATGTCTGCTACATAATAACGCCATCTAGAAGGCGGGTCATATCACCGTTTTCGAGGGAAATAAATTTGAAAATCTATAAGTGAAAATTGGAGGATTTTTTCGCCTGTGTGCCGCGATGCAATTCGGGCGTCGTCGTTGTGAAAAAACCTACCAGGTTTTCGTTGATATCTCGGTCTCCCCCCTAGCCTGAGATTCTGCTACATAATAACGCCATCCAGAAGGCGGGTTATATCACCGTTTTCGAGGAAAATAAATTTGAAAATCTACAAGTCGGAAATTGAAGGATTTTTTCGCCTGTGTGCCGCGATGCAATTCGGGCGTCGTCGTTGTGAAAAAACCTACCAGGTTTTCGTTGATATCTGGGTTTCTCTCGATAGCCTGAGATGTCTGCTACATAATGACGCCGTTTAAAAGGCGGGTCATATCACCGTTTTCGAGGAATATAAATTTGAAAATATATAAGTCGAAAATTGGAGGATTTTTTGCCTGTGTCCCGCGATGCAATTCGGGCGTCGTCGTTTTGAGAAAACCAAAAGGTTTTCGATGATATCTCGGTCTCTCTCAATAGCCTGAGATGTTGCTACATAAAAACGCCATCTAGAAGGCGGGTCATATCACCGTTTTCGGGGAAATAAATTTGAAAATATATAAGTCGAAAATTGGAGGATTTTTTTCGCCTGTGTGGCGCGATGCAATTCGGGCGTCGTCGTTGTGAAAAAGCTACCAGGTTTTCGTTGATATCTCAGTCTCTCTCGATAGCCTGAGATATCTGCTACATAACAACGCCATCTACAAGGCGGGTCATATCACCGTTTTCGAGGGAAAAAATTTTTGAAAATATATAAGTGGGAAAATTGAAGGATTTTTTGCCTGTGTGCCGCGATGCAATTCGGGCGCGTCTTTGGGAAAAAGCTACCGGGTTTTTCGTTGATATCTCGGTCTCTCTCGATAGCCTGAGATTCTGCTACATAATACGCCATCTAGAAGGCGGGTCATACCACCGTTTTCGAGGAAAAAAATTTAAAAAATCTATAAGTCAAAAATTGGGGTTTTTTTTTCCCTGTGTGCCGCGATGCAATTCGGGCGTCGTCGTTGTGAAAGAACCAAAGATTACTTATACTCCAGATGAGGCACTAGCTGTCTTGCCAATGTTAAATTTTGTTGAGTGCCTTCATTTCTAAAACCGAGCTAAAACACATACACTGGCCTACGGTTTGTTTACGTTTCGGCAAGCGAGAGATGTGCGGGCGGGGTGGGGGTCGTGGGCCAGCCGACTGGCCCCACCCCGCCCGCGCGTCTCTCGCTCGCCGAAACGTAAACAAACCGTGGGCCAGTGTATGTGTTTTAGCAATGAAGGCGCTCAACAAGATTTTAGCTAGTGCCATATGAGAAGTATAAGTAATCTTTGGATTCGACTTTGCCCCCCCTCCAGAAAAATTTGAAATGACGCCACTGGCTTGGACGGGAAGAGAGTCTTTGTTAGAGAGAACTGAGTGACCAGTTAGAAGCAACAAAGAAGACTCGGTGTATGGATAGAGACTTCAATTTAGATATAGGAGGTGCCCAAAACCCAGTTTTCAAAGTTGTTAACCCCTTAGATGATGGGTGGAAGATGGAGGGGGGGGCGGGCTGGATCACAACCGCCGACGGACCAAAACACCGAACGCAACTCGCTACAACCAGTCGCTGATGATGTCCGGCCGTGCCCGCGTCATAAAATGTTATTCGCGCAAGTGAGATTTTGATTTAATTTATTCTGTAAGAATAGTGGCTCCAGTTACATACTGCAAAAATGGTCCGAGTAACAAATGGCTCTTACAGCGTTCTTCCTTAGCATGGCAGTGCATAGCTCCGCCATTTTTGCTCTCAAATGGTGAAGCTAAACAGAAATCAAGCTCTTGCAAACTTTTGCTACAAGCAAATAAATAGTCCAAAATGATGTAAAGACCAGCGGGATTCAAGAAAATCTCACTAAGAAAGTCTAAAGATCGTAAGGCGGTTCAACGCGCAGGCATTATGGGGGATCCCCGTCTATTATGTCACTTTCTCTCCAGAAACACAGACATATGTCTCAATTTATAATTTATTTAGTAATTATAATTTTTATTTATATTTATCTATATTTATATCCTTCTATTTTAAATTTTGGACTTGGCCTGGTGGCTACCGCCACTTATGAATAAGCAAATAAATATAAATAGGAAAAATAAATATAGAAATAAAAAATAATAATAATATAATATTCTATAGATATAGATAGGAATCTCCAATGATACCTGCGTCTATCCGCTGTTAAGCCCAATTCTGAGAGTGAATTTCGTGATTTCTCCGTGTACTCATCGTCATTTTTACAGGTTTCTATGCAATAATCACTTCTTCAATCCCCTATAGCAAAAGTTTGCAAGAGCGCACCATTGACATTCGATAGAGGAAGACTGGCTCCTAGCGAGCGGCGAGAATTGATGCCGGTGAATTATACGCGAAACGGCAGCTCTGCATAAAATGGGTCAAATTATATGAATTTGTCAAGGGAATGTCATCACCGAAACGATTCATGTCCGGAAAAACCCGTGATTTTACAATCCCTGAGGGATGCTCCAAGCATCTTTGGGTACTAAATGCTCATGCTTCGGCCTTATTGCAAAATCAATGAGGGATTGATGTTCGAAGAGACAGACGGATACAGGAACTTCTCTCTCTCTCTCTCTCTCCTCTCTCTCTCTCTCTCTCTCTCTTCTCCTCTCTCTCTCTCTCTCTCTCTCTCTCTCTCTCTCTCTCTCTTTCTCTTTCTCTCACTCTCCTATCATTTCAACACGTGCGTTAGAAAAGGAGGAAGATAGGGGCTCAAGTCACGTGATGATCCCATCTGCTATCCTTTTCTAACACGTGTGCTCAAATGGCTGGAGAGAGAGAAACGCAAATTCCTGCGTCCGCCCATGCGAAGTGATCGAATGGATATTTGATTGACTCACCTCTCTCCAAAACTACCGTCATGTGGTGGATTATTGAGGGTGGGGGGGGAGGGTTTAAAGAGGGGTGGTGTCGTCAAATTGATAGCTCTTCAAAAGTCAATAGGTCAGAACGACCGTAGCGGAGTAAACCTTTGTCTCTTTCACATGATTTGTACATAAAATTTGCGGGCATTCAAGACTTTAATCGGGATTAAAAACGTCTACCGTATTGCTTTAAACGGTTCCCAGATGATAGGTCCACCGGCGTTACGTTCAAAACTTTTTCGTCCAAAATTTTATCTGTCCAGTTATATTTCCGACCTATGTCATTTCGTTCAAACGTTCTAATGCCCAATGAACTACAATGTTCGCGAATAAAAAGCGCATGTCGAAAAAAATGTTCAAAGATTCATATATAATAAACAGAAGTATTCCAGTACATTTTTTTGTATTCTTGTCTTCTATAGAAAGCTCAAAATAAATCTTCTTTTGAAATCCATCAGATGATTTGAAAAAGAACCTACCTGTTAATTAACCTACTTGTTGACACTTATCTGATGGCAATCAGCTACCGGCTTGCACTAAAAGTGACTTCTCTTGGGGAATTGGATAACGAATAATGGTGTGCAATGTGCATATTGTCCGTCCTACCTATCAGTAAGTAACTGCTTCAATATATTTGCATATTGATCGCTCTCAAAATTAATTTGCCCCTTAGACTTTCCAAATTTTCGGACTTCATTTTATGGACCGATAATGGACACTTTAGTATTGGCATTCTCTTTTTTAGGACGTTATTCCCTCTATGGACCTAATTTTACGGACTTCAATGTTTTGGACATATGATCTGTGTATCCTGTAAACTTCCTTACTTAACTTTGCATCACAATTTAATTTTTTCACGGGAAAAAACGAGATTTAGAGGTAGTTTCAGAAGTGTAGGTGCACCTAGACCGATAATCTTTGAAATTTGCCAACATTATTCCTGATAATGCTCGATGAAAATGAATGAAAATGAAATTGAGTGTTCACCTTTCAATGAGGAACACTTTAAACACAAAAGAATAAAGTCAGGGGCAAATTCGGTATTGATTTGAAGGAATAAAAATTGAAAATGCGCCAAAGATAATGGTTTTGGTACGCCTTTACTTCTGAAACGGGCTCTAAATGAGATAGAAATGGAGATTTTTACAATTTTCGTAGCAAACAAATAAATGTTTTCAAGCGATCCTCATTTTAATGGAAAATCATTATTTTTTCCCGATGTTTTGAAATACTGAGTTTTCACACGCATTTTCACGACCTGCGGGCTAGCGAAATTGCATTACCGCTACCGCAGCGCAGTGTTCACTGTTCAGGTATGTCCAGCGCTGCGGGTGGTATCCTCAGCGCCGTGTTGCGGCCGACGAATTCAATTATATTAATCGGAGGCAGACTCTGGCAATGCATCGCTGCTCCTGAACAATCGATAATCGTGATTTTTTTCTAGCCCTATTAAGGTCCATGCAAAAGAATCGATTTTTGGCCCGTTGCGACTAAGTCAATCATAATAATCACAAAATAATTGGCTCTCATCATGCTTAATACTATCATAAAGAATATTCATCCATATGAAGTTTCAACATTATTTAACCGTGAGACTTGGAGGTGTAAATGCACAAACTTTCTTTGGCGTCTGTCTTCCTGTCTATAGCCATGAAACGTGAAACCCAGCATAATTTCTGAACAATTGATTCATATGCGTTCAAAGCAGAGATGTTGCTTTTAACATTCCCCAGAGGGACTTCTTTTGTTTTTTGGAAATTTTAATTTTCGGTTGGATATGGATGAAAAATGGTTTCCGTTAAAATCAATGGGAAAATAGGTGGAAAAAAAAAAAAAAAAAAAAAAAAAAAAAAAAAAAAAAAAATTAAAATATTTCAAAAACGGATCTTTGGATCTGGTTAAAAATATCAAAGAGGGTCTGGGGGTCTCCCCCAGAATGTATGTCAAAGGGAGGTGAGGGTGGAGAGCTCTCCCAGGATATTAAAAAAGGGTCAGAGGGTTGATTCTGCTCATTTTACGAGACGAGACACGAGATGCACGAGATAGAGTCGTTTTTCTCGCAAATCTCGTGTCGTCTCGTCTCGTAAGAGGTAAGACAGGAAGACTCAGCCAACTGGAGGTCTCCTCCAGATTAAATTTGATGTACGAAGGTGTTCGTAGGGTATTCCGTAAAGTTTATTTCGTGACGTCACACTGAACAGGGACCAAATAATGTTTGGTCCCTACAGTTGCCTTGCGTGCGGTTTCGACCAACCAGAGAGCTTACGCACGGTCACATGATCTTGCGTAAGTTACGCTCGGGACCGAACATTATTTGGGACATGGGACCAATAAATGCTCGGTGCAGACGGTCCTGCACCCAGATGATTGGTGTGCACCTGCATCCTACGGCCATTTAAAAGCACACGTAAACGCTCACCATCCAACGTCTTTCGGGGACCGTCTGTAGAACATTTTATTGGTCCCAGGTCTCGGTATGAATTCTCCGAGATACTTGTAGTGCGGGTAGCCTAACTTCACATGAGTCGGCTGAAATCCTTGTTGACCCCGACTGAACTTACATGAGAGCTCTTTCAACTGAACTCGGCCACAGATCTGGTCAACTTTGAACTTCTTTTATTCGCTGATTCGACCTTTATATTCTTCGGTCCAATCGATCAACCGATGACACGCTTGTGTATGTATGTGTGTAAAATGTCTCCGTCGAACGTATTGAAAGGCCGAGTCGAGTGGGCCCGGGGCGGTGCGCTATGGTCTGAGATCGGAAAAAAAGGGGCAAAAAATTCGTGAAAAAAGTCATCCAATCATCATCGTTATCGACTTTTAACCCTTTATGGGCCACGCCTAAGTATACTCGTTTTCCCCATCTACCCTATTTTACACTTAAGGCGAATTTTAGCGATCGAATATCATTCACCGTCGTATGATATTCGATGGATTTGCATTTTATTTTGATGATATTCGATTCTTTCGTTGGTTTCACCGGAGACCGTTGAATTCCAACGATTGGAAATTTCAAATTCACCTCCGGAGGTAGATTCGATTTTGAATTGTTGCAATCGGTGTCAGACATCTCATCTTCTATCCTTTTTGACTCCTTTCGCCACGAAAATTTCGGAAACAACGAACTTTTCGAATAAAGTTTATTGCACAGACCATGCGTAGAAGTCATTTCCCTATGAGACAAACATAATTTTTAGCTTCAAAAAACGCTAGTTTTATTGTTAAAAATGACCATGTTATTCAGAGCTGATTTAGAGGTTGTGTTATGGAAAATTACTATCGAATTTTTTATTTTCACGAGAATATCATTCAGAAGTTCATTCTCGACTCTCATTGGCTACATTTTTCACCGATCAGCGGCATCAGTTAGCAATCATCAAATCTTTAAGTGAATGATATTCGATCGCTAAAATTTGCTTTCTTTCAGTCTTCATTCCTAATAAACGCGATTATCTATGAAAACACTTACAAGATAAGCTCTCGCTGGGCGCCTTCAATTCGTCGCGTAGGCAATTCCAACTCCCCCGAGCACGAATAGTTACCTATGTTTCCTTACGGCACTGGCGCAACCAGGATCTCTTCCATCTCTCTGATTTCCCATTTGAATGTATAAGTAGGAAAAGGACACAAAGAGGGGGTTTTATCCCCTTGTCCATCCTTGTCTAACACACTTTTCTTAATGGAGAAAAGAGAGAGATGGAGAAACTCTCGGTGCGCTACTGCCTATACGAAAAAAACGGGGGGTGGTGTTTTTTTTTTTAACTAACCCGGTCATTAGAGGGTTAAAACATTAAGTAAAACTTTCCAAAGACGTTTAAAGCTTAAAACTACTTGCGTTCAAAGTGTTCTCGAGATTAGAATTAAACTTGAAAAAGTATAAATGATAAAATTATTTAAAAATTACTTAATGATTTTTTGTCACTTTTGACGATCACAGACTATAGTGCGGTGGTCGCAGTAGCGATGGTTGCTGGGTAACGCACGTCGGCTCGTCGATAACAATCCATCTAAAAAACCAGTACAGTCTCTAAACATTCCAAGCTGCTTCTTTGAGGTTAGGGTCGTCTTAGTATACGTACGCTTATGGAGAATGAAATAATGGTGAAATGCAGAATCAAGATTTATAAGCTCAAAACACGATTTTCAACTCTTTTACTGCTTTGGGGAAGTAACTAAGGCCTAAACTTTCATTACTGGCGTACTTTTCCAATTTTGGTTGAACTTCTAAAAACCACCCAAATCCTCGATGGGCCCATAAGAATTCCATAAGCTTATATGTATGTACCAAGACGAACCCTAACCCCACTTTTTCAAAAGAAGCAGCCGGGTATGTATAGAGACGGTATTGCACAAACCATATTTTGGTGACGTAGCTATTACGAGGGAGTGTATCCGAGTTGGCTTACGAGCACGACGGAGATGAGACCCGTTCCGAGTTGCCCCGAGTCAAACCCATAGAAAAAATAAAAACACTTTTAAACATTGCACATTGGCAACGTTGCTTACCTCCGAGCAAAAGAAAAAGGGCTAAGGTAAGGGTCATTATTTTGTAACGGGTGGGACATTCAGACGACTTTGAAGTAATTTTTTTCAACTTTTTAATCATTTAAATGAAAAAAAAAAACCCTCCCATCAACGGGAAAAGGGCTTAATTCTAGATAGTGATAGGATTTTCAAAAATTTTAAAAAAAGTCTATCCAAAGCTGAGAAAAAAAGCAAATAAGGGTGTAAGGGGGGGGACAGAAAATGGACAAGGTTTTGAACCACTTCAGAAAAAGTTGAAACTCTGTGACTTTTGAAGAGGTAAAAATTTGGAAAAAATATATGTTAAAGGTGAGGGTATAAACTTTGATCCAACATAAAGTTTTTTTTCCCCTTACTAAATTATTTTTCTCTAAAAACATTAAAACGTGGCGTAATGGGTGGGACAGCTAGTTTTTCTAACGGGTGGGACGCGTGTGATTTCGTCATTGAAAATACACATCAAACCTGCTGTAACATCAACACGTTTGACCTTATTAGATTTAGATAATATTTTCGTCTCTGGTTGCATTTGAATGCAAAACAAGACTGCTACGCACTATTTTTTAAATTTCAATTTTTGAGTATCATGTCCACTTTACTGTAGAATGACCCGTAATTATTTTTGCGATGAGAGGGGGGTGGAAATTCGTCAAGTTTACCGTTTTCTCGCATCAGGCAAATTTTAAGTGACAATGTGCACTCAAATTTGATACCATGGTAATTTTAAAACCAGCCGGCTCGATGATCGAGTACCTAAGTGTTATTTTATAGGTGGTGCCATTCCGATAGAAACCCTCCCATCTCTGCAAAATTCTACGATAGCTCCGGAGTCATCGCCGAATTTGCGCAGAGATAGGAGGTTTCTATCGAAATGAAACCTATTGGAATGGCATGGCACCGCTCATAAGAATAACACGTAAACGATCATGGACTCGATAGCATTACGATACGATTTTTCATAATCAGCCTGCAAAAATAATCAATGGGGGCAGCTGCAAGGGTCTACAATTGTCTGTTTTTTATAGAGTAAATGATAGTAGGTACTATCAGTCAATTAAAGAATGACACTGGAATATATGTGCTCCGCCGCTTGGCGCGTGAGGAACCACATGTTTTAGTCCCATTCTTTAATTGACTGATGGTACTTGTAGAGCATGAGAACAATGATGCCTTTGGTTTTTTCCAAAGTCTTTCGGTTTCGGAGATCCACATGTGATCAATTGCAAAAAATTGTGTGCATGAAGTAATGTCACTACGCGGAATTTCCATTTAACACAAAGTATTTTGGGCCAAAACCTCATCTCCGGAACAAAGGGACTTAATTAGAAACCTACATTATTGTTCTCACCTCATCGTAAGTATACTTTCATTTTCTTTATAAAAAACACACCATTTCAGACCCTTGCAACAGCCCAATTGTATTTCCGAGGACCTAGAATTCAGAATCGCAAGAAGGTCGCAATAATTTATTGGATTAATAGCCAAAACGTTCGTAAAAAAAATGCGCTTAGACATGGGAAGATTACAATGAGCCAGAGATCCTTGAACGGCAAACAATTCCAGTGGCGCGGCGAGGCGTGAAAGGCAACAATGTATTTTCTCCATTTAAATTCACAAAAAAAGTCGAACGCTCCAGTCATCGGCGATGACCAGGCATTTCGACCTTTTTAATGTGTTTAAATGGGGGGGGGGGGTTAGGAAAGGAACGGTTCCAAATCGCACGTCTCGCCACTGAACAATTCCTTAATTATCTATAACACCATTGAATATTATTACTGTGAATTTGATGGGGCGATGATGTTGTCAACTTCAGCTTACTCATAGTCACAATATTAGAAATGTGCACTCGTCAACACAAGCCAGGAAGTCCACCCTCCTACAGATAGGTTTTGTGCACTTTTCCAAATTACCTTCCTCCCTCAAACAAACGTTTAATGAACCAGGTTTCCTCTGGAGATTAAAAAGATACCTCGTATCACGGTGCCTTTATGACATCTGTAGGTACTAAAATATATTATGTAATTTACTGTTGATAATACTGGTTTTATAACTTATTCATTGTCTTCCCTTCTTCTCTGTATACGACGCATTTGTTAAGCCTTTTTGTGCAAGAGCTACGGAAATAAAGAAAATTTGAATTGAATCGAAAATGACACGATATATTGCTGTATACTTAGGTAGATGTCCCAATTACCGCCAACTTTAAGAAAAAATTTCCGTAAAATACCTGTAAAAATGTCAATTTTTATTTAATCTGGGATCTGTTTGCACTAGGACCCTTCAAATACATTCCAATTTTATTAAAAAAGAAAAAGAAAAAAAAATAAGAAATTGGAGTAATCAATCAAAGAAAAAAATTATCAATAAAAATCGAAAAAATGGCCCATGTCCCCATTATCGCCATGCCATAAGTGGCTTCGTCCCAATTATTGTCATATCAGTTGGCCTAAATATCGTCATACATATTTTCACTGGCCTTTCATTCAAATCATCATGAATGTTTATTGCCAGGAAATAATGAAATTATAATAATTTAAAAAGTAGAAAGTAAAGAGAACAGATTTTTAATAAGTAACTATACTGAAAGAAATCGGCATAAACAGGTGGTGCTGGGCATGCGTCCACTTCTGTGATTTTTTAAGGGCACAGTGCTGCTAAATATCAACATCAAACTTTTTTCACCAGTTCAGCCAACCTATGAAAAACACTTATCCCATATACTCTTACATTTTTCTGCTACAGTAGGCTTATTTTAACGAATAAATGAAATAGGGTGGCGGTAATTGGGACATCTACCTTAAAACAGTATGGCCCAGAAGCCCCCCACCCCCCGATCGCGGGCGTTGTATATTGTATAATGCATTTAGTATTTCTCGCTAATACTTACAAACCATGGCAGGAGCCAGCAAACTTATCTGCTTTCTCCCTCTTTCTCCATTGAAACGCATGTGTTGGAAAAGGATTGAGATAGATGAATTCAGCCCCTGTATCCTGTCCTTTTCTAACTCATGCAGTTGAATGGACAAAGAGAGAGAAAGATAAATTCATGACTACGGCTATTCCCCTTATGATCCAAGCCCGAGTATTCTCGTTTTTCTTCCCAAGTCTATTTCACATTGATTCAGTATTCATTCCGGATAAACTCAAATATAGATGAAAACACTTACAAGATAAGGTCTCGTTAGGCGCCTTCAATTCATCGTATAGGCAATTCCATCTCCCCCGAGTACGAACAGTTAACTACCTTCACAAAATAAACGAAAGAGCGGCGTTCTTTTAAACTCACCTGGTCGTTGAAGGGTTAATACAAAGGGATATACTCGGAATCGCGCGAGCTTCGTTAGTCATTCGACAAAGCCTTATCCCTTATAAATAAATGCATAGAAAAGTTAATAAATACATAAATAAATAAATAAGAAGCGAAATTAATCCCATGATGCATATAGAAAAGATGGTTAAAACACTAACAATAAGCGGAATGCATGCTTGGCGTTTTGCTTCGCACCCGAGAACGTTTAAAATAGGTCGCAAATATTTAAAATCAACGCTCAGAAGCGTTGGAAGTCGGATCAGGAATTATTTATGCTCATTATTTCTTGAAATTCTTGATAATAGCATATTTACGATTAATGATACGTACGACGAAAATATTGTTTTAATTATGCCACGAATTGAACACTGCACACCACTGGCGCAACCAGGATGTCTTCCATCTCTCTCATTTCCAATTTGAATGTATAAGTAGGAAAAGGACAGAAAGCGGGGGTTTTATCCCGCTGTCCATCCTTGTCTAACATACCTTTCTTAATGGAGAAAAGAGAGAGATGAAGAAACTCTCGGTGCGCTACTGCTGCATACTGCATATTGCTCCACATCACCAGCTCTCGATGGTTTTTTCCCCATAAGAAACAGGATCTAAATTTTCAAATGCAAATTCGTGCCAGTAAACAACAAGTTCTCTCCGATTTTATTACACCGTTGGATTCCATGTAAAGTGTAACAACGTTTCAACATAATTTTTGTCCTTGTCTCACTCACACTTTCTTAGGGGCACACAATTCTAGGATATCGGCTCATCGGTGCTATAATATCACACCGCGTGTATCATGCATGCGTATATGAGACTTCATCCACTAAATCTATCCTTTTCTATGAGGATTCGTTCGATACATTCGATTATATTGTGATAAGAGAGAGAAAGAGACGTTTTGTTGAAGATGAATCGATGCGGTTGTTTCTGGATGAGGGTCGTGTAAAACGTCAGATGTGCTCTTTAGGAGGAATGACAATTTAGTATTACTTCAAGTCCCTTGGAATGGGCGCACCTGATGTATCGCATGTCTGCTAACGGAAACAATTTCTCGATTACACTTTTAACTTATTTGCAGGCATGCAGCGGGATCAAGCATCAAGGATCGTTAGCTCTTGTTCATCATTTTTTCAGCGTGAAACGTTTTGTGACTATACAAAGCAGAGCAAGACTATAGAAGCGTTGCCGCATATTTGACATTAAAAGCCGTATATCCCTTCACTGCATGAGATTTTTTTCCCCCAACCAAAACTGGATTTTTCAATTTAATTACTAGGTGTCTAATATATGGGAAAAATAGAAGAAAAAAAATTGGACAGTTTTTCGGTAAAAACTCTAATTTGTCTATTTTTTACTTGTTATATACACGTGATGTAACATCATAAGAAATGGCGGGAAAAGAAAAGAAACACGTTAAAATTTAAAAAAAAAAAAAAAAAAAAAAAAAAAAAAATATATAGTTTGATTGGATTTTTCAAAAAGCAAAAGCCAAAAGCTTGGCAAAAAAAAATGAAAGTGGGGTTGAATTGGATACGGGCGCAACCCCCCCCCCCCCCCCATGATTTCCATTATTAAATGCATTATATAATGTGTTCTGGTAGTCTTCATTAAATTACACAAAGGCTGTTCAAAAAGTACCCGGACTGATGCTGTAACTTTGAAACTAAGCTAGACACAGGCCTGACCTTGATTTTAAAGATAATTAAATTTTCTATCGATTGAGACCAAGATCAGCTCCTTTGGTTGAAAATGAAAAAAAGTTACTGCAGTTTGAAGAGAAAAAAAAAGTTGACCCCCCTACGGTTTTTAATGAGTATTTTTTTCTTACCAAGAATGTGATGTTTAATTTTCTTATTCGCTTTCGACTGACTCGTACTAGAGAGAGACACATTTTCCTTTTCAACGTAATCTCCATTGAGTTTAATGCATTTCCTCATGCGTTCTGGCCATTTCTGCACGAATGTTTTTCTGAACTCATCTGCAGGAACGGTATTGAGAAACTGTTGAACAGTCTCCCTGATTTCTGCTCTAGACTCACATTTTCGACCGCGTAATCCTTTTTTCAGCAAAGGAAACAGCCAAAAATCTTGTGGTGCTAAATCAGGGTTGTACGGTGCGTGACGAATAGTTTCTATGCCGTTTTTGGTCATGAATACCTTGGTGTAGGTACAAATATGGGGTCTCGCATTGCCGCATTGAATATGGTTTTTCAGATACAAATACTACTTTGTGCAAGAACAACTTTTTGAGAAAAAAAAAAAAAAAAAAACCGTAGGGAGTCAACTTTTTTTCTTTCTTCAAACTGCAGTAACTTTTTTAATTTTCAGCCAAATGAGCTGATCTTGGTCTACATCGATAGCAAATTTAATTATCTTTAACCCTTCACTGCATGATTTTTTTTTTCTCAAGCAACTATGGATTTTTCAATGTATTAGGTGGTCAAATACATGGGAAAAATAGTGAAAAAAATAATTTAACGGTTATTCGGTCAAAATTCTCTTTTTTCTATTTTTTACTCGTTTTTTACAAGTGATATAACACCATAAGAAATGGCGGAAATTTTTTGATTTTTTTTTTTTAAATTTTCATTTTTTTTTTTTTTTTTTTTTTTTTACTTTAATTGGATTTTTCAAAAAGCCAATGCCAGAAACTTTACAAAAATAATCAAAATGTGGTCAGTTTGGATACGGGGGCAAATTTTCCCCCTGACATGATTTCGATCACGAACCCTTTACTGCATGATGTTTTCTTTCAGCCAATTTTTTTTTTTGTGTGAGCTCAAAACATACCTTCTCCCGCGTTGACACACCATGCGCCGAAGGCATACCTCAAAACCTAGGTTATTTTATATGAGCGTTTGAAGAATTTGTTCCACCGGTGGGACCCCATGCAGTGAAGGGTTAATATGAAATCAAGATCAGGTCTGTGCCTAGCTTACTTTCAAAGTTACAGCATCAGTCCGGGTACTTTTTGAACAGCCCTTGTACCTTGTGTAAATGTATAAGCACATTTGGCAACACTGATAAGCAGACATGAATGAGCTGAGAATTTAATTCATTCATGCAAAAGCAGCAGCATGCACTGCTCGGATGAACGTGAGCGTAAAATATAACGCTCGGGTTTGACAGTTAGGGGTGGGCTGATGGGCATTTGAGAGTTTGACTTGTTGTTAGAGAGAGTTATATGAATAGGTTAAGTATATTAAGAGGTATGAGTTCTTTCGGCTTTGTTCAAATGAAAAGCATTTTTATAAACGCCATGACAAACGGAACACAAACTCCATCTGATGTGACAAACTCGTCAAGTGGCACGCTGCCGGCTACACTATGGTCTGAGATCTGAGATCGTCAGAAAGTGCTGCCAAAAATCAGGAAAGTGAATTTCTCATCATAAATTTGTCAACAGTGTTTTTCCTCCTTTAACTCAGTGTGAAACAATCGATTGCAAGCGAAGCGCTGCTTCACTTTCAAATCGATTGTTTTACATGCAATCAAATGGAGGGATGACATTGTTGCCATATACCACGAGCCGCCACTGTTGCACATACTTTTGCTATAAGCGATTTATTAGTCGCCTCTGGTGAAGTAAAAACCTCGACAAATAACGATGGCAGCACTAAAAACTTCCAAAATCCACTCATATACTCAATTAACGCTTTTATTTGCGCAAGCTTAATGGTGGAGTGGGGTAGTAATAATGGGAGATTCCTATCTTAATTTCGCGTCACTCTTTCTATGCTGACAAGGATGATTCACACAGTAATTAGTTATCAGAATAGTGATCCACATCCAATGTATGGTACTCAGGTACTACTGTGACACCTTGTGACACCCGTGTAATATAATTTGGTCCCAGGTCTAATGAATGAACACCTCTAATCATACTCTAATTCCAACGCGCAGCAAGAATTAAGAAGTGAATATGAAATCGTCGACTGGAAAAATTATCTTGTTTCGTCATTCAATCCGTCCGCTTGCAACGTGGAAAGGATTTGATCTCGCGCCAAAGTAAACATCCTTTTGTCTCAGCTCTACCCCTGACCTCCCTTTCTCCCTCCCTCCACCCCTCCATCTCACCAATCTCTCCTCTAAAACGGCGCTCATCCTCCACATTCTACCCACTTTGTTCCCAAGCATCTTATAGTCGGCTAATCGACCACTCGACTTTCAAAAGCATAAAATAAGTAAGCTCAAAAGAGACTCGACTTTATTTTCTTTGTCTGATGACTCACCCGCATTGTCTGATGATTAATCCCACATCGCAATCAATTCACTATTTTCATCTCATGTCGAGGTTATCCAAGCGTGTTTTTTTTTTTTTTTTTTTTCCAAGTTTAGTCGGAGATCTACATTACAGTGATACAGCTCCAGAATGAAGCAGTTGCAAGGGTCTGAAATGTTGTGTTTTTTATGAAGAAAATGGAAGTACTTGATGAGCAGAGAAGGAAGATGCCTTATTTAGGTCTCTAATTAAGTCCCAGATTCAAGAAGTGTCGTAACTATCATTCTAACAAGGAGCCAAGTAGGCCTCCTTTTCGACATAAGTGTCCCATCTATGTCCTTGTTAAATAATTTATTTGTATTTCAATGTATTCCAATAATTTTGCTCATTTATTTTATTTAAATTGTCCTTAAACGGAATGGGGCAGTTGCAAGGGTCTGAAATGCAGTATTTTCTATTAAGAAAATGAAAGAACACGGAGAAAAATTTCTGATTGAAATTACGACATGTATTAAGAAATTGGGGTAGAAAGAAATTTCTTTTAAAATAATAAGAATTCTTATTGATTCAACGAAAATTATCATTGGTCCAATTGAACATTCTAATGATTCACAAGAAAGAATCGTTGGATCAATTAGAATTCTCATTACTTTAAAAGTAATTTCTTTTTACCCCATTATTAATAATACGTTCCGCAATTTCAACCAGAAATTTTTCTCAGTGCACTCGATAAGCTGAGAACAAAGATGCCTTTAGAAACCATGGTTTCTAGTCAAGTCCCATTGTTCCGGAGATGAGATTTTGGCCCAAAACACATTGTTTTAAATGGGAATTCTGCGTATTGACGTCCTTAAACGCACAAGATTTTTTAAGACTATACAGTTTACACGTGATTACCTCCAAAACCGGGACACATACGAAAAAAACCAAGAGCAAAATTGTTCTCATCTCAACAAGCACTATCATTTTCTTTATGAAAAACACAAAAGTTCAGATCCTTGCAAAGTTGCAACTGCCCCAGAAGATACCATGCATTGGCGGATCCAGCCCTCGCGAACAGGGATGGGGGGGCGAATTTGGGATTTTTGCCCCCCAGAGACCCCCTTTTCCTTTTTTCTATCTTTCTTTCCCCCTCCCTCCCTCTCTTTTCCCTCTTTTTTGGCTGAAGGGGGCGAACCCCCCCCCCCCCCCCCAATCCGCCAATAGAAGAAACCTAGAAACATTGAAAACCAAGGAGTTGGCGCACTTGTAACAAAAAAGCCGGTCCAATAACAGACACTTTTCTTATTTATGCAGAAATCATAAGCGATCAAAGCTCATTTTGCTTGTATAGTTGTTTTCAGCACAATTAACATCCTGAGTGCTATTGAAGCAAAAGTTTGTGCGTATAATACTCTTAATACAGAGAGACTAAAGGTCAAAGACAGTCACCATTTGGTAACCAATTATTTCTAGCTGATTCTAACGCAACCGCTCAAGAGACACTCACACATTGCTAATAAATTCCAGGTCTATAGGGAACCTTTCTTATGTCTAAAAGCAGTCTTTTAAGGCCAGCAAAATTAAACAGTTCGGACAATCTGTAGATTCTACAGGCGATGCTTGTCATTAAAACGGAAAAGTTCGTTACTGGTATACAGCAATTTTGGGGTGTCAGTTTTTATTTTCCTTTTTGTTTCTCTGGGATTGTCATACGGCTGAAAGCGAGATGTGATCATTCCAATGAAAGCTTAAGGTCCAAACTTGAGTTAAAATACAAAAATATTTGAAATCCGTTGAGTTTATCGACAGTTACGGAGTAAATCCTCTGAAAGTTCTCTTCAGGATGTCTGTTACCGGTGCGTTCGCTTTTAAACAACAATAGTTAAACGGGGGCTGTTGCACACTTTTGCAAAACGCACTTTGCCAGACGCTGCTGGGTGTAAAAACCTCGAAAAATAACGGTGACAGCGATAAAAACTTCCGAAATCCACTCCTAATTTCAAAAAACACTATATTGTAAGCGCGAGAGTAATAATGGCCTATGTGGCGGTGCCACAGAACAGCAGATGCGACGTTTTGAGGGCAATTTACCTTGTCAGCAATTAAAAGCCAACCAAAAACACAGGTCTGCTCGTAAGTCTGTTTGCCCATTTAACCTAACACTGGCGGTGCCTCGGAAGAGCAGAGGGGACGTACTGGGAGCCCTGCGCCTTGTCAGCGATTCAAGGCCCACCAAAAAGACAGATCTGCTCGTAAGTCCGTTTTCCCATCTAAAATTGCATTGGCGGTGCCCCGGAAGAGCAGAGGGGACGTTTTGAGAGCCCTGCGCCTTGCCAGCGATTCAAGGTCCACCAAAAAGACAGGTCTGCTCGTAAGTCTGTTTTCCCATTTAACCTAACACTGGCGGTGCCCCGGAAGAGCAGAGGGGGCGCATTGAGAGCCCTGCGCCTTGTCAGCGATTAAAGGCCCAACAAAAAGACAGGTCTGCTCGTAAGTCTGTTTTCCCATTTAAAATAACACTGGCAGTGGCCCGGAAGAGCAGAGGGGACGTTTTGAGAGCCCTGCACCTTGTTAGCTATTCAAAGCCCACCAAAAAGACAGGTCTGCTCGTAAGTCTGTTTTCCCATTTAAAATAACACTGGCAGTGGCCCGGAAGAGCAGAGGGGACGTATTGAGAGCCCTGCGCCTTGTTAGCTATTCAAGGCCCACCAAAAAGACGGGTCTGCTCGTAAGTCTGTTTTCCCATTTAAAATAACACTGGCGGAGCCCCGGAAGAGCAGAGGGGACGTTTTGAGAGCCCTGCGCCTTGTTAGCTATTCAAGGCCCACCAAAAAGACGGGTCTGCTCGTAAGTCTTTTTTCCCTTTTAAAATAACACTGGCGGACCCCCGGAAGAGCAGGGGGGACGTTTTGAGAGCCCTGCGCCTTGTCAGCGATTAAGGGCCCACCAAAAAGACAGGTCTGCTCGTAAGTCTGTTTTCCCATTTAAAATAACACTGGCGGTGCCCCGGAAGAGCAGAGGGGACGTTTTGAGAGCCCTGCGCCTTGTCAGCGATTCAAGGCCCACCAAAAAGACAGGTCTGCTCGTAAGTCTGTTTTCCCATTTAAAATAACACTGGCGGTGGCCCGGAAGAGCAGAGGGGACGTATTGAGAGCCCTGCGCCTTGTCAGCGATTCAAGGCCCACCAAAAAGACAGGTCTGCTCGTAAGTTTGTTTTCCCATTTAACCAAACACTGGCGGTCCCCCGGAAGAGCAGGGGGGGCGCTTTGAGACCCTGCGCCTTGTCAGCGATTAAAGGGCCCCACCAAAGACAGGTCTGCTCGTAAGTCTGTTTTCCCTTTTAAAATAACACTGGCAGTGGCCCGGAAGAGCAGAGGGGACGTTTTGAGAGCCCTGCCCCTTTGTTAGCTATTCAAGGCCCACCAAAAAGACGGGTCTGCTCGTAAGTCTGTTTTGCCATTTAAAATAACACTGGCGGGGGCCCCGGGAAAGAGCAGAGGGGACGTTTTGAGAGCCCTGCACCTTGTTAGCTATTCAAAGCCCACCAAAAGACAGGTCTGCTCGTAAGTCTGTTTTCCCTTTAAAATAACACTGGCAGTGGCCCGGAAGAGCAGAGGGGACGTATTGAGAGCCCTGCGCCTTTTAGCTATTCAAGGCCCCCCAAAAGACGGTCTGCTCGTAAGTCTGTTTTCCCTTTTAAAAATAACATGGCGGAGCCCCGGAAGAGCAGAGGGGACTTTTTGAGAGCCCTGCCCCTTGTCAGCGATTAAGGGCCCACCAAAAAGACAGGTCTGCTCGTAAGTCTGTTTTCCCATTTAAAATAACATGGCGGTCCCCCGGGAAGAGCAGAGGGGAGTATTGAGAGCCCTGCGCCTTGTCAGTGATTAAAGGGCCCCACCAAAAAGACAGGTCTGCTCGTAAGTCTGTTTTCCCTTTTAAAAATAACACTGGCGGGGGCCCCGGAAGAGCAGAGGGGACGTATTGAGAGCCCTGCGCCTTGTCAGCGATTCAAGGCCCACCAAACAGACAGGTCTGCTCGTAAGTTTGTTTTCCCTTTTAACCCTAACACTGGCGGTGCCCCGAAGAGCAGGGGGGGCGCATTGAGAGCCCTGCGCCTTGTCAGCGTTTAAAGGGCCCCCCAAAAAAGACAGGTCTGCTCGTAAGTCTGTTTTCCCTTTTAAAAAAACACGGGCGGTGCCCGGAAGAGCAGAGGGGACGTATTGAGAGCCCTGCGCCTTGTCAGCGATTCAAAGCCCACCAAAAAGACAGGTCTGCTCGTAAGTCTTTTTTCCATTTAAAATAACACTGGCGGAGCCCCGGAAGAGCAGAGGGGACGTTTTGAGACCCCTGCCCCTTTGTCAGCGATTAAGGGCCCCCAAAAAGACGGTCTGCTCGTAAGTCTGTTTTCCCATTTAAAATAACACTGGCGGTGCCCCGGAAGAGCAGGGGGGACGTTTTGAGAGCCCTGCGCCTTGTCAGCGATTAAGGGCCCCCAAAAGACAGGTCTGCTCGTAAGTCTGTTTTCCCATTTAAAATAACACTGGCGGTCCCCCGGAAGAGCAGAGGGGACGTTTGAGAGCCCTGCGCCTTGTAGCATTAAAAGCCCCCCAAAAAAGACAGGTCTGCTCGTAAGTCTGTTTTCCCATTTAAAATAACACTGGCGGAGCCCGGAAGAGCAGAGGGGACGTTTTGAGAGCCCTGCGCCTTGTCAGCGATTAAGGGCCACCAAAAAGACAGGTCTGCTCGTAAGTCTGTTTTCCCATTTAAAATAACACTGGCGGTGCCCCGGAAGAGCAGAGGGGACGTATTGAGAGCCCTGCGCCTTGTCAGCGATTCAAAGCCCACCAAAAAGACAGGTCTGCTCGTAAGTCTGTTTTCCCATTTAAAATAACACTGGCGGGCCCCGGAAGAGCAGGGGGACTTTTTGAGAGCCCTGCGCCTTGTCAGCGATTAAGGGGCCCCCAAAAAGACAGGTCTGCTCGTAAGTTGTTTTCCCATTTAAAATAACACTGGCGGTGCCCGGGGAAGAGCAGAGGGGACGTATTGAGAGCCCTGCGCCTTGTCAGCGATTCAAAGTCCACCAAAAAGACAGGTCTGCTCGTAAGTTTGTTTTCCCATTTAAAATAACACTGGCGGTGGCCTGGAAGAGCAGAGGGGACGTATTGAGAGCCCTGCGCCTTGCCAGCGATTCAAAGTCCACCAAAAAGACAGGTCTGCTCGTAAGTTGTTTTCCCATTTAAAATAACACTGGCGGTGGCCCGGAAGAGCAGAGGGGACGTTTTGAGAGCCCTGCCCCTTTGCAGCGATTGGGGGCCCCCCAAAAAGACAGGTCTGCTCGTAAGTCTGTTTTCCCATTTAAAATAACACTGGCGGTGCCCCGGAAGAGCAGAGGGGACGTTTTGAGAGCCCTGCGCCTTGTCAGCGATTAAAAGCCTATACCAAAGAGGCAGACATACGAGCAGACCTCGAATGTCTGTTTTCCGAGTTTGATTTCGAAAGAGGTTCCCCAAACAGAAGTTTCCAAAAACGAACTTTACTTAAACGAATGCGAGAGGCAGCATTAACTCTTTTTAAACCACGGGATTCTGAAATTATCAATGACACAGCTGTCTGAGTTGCTGTAAAAACCGATGTCAACAATGGGATTTTTTAAGGATTTAACTGAATCGGAACAACAGTATTTACTGACACTGCAAAAAAGAGGGGGGAAAAGGGTTCCGTTGGGGGCCTTCCGAGGTTAGGGGGCGATGCCCCGCTTGTCCTACGGTAGCAACGGACGTAGCATAGGTCAGTAATAATAGAGATTCCTATCTTTATTTTGTCACCCTCTCCATACTTTCAAGGAAGATTCACATAATTAGACACCCCAGTTTTGATGATCCAAATCCGAGCCTGGTGACACCGCACATGATTGTGTCAAAGGAATGTCGCCTCTAATTGGTTAATTCTTGATGGTGTTATCAATGGATGAGAATCTCCAATGGGTCTGTTGCATACTTTTGCTACAACGATGTAGAACCTTGATTCTAATGAAAAATTCGGCGAAAATAACGATGCACACATTACAAACGTTCAAAATCCACTCATTAACTCAGGAAATCACTTCCATTTCAAACAGCACGCGCTACACTAGACACTATTTGCACCGGTATACTACTACATAGACGGAACCACTGTGCATACGTAAACAACATCGTAACTACAAAATGATGGAATTTTTTTTTAATACGTGAAATATAAGCTGCATTTGCTGTCTGGTCTTTTCGGTTTATCAAAGATTACAAAATAATATAAGAAATGTACGCATCTAAACGAAACATTCCAATGTTTGTGAGTTCTGTTCATGTTTACATAAACGAGATGGTTCCATCTATGTAGTTCTAAGTCGGTGATATAGTGTCTAGTGTAGCGCGGGTTGTTTGAAATGGAAGGTGTTTTCTGAGTTAATGAGTGGATTTTGAAGTTTTTAATATGCACATTATTATTTTCGTAAAATTTTACATTAGAAACAATGAGTTATATTGATGTAGCAATAGTAAGCAACAGACCCATTATTACTGCTCTATTCGCAATCATTACACTTAAGCAAATAAAAGCGTTTTTACTATCTCACGACAAACAGAGTCTGAAATTGAGGAAGTACATTAATTGCCATGCCGCAGATGTCTCTCTGCCTGTATCCCTGAATTCAATCTTAACCTTATTTTTCATCTGAAATAATTTGTGTATTTCTTTTTTCTGCGATTGTTGTCTTGTTGGAATTGATTTAAGGTATGTACATGACTACATGCGTTTCGAAGGAGACATTGCTAAAATGATTCCGTAAGATAGAAAAAAATTACCTAACTAGTTAATACTTCATTTTGTCTCAAATAATATATGCTCTGGCTCCTTGTAAAAGTAAAAAAGTAAAAATATAAAAGTTCATGGCATACTGTTGAACCAAAAGAGTTAAATAGTAACCCCCCCCCCCCAAGTTGGTCACGAAACGAAAACCTTATTTCACTGAAAACACGAGCCAAATAGGGTGGCATATTTGAGACAACGATTATGTTCAACCTCCATTAATTTAATGTCTTTTAACAGATTCGCGAAGAAACGACAGTTTAGAAACGAAACGCACGCCTTACTCGTCTGAAAAAATAACGGTCAAATGTTGCTATCGAAAATTACGATACAGGGTAATTTTAGTCTCAATACCGTGGTACACCGGATCGAAGATTCGTGCGTGTCTACGAAGCCGCTTCGGTTCTCTCTATCGAAGTTGGTGATAGGCAGAGAGTCGTCGAAACTATGGTAGTGGCTGTCGATAAGAGGACGACTTTACCCTAGCATCGGTAGTGAGATACCGAGACTCCTCGGTCGTAGGGACCAAAGCTTTGAGAGCCATTTGCAAAAAGTATCGAAATTGTGGTTGGCGCTGCCGTAACTTCGACCGCCATGACCGAAAAAACAGCTATCGAACCCATTGACAGCCACGACCACGGGTTTTTTCTCCGTGCTGCATAACTTTTGCACCAATCGTCTATAGGCATCAACATTTTGCAGAGAAGTTGCTTTTACCTTTCTCCAGAGGGGCTTACTTTGTTTTTTCGACATTTTAAATTGTATCTAGACAAATTATGGATGATAAAATATTTTCATTCAAATCAATGGGAAAAAGGGTAAAATGGGTGAACGTAGGAAAAAAATTTGAATGTTTCAAATATGGCTGTTTTAATTTTGATGAAAATTTGCAAAAACATTCTGCAACCATCCTTCTGTAAAATGAACTCCTTACGGGGGGTCTGGCAGTCTCCCCAAGAATATTGTAGGGGGGTCTGGGGGTCTCCCTTCAGTACATAATATTAAGGGGGCTCTGGGGGTCCCCCGAGAGTAATTTTCATGTGAGAAAGTGTCCGTGAGGATATTCGCTACAGTTTATTTGAATTTAGGAGTGGATTTCGGAAGTTTCTAGTGCTGCCATCTTTAATATTGGAGGTTTTTTACAGTGAAATTGACTATTAAATTGTTTATAGCAAAAGTGTGCAACGGTTCCATTGTGCGCCTTTCCTTAGTTTCGCTTCATTTCAACTTACAATTACACGGAGAAAAATTCCTGATTGAAATTACGGAACTTATTATTAATAATGGGGTAGAAAGAAATTCCTTTTAAAATAATATGAATTCTTATTGATCCAATGATTCTTTCTTGCGATTCTTCTGAATTATCAGAACGTTCATTGGACCAATTATAATTTATTTATTTATTTATTTATTTATTTATTTATTTGTTTGTTTGTTTAATTTTTGTACATAAGAGCCATTAGCTTGAAATACACGTCAGGAAAAAGAATAAAAAAAAACTAAACAGATAAGTACATAATAATAATGATAGTTCTTAAATTTTTTTTTCATAAGCGCATCGTTATTTCCACCGAATTTTACAAAAGAATCAAGTTTCTATTTTGTTGTAGCAAAAGTATGCAACGGACCCATTCCATACTTACGACGTCCGTCGTCCATCCTTTATATTATCGGCCCGGAAAAATATAACTGTCAAAACTAAATATGCCCAAATTTAAAAAATGTTGGGCACGCTTAGATGTGCCCATTTAAAACGGGCACATCTATGAATAATTCTCGTTGAATCAATAAGAATTCTTATTATTTTGAAAGGAATTTCTTTTGACCCCAATGTATTAATAAGTTCCGTAATTTCAATCAGAAATACTCCAAGTAGAATCGACAGTAATATTTGCAGTAACTGTAAGCGGGACCAGGATCTCTTCCATCTTTCTTATTTCCCTTTTTAATGTATAATATACATACATTGTATAAACGCAGGAAAAGGATAGAATAAAAAGGGGATTTCTTCCCCTTGTCCATCTTTGTCTAATCTATATACACGGAGTGTTAAAATGGAAAAAAGAGAGAGAGAGAGATAGAGAGAATTTCTCTTCATTGCGCATATATATAGCAATAGATTCATTGAATCTTTTCAAGGAATGACTAGACTCTCTGCCGCTTAAGGATCAAACCTTACGTACGCAGAAAATCCCATCTAAGCCGATCTACAATACATATTTCATATCCGCTTATTTAATGCAGTTTACTGAAGGAGTTACGTAACAGACGAGAGCATCATTTGTACTTGCAGGGATGAGTGAGTGACGCAAACGCCATATCATAAGGTGCTTATTTATAGATGCGAATTATTCGTTTCAAAAGAGCTTACAATCGTTAATTAACTAGCGGTAATTAACTGTAGTTATATGTTTCAGTAGAGCGATATATCGTATTAATTACCGTTCGAGGACCTCTGGTTCTGAACAAACTCTGATTCAATGTAATTTTCCAGAAGAGGATTTTTGAGTGGAAATTCAGGCTATTAATGTGATTCCATGGCAAACTCCCGAAAATTTTAATCCGACGGCGTTACTTGTCGCTGGCTCCGAAAAGAGCCGTTTTTTGACGGTTTTCGGCTGTTTTCTCTGAACAGACGAATGATAGACAAAAAATCGGAATGTCAGCACCTGCTTAATTTGTTGCTTGATTTTTTGAGCCATAAACGGGCCAAATTGGTTCTAAAATAAAGGCGGAACTATGCAAAGAAAAAATCATGTGTGATTTGGAGTTGTATCAGTAAAGATTACAGGTTTCTGTTTCACCTGTAATCTTTACTGATACAACTCCAATAACTTACACATGATTTTTTCTTTGCATAGTTACGCCTTTATTTTAGAACCAATTTGGCCCGTTTATGGCTCAAAAAATCAAGCGAAAAATTAAGCAGGTGCTGACATTCCTATTTTTTGTCTATCATTCGTCTGCTCAGAAAAAAACAGCCGAAAACCGTCAAAAACCGGCTATTTTCGGAGCAAGCGACAAGTAACGCCATCTATCGGATTACAATTTTCGGGAGTTTGCCATAGAATCACCTTAACAGTAGTTATATATTTAAGTAGAGCGATATATCGTATCAATGGGTCTGTTGCAAACTTTTGCTACAACGATAAAGAAATATCATCGTATGTAAAATCACCCGAAAGTTCCATTGGTGGCATCAGAAAGTCATGAAATGCGATAATAAACTCACTAGAGACGTTTAATAAAATCCAAGACGTAAAATATCGAGCAATCTGTATGCATGCACCTTTAACATCCAAGGATTGCCAACGTTGATAACTTCACTGCTTCAGAGGTTATGTGTTTATTTACGTTGTGATTGGGTGTGATCGATATTGTGAGGTTGGCTATCCTTGGATGTTTGTGGTGCATGCATACAGGTTGCTCGATATTTTACCGCCATCTTGGATTTCATTAAACGTCTCTCGTGAGTTTTATACTGCATTTCATGACTTTCTGATGCCACCAATGGATTTTTCACGCGATTTTACATGAGATTGAACACTCCATAGCGCTGTGACAAAAGTTTGCAAAGACCCATTACCGTTCGAGGACCTCTGGTCTGGTTCTGAACAAACTCTGATTCAATGTAATTTTCCCCATAAGCGCATTTTTGAACGGAAATTCAGGCTATTAAACCAAACAATTAATGCAACCTTTTTGCGACCATGTATTTCACACCCTCGAGAATGCTTAGTTGGTTTCACGACTAAACTGCCGAAATCAACATGATAATACAGATTAGACGATGCATAATATGCAACTTTGTTCGAAGATTTGTCACGTTAAATAAAAGAACCCTAATAATTGTTTCTATCCTAAACATTGCAAAGTCCTGTGAGCACTGCAACGTTGTCAAAATTCCAGTAAAATATCGGAAAAACGAGATAATCCACCGCTTCGAGCTGCGCGAACGTGATTTTGCCCGACTTTGGAGGGAGCCCCAACAAAATTTTAAAGTGCAATGCTAAATTCAATAATATTAACTGAAAATATAGCTGCCAGTGTTTTACTCACACAAATTTTGACGCCCTAGGATATATGCGCGGGGGTGGAAACGCCCCTCCAAAAGGGATCGAGGGAAAACGCGATAATTCTAAATTTGGAAGTCCCGCTTTGCAACTTTAAGCTCGATGCGGCACCTTTTAAAATTGTCCGATCGAGCTCAAACTTTTTGAGGGGTGTTTTCTAACCAAATGGAACAACTTTGGGGGCGGAGACGGTTGAAATTCAAAAATTCCCAAAATAAGGGACACCCTAATGCATATTATGTGGAGGTTTGAATCACCCGAATTCTTACTGGATCCCCGCCCATTCCACAACAACAATAACAAATGGGTGATAACAACCTCCAAACGCATCGTTTAATTTGTATAATATCTTGTTCATTTCGGCAGTTCTAGTCGTGGAATCAGGCTTAATTAAATTAATATTTAGAGGACGTAGAATTCACAACCGCAAAAAGGTCGCACTAATTTCTTGGTTTTTAAGCGCTAAAATTTCCATTCTGCGCTAATGGGAGAAGTGCGTTATGAACCAGAAGTCCAACTTTGGAGAGATTCCATTTAGTTGACATGGTACATATGTATATTGGCTTCGAACTTCTGGATCGCTATAGAACTCGTAAACAATCAACAATCATGTTATTCTCTCATTTAAACAAGTGCAAAAGAATCGCTTTTCATAATGCCGTTTCCATTGAAAAATATCTTATTCAACTCGAGAGTTTCCTCACTAATTACGGACGGCACGGCGATAATTTGTTTACATTATGTTGTTTTTCTAGTTTGAGCACTCTGCGAAAATTCCCCGACCCCCGAGAATATAAATCCAACCCATCATTTGATCCTTATTTCCCTAAAAAGACAATCTACAGCTCTGACTTCCGCCTAAGACTCAAGTTAGATTAAAACACGTGTGGATGTTTCAGTCTATTTGGAGCGCCGAGAGAGATATACTTCCCTCGCGGGAGCTCATAGCTTATAGGAGCTTATTAGGTTCATCAATGTAGCTATTGCTCACTTTTTCTGTAAGTGATTTAAAAATCGATTCTGGAGTAAAGATCTTTAAAAAAAAAAACCATGGCAGCAATAAAAACTTCCTAAATCCATTCCTGAACTCAGTAATCGCTTGTAGTTGCTCGAGCGTAATGGTGGCTTAGGGCAGTAATAATGGGTGATTCCCAACTAATAATACTGCGTAACTCCATCAAGAAGTGACCAATAAGAGACGACTTTCATATGACGCCAGTGTCACTAGTTGTCACTCTCACGGTACGATTCATCGGATGTGGATCACTACTCTGATGACAGATTACTCTGTGAATCATCTTTGTCAGCATAGAGAGAGTGGCGATTAAGATAGGAATATCCCATAATTACTGCCCTTTGCCACTATTATGCTCGCGCAAATATAACTGTTTATTATGTTTAGGAGTGGATTTTGGAAACTTTTAGCGCTACCATCGTTATTTTTTGGAGGTTTTTTACTCCAAAGTTGACTATAAAAATAAGCGCTTATAGACGGTTTTAGTGCGAAGTCAACGGTTAGCCAACAACCACAACAAAGCACTCATCGGTCGCAATCAGTTGTGATAAAACTCGCGTAGCGTTCCAAACTATCTCACTTACTCTCCCGTGACCCCCATGTATATCCATCTCTTTCTAGTATCGAAATTCGTATACAGGGCCTTGTTTTACGACATATTATTATCAAAATCGCATTAAAATGCCTCGAGGAATTCATTTCTGCCAAAAAATGTCACAAAATAAGTCTCTATATACGATTTTCGAAATTAGAGTGAGATGGCAGTAAGTACATAGGGATCACGTGAGAGCGAGAGAGACAAACCGGCTTTGTTTTGAATGCTCATCACCGGCAGTCGCCATTACTAAAACCCTCTATAGCAAAAGTGTGCGACATGACAGCATCAGCACACTTACTTTCGGGACACTTTTTGTACAATACCGTCCAAGGTAAGCGTAAAAACTGCATACATTCCTAAAATACGTAAAAAACCTACAAAATTGTATCGATGGAATTTGAAACTTCTGCATTTTAAGATCTTTACATTAGCATCAAAATTACGACACTGCATGATTTTTTCAAGATAGCGCACGCAAAGGAAAATTGGGTGTTTGAATTTTTCAAAAACAGTATAAAAAAAATGAGTATATCAATGATGTTCAGTAAGAAAATTTGACTTGTACTTAATACTTTTACAAGAAAACTACCATTACCACCATTTTTCCTGAATTTTCTATGGATCCATCCTACAACGGTGCAAAGCAATCACTACGCAATAACTCGATTTTCGTAAGTGCCTTAATCCAATTTTTTTTTTATTCGGAACATCACACGCACATGTACGGACAAAAACGTGACACAAGTGCACTGTTCTTATTGATTCAACAAGAATTCTAATTGATTCAACAAGAATTCTAATTGATCCATCGATTCTTTTTTGTGATTCTTCTGAATCATCAGAACGTTCAATTGGACCAATGATAATTCTGGTTGAATCAATAAAAATGCTTATTATTTTAAAGGGCATTTCTGTTTACCCCAATCTTCATACGTTCCGTAATTTCAATCAGAATTTTCTTCTCCATACACACTACAAGAGTGACACCTAGCACTAGCAGATTCAGATTTGGTGCCTTTGACATAATATAATAATCTGTTTCTTTATCTCCCTGGCAATATTTTTTGCTACAAGCTATATTGAATAGTTAATTCTAACGAGCACAAAAATCTGTTTTAAAACAACGTCTTTGGCTGCGATAGACATAGGTTTATATGTTTGGCAGCCTCATATACATTTCAATAATGCCTTTTCCACGATAATCCGAAATCCCCCATCACGGTAGCGAAAAATACTAGAACCGTAATACTATCGCACCTTTATCGCTTTAAATGTTCAGAGACGTAGGCCGACGCGTGCGGGAAAGCGATAAATCGCATCACGACTTTTGACGTCACTCTTGATAAAAATCGTGTTTAAAACAACATCTCTCTCTCTCTCTCTCTCTCTCTCTCTCTCTCTCTCTCTCTCTCTCTCTCTCTCTCTCTCTCTCGCTCTCTCTCTCCTCCTAGTACAAACCGTGAGGTAGAAAAGGACGTAGAGAGGGGCTAATGTCACGTGATGGCCCCCTCTGCGTTCCTTTTCTAACAAATCTCTTCAAACGAAGAGAGAGAGGGGGGGAAGAGAGAGAAATTCCTGTATCCACCTTTGACGTTGGCCCGAAAAGTTTGAAAGATGATATCTACCTAAAGTTTGGATAGATTTATGAAATTCTCCGTCGTGCGTTTATACGCTGACAAGCGGCCGAGTCTGACGGATATGGGTGGAGTGACCGAGGGGGGGGGGGGGTGCGTTATGAAATGCGGAGGAAATCTTGACTATACGGCTTCAGAGCCCATCATATGGAATTACTTTGGGGGTGGGGACTGGGGAATCGTGTAAAGGGGATGAGGTGACGGTGTGATTGGGGGTTTAGAGATGGGGCATAGGCAACGGGCTATAGCGATAGAGAGGATTTGTGGGGCGTGATATTGCAACTTCACGGAGGCAACCATGATCCAGATCTCTTATGCACGTTTTTCACACTGGCTCGGTTTGTTTGCCTCACTTTTTTACTAATGGGCTAATGGGTCTGTTGCGTACTTTTGCTACATCAATATAACTCAGTGTTTCTAACGTAAAATTCGGCGAAAATAACGATGCGCACATTAAAAACTTTCAAAGTCCACTCATTAACTCAGAAAATACCTTCCATTTCAAACAACCTGCGCTACACTAGACACTACGTCACCGACTTATAACTACATAGATGGAACCATCTTGTTTATATGTAAACACGAACAGAACTTACAAACATTGGAATGTTTCGTTTAGATGCGTACATTTCTTATATTAGTTTGTAATCTTTGATAAACCGAAAAGACCAGACGGCAAATGCAGCCAATAGTTCATGTATTTAGAAGGGAATTCCATCATTTTGTAGTTACTATGCTGTTTACTTAGGCACGGTGGTTTCGTCTATGTAGTAGTATACCGGTGCAAATAGTGTCTTGTGTAGCGCAGGGTTGTTTGAAATTGAAGTGATTTCCTGAGTTAATGAGTGGATTTTGAACGTTTTTAATGAGCGCATCGTTATTTTCGCCGAATTTTACATAAGAATCAAGGTTCTATGTTGTTGTAGCAAAAGTATGCAACAGACCCATTACTCTGTGAACCATCCGTGTCAGCATATAGAGAGAGTGACGAAATTAAGATCTCCCATTATTACTACCTTCAGCCACCATTACGCTCGCGCAAATGAAATCGTTTATTGAGTTCAGTTCGGAATTTTTAAGTGCTGCCATCGTTATTATTTGTCGAAGTTTTTAACCATAATCGACTATTAAATCACTTATAGCAAAAATATGCGATAGCCCCATTCTCGCGACCTGGTTGACAAGCGTATATATTCTGAAACCAATCTCGAGGGCTTGCGACGATCCGACTTCAGTGTTGCCAGATGGAGGGTAAAAAGCCGTATCGTCCCCATTTAAATCAATGTAAAACGTACGGCTTTTTCACTACATTCTGGCAACCCTGCCCGACTTCCTCTGCCTGACTCAAGACGCCTCTCTACATGTACCCATCGTTAAGTCGTGTTTATTAACTGCGTAAAAGGTGAACGCATAGGTAAGTACCACCAATGGCGTACGCAGGAATTAGGCTCTCTCGCTCTTTTCCCGTTTGAGTGAATGTACTAGAAAAGGAAAGAGATAGGGGCTGAAGTCAAGTTTGAGCCCCTATTCCTGTCCTTTCCTTTCTCACGAGTTTAAATGGGGAAAGAGAGAGAAAGACAACATCATGTGTACGCTACTGGGTACTATACCTCAATGTAAGTACAGAGGCTCATTTGAGGCCGTATATCGTTTTCAGCGCTGTAGGAGGTCTAAACATAAAATTCGTCCACCGCAACCCCCCTCCCCCTACAACCAAACCGTATCATCCTTTGCCGTACAATAGACCTGTTTAGTGCGACGTCACCAAAAAAAAAAAAAAAAAAGTAGGGAATACACTACGAACGCTTTCTCACATCAACTTCAATATGGGGGAGACCCCCCAGACCCCCCTTTAATATTTCGGGGGAGACACCCAACCCCCCTTTGATATTTGTATCCAGATCTATAAAGATTCATTTTTGAAATATTCATATCTATTTGTCCTTTTTTTTACCCATTTTCCCATTGATTTTCATGGAAACCATTTTTAATCTATAACTAACCTAAAAATTAAAATTAAAAAAAAAAAAACAAAAACAAGAACAAAAACAAAAAAAGCCCCTCTGAGGAATGTTGGAAGCAACATCTCTGCAAAATTTGGATGCATATGGTTCAATAGTTCAAAAGTTATGCTGGGATTCACGTTTTATGGTTACAGACGGACAGACAGACGCCACAGAAAGTTTGTGCATTTACACCTCCAAGCCACAACTGGTTAAATAATATTGATACTTCATGGATGAATATTCTTTTGGAAATTATTAGGCATGACGAGAACAAATTATTTTGTAATTATCATGATTTTACTTAGTAGTACTTACAATTAGTAGTAGAGGGCTAAGTATCGAAACAAAATACCTTGAAAATCTCTGCGCCATTGCAATACGTTCTCTATTTCTATTTTAACTTTGTTGGTAGTGAGAAAGTAAAAATTGGATCCAAACAAATGCTCCATCTCACTCGCTCTCGTATGTTTTCAAGTGAGAGACAGGACCCGTATTACTTAATATCAGCATGATTACGGAACATCTAATTTTTCTCGAGAGTTAGACCATGAAAGTTTCTGAATAGAATTAGCCTGATTTCGCGTCTTAAGAAGAGCTTAATTTTCAAAATTTTCCGAAAGAGGACCCCAGGACCCCTCTTCAGCTGGGGGTGTCCCCCAAATCCCCCATACGAAATGAAAACTCCCCCCCGCCAATACTAAAATCCTGGGTGTGCCCATGTGTCAGTTACTGGCGCGTTCACAGTGTTGCCAGATCGAGGGTAAAAAGCCGTATCGTCCCCATTTAAATCAATGTAAAACACACGGCTTTTTCACCAAAATCTGGCAACACTGCTCGTTCATCAAGCGAGCTATAGCGATAGAGGGGTCCACACATGTTACAACTCCTATCTCAATTAAGTGTGACAGGATGGGCGATCTGAATTTGGTTTGTTTACCCCTTTTTTTTAACCTCAAATCAAAAATTGCAATTAATATAGTGCAAATTAGTTTTAAATGAAAAAGCAAGTGTTTTAGAGCGGTTATCTGGACGCATAATTTTACTAAGACGATCCAGATGAGAAAATTTTGCATAATTCTGTTATGTGTCAGTTTCATTATCGTACAAATCCTTCCAGAAGTAACGCAGCTATTTCGATTTCTGTGTTCAGACAGCCATTCCACCCTTCACTGCATAGTGTGACACCGGTGTCACATGATGGAAAAAGCCCTATATCAGACATTGTAATGTATATTTTGACTTATTTCAAATTGTATCACCAGTGTCACATTATAAGAAAACATAAAAAGGGGCTCAAACATTTTTCAAAAGACCACCAGCACTCATTATAATGCATTAAAAAATAGAAATCATGGTTGGGGGAAAATTTGCCCCAGTATCCAATTCAACCCCAATTTCATTATTTTTACTAAGCTTCTGGCATTTGCTCTTTGAAAAATCCAATTAAAGTAAAAATTTCTTATTTTTTTGAACGTTTTGAAAAATAAAAGTTTTTTTCTTTTCCCGCCATTTCTTATGGTGTTATAGCACATGTATAAAAAACGAGACAAAAATGGAAAAATGAGAATTTTCACCGAAAAACTGTCTAATTATTTTTTTGCTATTTTTCCCATATATTATGTGACCACCTAGTGAATCGAAAAATCCAGTTTTGGTTGAAAAAAAAATCCCATGCATTGAAGGGCTAAGACACATTGCACTTTCGTATATAACCAATTTCAAATGTATTTATCACAATTTCTTTTTTTTAAAAGTGTAAAGGTTAAAAAAAAAGAGAGGTAAACAAACTGAGCCTGTGCGAAAAACGTTTATAAGAAACAGGCGCGGATCCAAAAAATTTGAAATTAGAAGCGTCGCGTCGGTGGAAGTAATTTCGGGCTATTTTCTATTGAAAAAATGCAAAATTTGAGGCTTCTGGGAGGGGCACGTGCCTCCGTGCCCCTCCCCCCCCCACCCTTGGATCCGCCACTGATGAGTAGCTACCTCATTGCGGTGAAGTTCCAGTATCCCGCCCCACAAATCCTCTCTATCGCTATAGCTCGTAGGTGGAAAACAAAAAGAAATTCCAAGTCCAGAAAACCCCCGTTTTTCTATACCACTGTGTGACGGTGAGGGGGGGGGGGATGGCTGAAAGGGGGTGGTTTGGCATGGTTTATAGACAATAAGCGCGTCGTTTGATATCGGCACGACACCGCAATAATCAAAAATCGCAGCGGACACGCAGCACGACCTAGCGGTGGAGAGGGAGACTCACGGCTGGATACCGAGGCGACGACGGTGTTGTCAAACATGACCATTTAACCCTTTATGGGCCAAGCCCGAGTAAACTCGTTTTTCTCCTTAAATCTATTTTTCATTGTTTCGGCCTTCATTCTGGATAAACGCGACTATCGGTGAAAACACTTACAAGATAAAATGTTTTTGAGCTCCTTCAATTCTTCGTATAGGCAATTCCATCTCCTCCGAGTACGATAACAGTTAACTACCCTCCCTATAGTAACGGAAGAGTGGCGTTCTTTTGAAATATAATCTGGCCCTCAGAGGGTTAAATTGATTTGAATAGGCCTTTTCGGGAACGAATCGAAACAAAAAGGAAGAATGATTGTTTGGTATTCTTTTGAAACTCCATTCACGTGAACCTGCGGATCAATCATTTACTTCATCGTTAAATCGATCGATTAGACTGTGTAAGAGTGATTCTATTGGTCGAAAATTGTAAAACTTGGCTGTTGCTCAAGGTACTTCAATTTAACGGGTATGCTCGACTCGCTTCCCGCGTCATCTTCAGTGGCGCGCCGTTCAAAAAGCAATTCCAAGATGGCCGACAAAAGAAGAAAACATTGTATGCTCTTGGAATGCTTTTTGAACTGCGCGCCACTGAAGATGACGCAGGAAGCGAGTCGAGCATACCTGTTAAATATAAGTACCTTGGCCGTTGCTATAGTAACCATCGCTATAGTTCCCGATTTTTAAAGGTTACTCATGAATAACCTTTAAAAAATGGATACTCCAACGATGGTTACCATAGCAACGGCTAAGTTTTACAAATTTCGACCAATAGAATCCCTCATACACAGTCTTAACGATCGATTTAACGATGAAGTAAATAATCGGCCCGCTGACCAGATTCAATTAAGACGCAGTCACTTGCTATGTCCAAAGAGTCGCCAATTACAATCTCGCTTTGGTAGGCGAAGAATTTCTTAATCAAACATGTCTTCCAGGGTTCGTCTGTGGCACAGAGAGCTTTGCAACTGCCCTTTCGTCACGCATCGGATGATTTCAAAGGCTGATAGATCAGAGGCGTGTAGCGAATTTTCGCGACGAATATATTCGACAAAATCATTGCCAACCTACGCATGACAACAGAGGATGACACGAAAATGGGTCGTGTTTTTCGAACTTTTTCGGTGTTTCCAGTCATCGATGGCATCAATTCGATTTTGAATTCAAGTCCAGAGGTGAATTCAAATCGAATTGATGCCACCGGTGCACCGCGGTGCCCCGAAATTATTATTATTTTAAGTATATTTTATAATTTATATTTTTAATAGGGAAGTGGCAACACTGGACCCTCTTCTCGCGGTCTCCGCCTCTTGACTTCCTCCATTCCGGGACGTAAAAATTGAATTATGGAAGAGACTGAGGAGGAGTGGAGCTAATTAAAGAGTAAAGCAAAGTTGCCAGATTTATCTATGAACCAACAGTTTTTACAATAATTCAAATGGGAAAAATAAGATACTTATCCGAAAAATAGCAACACTGCAATAAATAGCCATAGACCTGTTTAGTGATGAGGTCACGATCAAAATTGGAACTAAACAAATGCTCCATCTCGCTCACTCTCGTGGATTTAACCCATAAGAAATCAGACCCAAATTTTCGAACGCAAATTCATGCTAGTGAACCACCAGTTTTCTCAAATTTTATTGCACCATTAGATTCCACGTACCTTAAAGTATCTTTTCACTCTAACATAATTCCTATACGATCACAAGCGAATTTACAATCACAGTTATATCAAAAGATGTTCTATGTTTTGTTCTTGTCTTACTCACGGTCTCTTATGGGAGTATCACCGCCATGACACTCAATCATCCTAACTTCTCTTCGTATCGAAGCTTGTTCGAGGTACATAACACGTGGTGTGATGGTGGCGATGAGCCTATATCCTAGAATTTTGTGCCCATAAGAAACTGAGAGTGTGACAAGGACGAAACATAGAACTTTCTTCGATATAACTGCGTGATTGTAAATTAATGCGTGATGTTGCAGGAGGTTTTTACACTAGAATCCACTATTAAAACGCTTACAGTAAAAGTGTACAACAGCCTCATTGAGTAAAGATAAAATACGGCTGTGACTGCGAGGATAAGAATTGGACATGCGAATAAAGCGTTAGAAAAGGATACAAACAGGGCTTAAGTCAAGTAACAGCCCCTGTATCCATCCTTTTCAAACACATGCGTTCAAATAGGCTGAGAGAGAGAGAGAGAGAAAGATATAATATCCTAGCTCCAGTTATCTACATATACATGCCACCCGGCGATTGATTAAACTATTATATGAACAAGGAGAGCGCAGATTACACTATAGCAGAGGTGGGAGTACAAAATACAAATCCAGGTAATGAAGGAGATTACATTTCATTTAGCTCTAACAACCTCCTCATTCTCCACCCCCCCTCCCCAACCCCACACCCTCCCCCTGAAGTAGGTAATATGCTAAAGAAGTTACACGGGCGGACACAGGACTTACAATTAGTCTTTCTCTCTCTCTCTCTCTCTCTCTCTCTCTCTCTCTCTCTCTCTCTCTCTCCCCCTCTCTCTCTCTCTCTCTCTCTCTCTCTCTCTCTCTCCTTTTATTTGAACAGTATGTTAGAAAAGGATAGGAAAGAGGGCCATCACGTGACTTTAACCCGTATCTGCGTTCTTTTCTAACGCATGCGTTCAAATAGAAGGAGAGAGAGAGAGACAGACACAAATTCCTGTATCCGCCCATGCACTGAGAGTGACGCAGCGTAAGGAGAAATTCACCTTCTCGCATCTCTCTCTGTCCATAAACGTGCGCATGGGAGAAAATGAGAAACAAGGGGGATACAATTGTACTATGACTTTCAAAAGAAAGTCCACTCATCGAAATTGTTCGTGATGAATTTTCCTTTTGTGTTCCACAGTTTTAAATTTTTTGAGGCATAATATCGCAAATGGCAATACTGCGAGACTCTGAAATACCAGAAAACCGTAAAATGTTTAAAAATTGGTCGCACTGAGAAAAATCACTTCTTTAAAGACAAGGAAACACGGTTACTCGTGACAGTTTTCCTTGCGCGAAGTAAAGTTCTAATTGCATGAAGGAGAATCAGTGTCTCAACAAGGAATCTTTTACTTGTACCAGCAGACATTACCCTTGGGCTAAAGGAATTCCTCCTTAGTCAATATTTCACTGTGCAGTTTCTTTAACATGCACACACGAAGTATACGCCTTGGAGTAAAAAAAGAATTTTCTCAAGGCGAAAAATTAAACACGAAGAAATTTTTATCAGAATACTTTCTTTTGAACTTTCTTTTTCTTAACATGTGTACAGAAAAACGGGTGTCGAAAGAGATAGAATGGATGTTCATGCTTTTGGGACATAAATGTCCGCCCCCCCCTCCCCCCGGTGAGCGCAAAACAAAGGTCCCTCGACACAAAAATGGGTTATTTGCTGACGATTTTACCTCTATTTGCGTATCACATATTTCAGCTGACAAAAATTGATCTGCCAAGTTCGAATTTGGCCTTCATTTTAATCGGAATATCCTAGTTTTTCTATAATAATTTAAACTTTATCGCGAAAAATGCGAAAAAGCAGAAAAAGCGTAAAATTGGGACGATGTTAAGTGGTAAATGATAACATCATTAAAATCAGGGTCCACAATTCCGTTTAAGTACCACAATTTACGTAAAATTAATGAGACAAATTATTGAAATCCATAAATTGAAATTTAGTTAAGATGGACATCAATGGGTGTTGAGTGCTTTTCGTTGACACTTATGTCAAAAAGGAGGCCTATACTTGTTAGAATGATAGTCATACGACTTTTCTTCTTGAATCTCGACACCTCCTCATAATACATACTAAAAAAAAAAAAGATTACCAGCGGGCCGATCCTTGAAATTCACGACTTTTGGGTAGACTGGATAAGAATGGAAAACGGTGATTGGTAGAGACGAGTCACGTGGTTGCCAAGTCTAATGAAACTACAGAATTTATCTAATTGGTTATCGGGCAGTCTTGCATGGAGTATACCTGATAACCAATTAGATAAATTCCGTATTTTGATTAGACTTGGCAACCACGTGACTCGTCTCTACCAATCACCGTTTTCCATTCTTATCCAGTCTACCCAAAAGTTGTGATTTCCAAGGATCGGCCTGCAGAAGCATGACGATACGTGAACCAATGTAACGGATAGAGTACAATTACCTGCAGAATTCTAGTGTTTGGATACCATATAGTTCTCGAAAATGTTTAGGAAATTTTGGTTCTATAACCATATTCTGGTATTAACACCAGCATTTTCTGGTCAAAGTACTAGCCTTTCTGAGGTTCACATATCGTTGTGCTTCTGGTAATATTACTAGAATTCAGGAATAATTTTTTTCAGTCTGGTGATTAAACGTTAAAAGGATCTCTCTGACCCCGGTTACAAGACTTTTCGTCCGGTTTCTTTTGTCCACTTTTTTTTTCGTCCTTTTTTTTTCGTCCACGACATTTAGTCCTTGATAATTCGTCCTATCAATTTTCGTCCAGTAGAACTATTGGTCCACTCATCATTTTCGTCCTCTACTATAACGTCCATGAGTTTTTAGTCCAATTATTTTTAGGTCCAGAGTATGTCTTTTGTCCTGTAATTTTAGTCCTATGTTTTTTGTCCTCAAAAAAAAGTTTGGTTTGTCCGATACACATTTATGTTCATTTTCATTGGTTTACAGATAAAATTTGTTGAAAGTTAACCCTGACCCCTTGGGCCTTGGGGGTCGTTGCATGGGCGGATCTAGCGCAGTTTTGCATATACAAATGGCGACGCCAAATTGGCAACTGTGGCTTCGCTTATGGGTAGATTTAGCCTCTTTTAATGTATATCCGTCTCTGTTTACTCGTTGTCATGAAATTCATATTCAGCGACAGAAATAAAACTCAAGCCGAAGCGTACGGAATTTGTCTTACTCGCTCTATCTCTATGTAGGACCGCCATGTAGGAGAGAATACGTTGTTGCCAGATTGCACGCGCCGCCACTGAGTCTTTCCCGAGTTCGACAAAACTTTGCTTCTGTGTTTTAGCTATTTTCAGCGAAGCAACAAAATTTGGTTTTTTTTTTTTTTACCAGTGGCACAACAAGCGACAGGTTTTACGTGTTCTCAAGAGGTAGTCAAGGAGAAAAAAAGGTATCCAGCGGACAGAGACGCAAAAATGGGCTTGAAATTTCTTCCTGCGCAATTTTTTTTGTTTAAAACCCTCCTCAAGACTAGGGTTTTGACCCTGTTCTTTCTATTGTTAAATTCAACGGTTCAATGCACTGTGATGCGTCTGCTTGAAATTGAAAGAAGTGTCACCGGTTTTCTTAAATTCGCGTAATAATGAATTTTGTCAACTTGCAAAATTGCGAAAATTTCCATATGAATCCGCAAGTGCTTCGGGTGTACTACGAGGATTCTGTTTTGTTCAGTATTGCCTATATGACATTTATTCAAGGATCTTGGTGAAACAGACGACCGCGATGTATAGTGATCACAATGAATGTGTCAGTCTTCCTCTTTACTCATATGGACACATGTGTTAGAAAAGGGCAGAAACAGTGATGGGCAAATAACCAAAAAACGAATAACCAAGAATAATTAACTAAAGTTATTCGCATTATTCTCATGTTATTCCTATTAGTGTATTGAAGTTTTGACACTACCAGCATATTCATCTGTCATAAGATGAAGGACTGGTAGTGTTAAAACTTTGATTTCCTAACAGGAATAACATGAGAATAATGCGAATAATTTTTGTTAATTATTCGTGATTATTCGTTATTCGGTTATTTGCCCATCACTGGGCAGAAATTGGGGCTGAAGTTACTTGCCGCCAGAGGCGGCTCGTGCAATTTGGCAACAATGTCATCCCTCCATTTGATTGTATGTAAAATAATCGATTCGAAAGTGAAGCAGCGCTTCACCAGCAATCGATTGTTAAAAATAGAATCAAATGGAGCAAAGACAGTGTTGCCAAATAGCAACTGTTTGCCGCGCAGTCTTTCTCTCCAACTTTTTCTTACTGATGTGTTCAATAGGGCAAAGAGAGGAATTCCTGGTTACAGCTATGCACTCATTGACCCATACTTGAAAATGACTTTGGATGAGGCTCCGGAGATGAGGTACGTCTTTTGGACGCGCGCAATGTATTTTACATCAACGAGAGTCATTTCACTAACTGGCTTTGTACATTTATCTAGAGTGGCATGGCAGTCTAATGGCAAGAATTAGCGTAATCGCGGATGTGCGGAGGATTTTTAGGTTAAGGATTTCTTCCGTGACGAACGACAAACAGGGATCACGAAGACGCGACGCACTGTGGTCTCAGATCGAGAAAAAAAATGGCCACAAATCAGCGAAAAAAAAAAAAAAAAAAATGTCAAGAATCATCGTTTCCCACATTTTAACCCTTTATGGACCAAGCCCGAGTATACTGGTTTTACTCTTCTAGTCTATTTCACAATGTTCCAGTATTAAGACTCCGAATAAACTTGATTCTGGATGTAGACACTTACAAGATAAGGTTTCGTTCGGGCGCCTTCAACTCATCGTATAGGCAATTCCAACTCCGCTGAGTACGAACAGTTAACTAGAGGCCGTTTCAGATAACTTCGGTTCTGACGGCTCTTTGTTTACATGTATAAAAACATTGACACCGCTCACTGGGTGAATCAATATAACTTATTGCCACAAAATAGACTCGGTTAACTGGCGTAATTAGTGAATATTAACATTAAAACGTAATTGAAGACTTGATATTATCCTTCCGCACATGTAGAGAAAGGACTGTCAGAATCGAAGCTATCTGAAACAGCCTCTATCTTCCCTTTACATACGGATGAGTGGAGTGTTTTTTTTTTTTTTTTTTTTTTTTTTAAACTAACCTGGTCTGTAAAGGGTTAAGCATAAGTTTAAAACTTTCTCATGACGTTTCCAGGTTTAAATTATTTGCTAAAAAAGTTCTTTGTAAATATTTGACTAGAAAGTTTAAAAATGATAAATTGATAAGCGAAAGAGCGACGGCAAAATTCGCCTTTTTCTGCCGTCGCTCCATACTTTCAGATTTTTTGTCATTTTTTGACGACCTCAGACCAGTGTGCGACTTCCGTCGACCTCAGAGACCAAGAAACATGATTTATCCTTTAAATTCTGAAGTAAGGCATCGGAAAGTCATGGAATTTTTCGTTCTCGTTCTCTCTCTCTCTCTCTCTCTCTCTCTCTCTCTCTCTCTCTCTCTCTCTCTCTCTCTCTCTCTCTCTCTCTCTCTCTCTCTCTCTCTGCAGTCATTTAAATACACTTCTTAAACCATAAGCGCAATAAAGGATACATCAGAAAGACTTAGAACTGGTTAATCGAACGCACTACACTCTGAAAGCATCGAAACTGATCCCAGATATGAAAGAAACACTTTAAAAATATATTTCCAAAATCCAGTCAGAGTCTTGCCGAATCTTTCAAAAATATTGGTGAAATATCTGAATCCTCAAGGTAATTGTTTGCCGAGACCATATTTTCAAAATATTGCCTACTAATTTTAAAAACTTCTTTAAAAAAAAAAAAAAAAAAAAAAAAAAAAAAAAAAAAAAAAAAAAAAAAACTAAATAAAAATTTATTTTACAACTATTTTTAAAATTTTCCTAAAAAATGCTGGTTTTTAACCTTTTATAAAAAATCAGATTAAAACATTTTTAAAAAAGGTCAATAAAAAACTTTTTTCGGGTATTTTTTTTTTTATTTTTAAGCAAGATTTTGGTGAGGGAGGCAAGCTTTTGGCCAGATTACACATATTTTTAAAATATGTTGCCACAATTCATATTCAATTCTGGGAACTGGGAGAATTTAGTGAGATAGGCCATAACGTAACTTTCACCCCGATTCCTGTCCTTCTCTAACGCTTGCGTTTGAATTGGCAATGAGGGTGGAATGCAGGGAGAGAAAGAGCGAGGGGGGCGAGAGAGAGAGGAGAGAGAGAGAGAGAGAGAGAGAGAGAGAGAGAGAGAGAGAGAGAGAGAGAACGAACAATACCTGGGTCCGCCTATGAGCTTGATGGAGGAAAAATGAGCATCGTAAAATTGAGTGCAGTGCTGGCGATCGGTGTATTGCGGGGGTGGCGGGGGTTGCGTAGTCGATGTATCAGGAGTAAGAGTTGAGTGATAGTGAACGATAGGGTCATAGGGTTGGGTATGGGGGGGGAAGGGAGTAGTCGGGAAGGTACCAAAGCATATTGCACGCCCAGTCAAAGTAACTCTGGATCTCTGTCCTTGCCAAGGTTGTCAAATCCTTACAGAAAAAACTGCAGGGAATACCCTACGAACATTTTCTCGAATCAAATTTCATCTTGGGCAGACCCCGGGACCCCCTGATCCTCTTGAATATTCTGGGGGAAACCCCCAGACCCCCTTGAATATTTTAGGGGAGAACCCTTGACCCCCTTTGATATTTTTAACCAGATCCAAAGATCCATTTTTGAAATATTTAAATTTTTCTTTTTTTTTACCCATTTCCTTATCGATCTTAATAGAAACCATTTTTCATCCATAACTAACCTAAAAATTACAATTCCAAATAAAAAACAAAAAACAAAGAAAAAATCCTTCTGGGAATGCTGAAAGCCAGTAGCGCACCGAGAGTTTCTTCATCTCTCTCTTTTCTCCAATAAGAAACGTATGTCAGACAAGGATGGACAAGGGGATAAAACCCCCTCCTTCTGTCCTTTTCCTACTCATACATTCAAATGGGAAATGAGAGAGATGGAAGATATCCTGGTTGCGCCAGTGCTGAAAGCAACATCTCTGCAAAATTTAGATGCATGCATAGTTCAAAAGTTATGCTGGGTTTCACGTTGTATGGCTACAAACAGACGGACGCCACAGAAAGTTAGTACATTTACTCCTCCAAGCCACATATGGTTAAATACATATTATTGAAACTTCATGGATGAATATTCTTTAGGATAGTATTAAGCAGGATGGGAGCCTATTATTTTATAATTAATACCATGCGATTTACTCAGTCGTATAGTGGGCCAAGTATCGAAACAAAATACCTTGAAAATCTCTACGCCATTGCAATCTTTCTCTATTTTTAACTCTGTTAGTAAAGAGAAATTAAAAAAAAAAAAAAAAAAAAAAAAAAAAGAATCACACTGCAACAAAGTCACAGTCAGCAAATCTATGACAAAGCTAATTTTACAAAGGCTATCCCAAAACAACTGTCAGTTGGTCTGTATTTTGAAAACTATTAAACATATCGAAATGCGGTTTGTGAGAAATTGTAGCTCATGCTACTAGCTTTTCAACGAGCCCTAGTTTAGCTAATTTGGTTAAGAATTCGCTGAGTTACAGCAATTTTTCGGGGGTGTGTAAAAAAGAACCCTACGAGATTTTTGAGCTCAAAATAACTGTATTTCTCAACTTAACAATTTCACCTTAGAGATTTGTTGGTACTTTTACAATTGAGGATAGCATACCTTTACAGTAATAGGTGACAATTGAGGACTATAATCACTCCTCATCTGAAGATTCGACATCCCGATCTTTTTTGGAGTAGTCGCGGAGTCGCCATTGACGTCGATGCATCCTAGAATGCGCTCGGGCCATTTCTCGACGAAGGTCTTCCGAAATTCCTCGTTAGGCAGTCACAGGAAAAATCCGTGCACAACGTTTTGAATTTCTTCGCGGGTGTTGAATCGCTTACCACGTAAAAACTTCTTCAAAGAGGAAAATAACCAAAAGTCGCAGTGCACGGATTTTTCCTGAGACTGTCTAACAAGGAATTTCGGAAGACCTTTGTCGAGAAATGGCCCGAGCGCATTCATGCATCGACGTCAATGGCAACTACTCCGAAAAAGATCGGGATGTTGAATCTTCAGATGAGGAGTGATTATAGTCCTCAATTATCACCTATTACTGTAAAGGTATGCTATCCTAAATTGAATAAGTACCAACAAATCTCAAAGATGAAATTGTTAAGTTGAGCAATAAAGTTATTTTGAGCTCAAAAATCTCGTAGGGTTCTTTTTTACACACCGCACAGTGTGTAATTTTGGCAATCTAGCGCCCGAAAACCTCCAAAAAGTATATTGGCAGATCATTGAAAGAATATCTGAGATTGACAAATTAGAAGTACAAGGAGCAAGAAAATAGCATCATATATATGACCATAAAGCACCTTTTAAAGGGTAGGGGGGTCCTCAAATTCATCAAATTTAGTGAACACGAATCATACATCAGCCGGCGAATCTCAGAAACACAAGGGAAAAAACCAATAAACATAGATAGATTCAAATGAAATTTTCGCATGATATACTCAAAAAGACTCGACTTTCCAATGTATCAAAACAAAGCTGAAAGTCTCTACTTTGATTATCTGGAAAGACATTCTGCGAATTTTTGCGATTTAAAAAGTTGCGAGCATAAACTTGAACGTCATAATCGATCGGTTTTTTCTGCAAATTTGAGATTTGTAAAATAAACCGAAAACATGGATAGATTATGAGATCACTTTTATGCTCGCAACTTTTAAAATCGCAAAAATTCGCAGGATGTCTTTCCAGATAAAGAAAGAAGAGACTCTCAGCTTTCTTTTAATACAAAGGAAAATCGAGTATTTTTGAGTACATCATGCGAAATTCTCACCTGAATCTAATGATGTTTACTTGTTTTTTAAATAGTGCGTTTCGGAGAAGCTCAGAACTAACAGATCAACTTTGCCTTCTATTTATGCTCGCAACTTTTAAAATCGCAAAAATTCGCAGGATGTCTTTCCAGATAAAGAAAGCAGAGACTCTCAGCTTTCTTTTAATACAAAGGAAAATCGAGTATTTTTGAGTACATCATGCGAAATTCTCACCTGAATCTAACCAAGTTTACGGTTTATTTTACATTTCTCAGATTTGCAGAAAAAACCAATCGATTATGACGTTCACGTTTATGCTCGCAACTTTTCAAGTCGCAAAAATTCGCAGGATGTCTTTCCAGATAAAGAAAGCAGAGACTCTCAGCTTTTTTTTAATACAAAGGAAAATCGAGTATTTTTGAGTACATCATGCGAAATTCTCATCTGAATCTATCCATGTTTACGGTTTATTTTACATTTCTCAGATTTGCAGAAAAAACCAATCGATTATGACGTTCACGTTTATGCTCGCAACTTTTCAAGTCGCAAAAATTCGCAGGATGTCTTTCCAGATAAAGAAAGAAGAGACTCTCAGCTTTCTTTTAATACAAAGGAAAATCGAGTATTTTTGAGTACATCATGCGAAATTCTCACCTGAATCTAATGATGTTTACTTGTTTTTTAATAGTGCGTTTCTGAGAAGCACAGAACTAACAGATCAACTTTGCCTTCTATTTATACTCGCAACTTTTAAAATCGCTAAAATTCGCAGGATGTCTTTCCAGATAAAGAAAGCAGAGACTCTCAGCTTTTTTTTAATACAAAGGAAAATCGAGTATTTTTGAGTACATCATGCGAAATTCTCACCTGAATCTAATGATGTTTACTTGTTTTTTAAATAGTGCGTTTCGGAGAAGCTCAGAACTAACAGATCAACTTTGCCTTCTATTTATGCTCGCAACTTTTAAAATCGCAAAAATTCGCAGGATGTCTTTCCAGATAAAGAAAGCAGAGACTCTCAGCTTTCTTTTAATACAAAGGAAAATCGAGTATTTTTGAGTACATCATGCGAAATTCTCACCTGAATCTAACCAAGTTTACGGTTCATTTTACATTTCTCAGATTTGCAGAAAAAACCAATCGATTATGACGTTCACGTTTATGCTCGCAACTTTTCAAGTCGCAAAAATTCGCAGGATGTCTTTCCAGATAAAGAAAGTAGAGACTCTCAGCTGTCTTTTAATCCAAAGGAAAATCGAGTATTTTTGAGTACATCATGCGAAATTCTCATCTGAATCTATCCATGTTTACGGTTTATTTTACATTTCTCAGATTTGCAGAAAAAACCAATCGATTATGACGTTCACGTTTATGCTCGCAACTTTTCAAGTCGCAAAAATTCGCAGGATGTCTTTCCAGATAAAGAAAGAAGAGACTCTCAGCTTTCTTTTAATACAAAGGAAAATCGAGTATTTTTGAGTACATCATGCGAAATTCTCACCTGAATCTAATGATGTTTACTTGTTTTTTAATAGTGCGTTTCTGAGAAGCACAGAACTAACAGATCAACTTTGCCTTCTATTTATACTCGCAACTTTTAAAATCGCTAAAATTCGCAGGATGTCTTTCCAGATAAAGAAAGCAGAGACTCTCAGCTTTCTTTTAATACAAAGGAAAATCGAGTATTTTTGAGTACATCATGCGAAATTCTCATCTGAATCTATCCATGTTTACGGTTTATTTTACATTTCTCAGATTTGCAGAAAAAACCGATCGATTATGACGTTCACTTTTATGCTCGCAACTTTTTAAATCGCAAAAATTCGCAGAATGTCTTTCCAGATAATCAAAGTGGAGACTTTCAGCTTTGTTTTGATTTATTGGAAAGTCGAGTATTTTTGAGTATATCATGCGAAAATTTCATTTGAATCTATCTATGTTTATTGGTTTTTTCCCCTTGTGTTTCTGAGATTCGCCGGCTGATGTATGATTCGTGTTCACTAAATTTGATGAATTTGAGGACCCCCCTACCCTTTAAAAGGTGCTTTATGGTCATATATATGATGCTATTTTCTTGCTCCTTGTACTTCTAATTTGTCAATCTCAGATATTCTTTCAATGATCTGCCAATATACTTTTTGGAGGTTTTCGGGCGCTAGAATGCCAAAATTACACACTGTGACCGCCGAAAAATTGCTATAACTCGGCGAATTTTTAACCAAATTAGCTAAACTAGGGCTCGTTGAAAAGCTAATGGTATGAGTTACAATCTTCTATAAACCGCATTTCGATATGTTTAATACTTTTTAAAATACAGATCAACTGACAGTAGTTTTGGGACAGCCTATGTATTATCTGGTTCAGGCGAAGATTTGAGGCTCATATCTTTTCAGGGAAAACTGAATCGAACGCTGGAGTCGACAAAACAGTTTCAAGCTAATCTGGAGCATTGTTCGTGTGTTGTCTTCCACCGTTGAGTAACTCTTTTCGCCAAATACCGTACATAAGCATACATGGCTGCTTTTTTGAGATCAGGATTGTCTTGGTAGTAGCCAAGAGTGGAACGGGCGGCCCCAGTTGCAAAAGATATGAAAACCCTTGAGGGCGATCGACTTCATTTGCCAAGCTGAAGCAATAGAGGGGTCACAAGGGGGGTTTTGGTGACATCACCTTTTTGTCCATGTTAAAGCGTTGTGATTTATTGTCATGATTTAAACGGCAACAGTTGCAAAAGATATGAGAATCAAGGTGTAATATTTCTGTATGGGTCATTCTACAGTAAAGTGGACATGATATGCAAAAATTGAAATTTAAAAATTAGTGCCTGTAGCAGTCTTGTTTTGCATTAAAATGCAACCAGCGACGAAAATAGTATCTAAATCTAATAAGGTAAAACGTGTTGACGTTACTGCAGGTTTGATGTGTATTTTCAATGACAAAATCACACGCAACCCCCCCCCCCTCCCCCGTTACAAAACCTAGCTGTCCCACCCGTTATACGCTACTTTTTAATTTTTTTTAGGAAAAATAATTTAGTAAATGAAAAAAACTTTATATAGGATAAAGCTTATACCCTCACCTTAACACATATTTTTTCCAAACTTTTATCTTTTCAAAACTCACAGTTTCATTTTTTTCTGAAGTGATTCAAAAACCTTGTCCATTTTCTTTCCCACCCGTTACACCCTTATTTTGCTCTTTTCTCAGCTTTGAATTGACTTTTTTTAAATTTTGAAAAGCCTATCACTATCTAGAAGTTATAAGACCTTTCTGTTGGTGGGATAGTTTTTTCATTTAACCCTTCACTGCATGGTGTTCCACCGGTGGAACAAATTCTTCAAACGCTCATATAAAATACAGATTTTTAGATATGCCTTCGGCGCATGGTGTGTCAACGCGGGAGAAGGTATGTTTTGAGCTCACACAAAAAGAAAAAAAAAATGGCTGAAAGAAAACATCATGCAGTGAAGGGTTCGTGATCGAAATCATGTCAGGGGGAAACTTTGCCCCCGTCTCCAAACTGACCACATTTTCATTATTTTTATAAAGTTTCCGGCATTGGCTTTTTGAAAAATCCAATTAAAGTAAAAAAAAAAAAAAAAAATTGGAAATTTAAAAAAAAAAAAAATAAAAAAAATTCCCGCCATTTCTTATGGTGTTATATCACTTGTAAAAAACGAGTAAAAAATAGAAAAAAGAGAATTTTGACCGAAAAACCGTCAAATTATTTTTTTCACTATTTTTCCCATGTATTTGACCACCTAATACATTGAAAAATCCACAATTGCTTGAGAAAAAAAAAAATCATGCAGTGAAGGGTTAAATGATTAAAAAGTTGAAAAAAATTACTTCAAAGTCGTCTGAATGTCCCACCCGTTACAAAATAATGACCCGTAAAGAAAAAGTACGCGCAACAGACCCATTCATAAGCCGGTATCGTTCTCCAGCCAGCGTTCGGTGCGGTGGAAGCACAAGGATTGACAGAGTGTATGGGAGTCCGGCAGAAGGGGGAAGAATAGTATTGCAGGTGGGGAAGGGTGGGGGAAGGGTGGGGGAAGGGTACAGAGAATGGGGAAGCGCGGAAGGGCATCAGTCGATCGGGCGCCAACCTTTTCTCAAGTGTCTACTCCACACTATTGCTTCATCCCTTACTCTGTATACTCAATATTCCACGGTTGTCAGCTCGGGAAGGAAAAAGGCTGTTGCACACTTTAGCTGTATGCCATTTAATAGTCGGTTCTGGTGTAGAAAAACGACTTTGTCAAAAAATGGGAACGTACACGGAAAAAAAACTACGGTGAAAATAACCATACGGATACCTGATTTTGGCATCTGCTAGATGTTATGGTAAATTTGACCAGAAGTATGGTACATTTACCGATACTTTGAGTAAATTCGACATGCAATCAGATAACAGCACCTAGTACCTGGTCAAAACATAGTATACTCCTGGTTAACATTACCATAACATCTAGCAGGTGCCAAAATCAGGTATCCGTATGGTTACTTTCACCGTAGTTTTTTTTCCGTGTATGCTGTGAAAAGTGGCAGTACAGTGGCGTAGCCAACGCCCCCCCCCTCTTGACACCAAAATTTACCCTACAAATGGTCATTTTTTGCGTTTTCAGACAAAGGAGGAGTGTCAATAAGGCCGGTTTTTGGCCCCAAAAATGGTCAATATTTAAGATGGTCTGAAAGTTCGTGTAAAATGGCTCTACTTACTCTTAAAGGCTTATATTTTTAGGTTTGGGTGGTGTTTTCGGGTTATTCGAACTTTCGAGGCGTATTTTACCACCTCAAAGTGGGTCGGTTTCGTGTTTTTCACGGAAAATGCCCGATTTTGCGTTAAATTATTGAATATTTAGATGTGAGCCGGACAAAGTTCGGTTTTCTCCTTTAGATATGTTATTATACCACTAAAAATGAGTAGCATACTGCAATATAGTCACCGAACTATGTCCGGCTCGTACTTAAATATCAATTTTTCTGATTTCGTAAAAATAGAAAACTTGAACGAATTCTAAAAATTTACATACAATAATACAAAACTGCATCTTTGCAACCTACAAAACGCATTTCATGGTTTTACAGGTGGTCAGGTTGCAATAAAAGCATTACTACATTGATATTAATCGAATTCGTTCAAGTTTTCCATTTTCATGAAATCAAAAAAGTTGATATTTAAGTACGAGCCGGACATAGTTCGGTGACTATATTGCAGTATGTTACTCATTTTTAGTGGTATAATAACATATCTAAAGGAGAAAACCGAACTATGTCCGGCTCACATCTAAATATTTAATAATTTAACGCAAAATCGGGCATTTTCCGTGAAAAACACGAAACCGACCCACTTTGAGGTGGTAAAATACGCCTCTAAAGTTCGAATAACCCGAAAACACCACCCAAACCTAAAAATATAAGCCTTTAAGAGTAAGTAGAACCATTTTACACGAACTGTTAGACCATCTTAAATATTGACCATTTTTGGGGCCAAAAACCGGCCTTATTGACACTCCTCCTTTGACCAAATTAGTATCTTTGGACCCCTCCTCCCCCCACCTTGACAATTTTTGGACCTCGGACCCTCCCCCTCCAAAAAAAAAAATTCCTGGCTACGCCACTGAGTAGCACTATAATATACTGAGGACATTTATTTTGTGGACGTAAAATATTTGTAAGTAGAGGTAAGAAAGATATCAATTTTGAAGGTAGACATTTTTTTTCTTAGACAAACTTACATAGACGTATGGTCAGAGGACCAAAAAAAGTAGACATTCTGCCCATGCATATTGCATAGTCCATATAACCGAAGACCTACTGACCTGAAACAGAGTGCGAGTGATGATGCGTCCATCTGCCTCACTCGCACTCATTGAGGCTTACGGGAATTTTGGCATTTACATCATCCCCGTCTTATTTTTGAGTGATTCAGCTCGACACTCTCATGGGTTCCTTCATAGTCAGAAATAAACTCGGAGGTGCCGACGTTCCTCAACTATGTACTTTTTGCGTGCGAATTCATCAATTTCAGCCATCAACAGTTGACTTTTTGAGCAGAACGACGTGGTATGGAAAGAACAATGATGTTTTTTGCTTGTCGTGGACATTTTTACGTCGTATAGAGGCAGAGTTGGGCAAATACCGAGTAATCGTAATCGTCGTTTTTTCGAAGGGTGATTTTTGGTAATCAGGGCTGAATTTTTACAAGCCACCCATCATACAAGTCACAAGAAGTCATCATACAAGAATTAGATCTAATCAAAAAGACCCTAAAGATTACCATTTATCGGTGAAAAATACATTTAATTACCATCGCAAGGTTTGACGATTACCGATTACTCAGTAATCGTGTAATCGATTACACTCTTATTTGTCCAACTCTGTAGAGAAGAGGCTTACTTATAGCCGCTGCATAATCGACTAATCGTCATTCACTTTGGGCACAGGCGGAAACCGGAATTTGAATTTCTCTCTCATTACTCCCGCATTTGAACGTTTGCGTTAGAAAGAGACGGATGAGATAGGGCTACTGTCGTATCATGGCCTCCTCTGTCATTCTTTTTTTACACAGATATTCATACGGAAATAGAGAGAGAAGGAAAGGGAGGGAGAGGGTGGGAGGGAGAGAGAGAGAAAGAGAGAAAAAGAGGGAGGGAGAGAGGGAGAGAGAGAGAGAGAGGGGCAGACAGACGGACAAAGTTCAGAAATGTGTAAATTTTTCTCTCATTTTTTTTTTGTTTTTTTTTTTTAAAAAACATGTATTTATACAGACAGAAAGAGAGAAAGAGAAAGACGGACATACAAATTTCAGGAATTTTATGTTTGTCTCTCATTCCTCCCGTAAGAACGCTTGCGTTAAAGAAAAGGATGGAGAAAAGGGCTACAGTCATATACGATGGCCCCTAGTGCGATCCTTTTCTAACACATGTACACTCATACGGAAGGAGAGAGAGAGAGAGATAGATAGATAGAGAGAGAGAGAGAGAGAGAGAGAGAGAGAGAGAGAGAGAGAGAGTGAGAGAGCGAGAGAGAGACAGACAGAGAGAGAGAGAGAGAGGCAGAGAGAGAGAAATTTCAGGAATTTTGTAGTTGTCTCTCATTTCCTCTCATTTGCACGTATGCGTTAGAAAAGGACAGGAATAGGGGCTTAAACATATGATGGCCCGCCCCCTCTGATATCCTTTTCTATTACATGTATTCATATAGAAAGGGAGTGAGATAGACGAAGTATAGGTTTGAGTGACGACGCGTGACAAAGGAGTAGAAAGACTAGATAGATGAGATAAGAGGATTCTCGATTCCCTTTTTTTTTTCTCCGAGTGGAAGAAAGAAAAGCTTCGAGTCGCGCGCTTTGTTTTGATTGAGGGGAAGTTTTAAGCTCTATAGGCGCGGGGTGAATTGGTGGGTAGGGGGGGGGGGTTGGCGGTTGAGGTGTTAAAAGGAAGGGTAGGTTAAGATAAGGGGCGAGAAGAAGAGATGCCGCGCGGTTATGCGGTGCGGAAATCAGCTTATATGCTCGACATCTGTGCTTATAAAATTCGGAAAGATTTCCGCATCGAAGCGGAAAGGAAAGTCCGGTAACCTCCGCACACGAGTGGGATTACAGCTTTTTCCGGACATTTGAAGTTGAGAGGTGAACGCACCTGTAACACCAACAAGCTATATCGATAGAGGGGGTTGTTCACGCCAAAGTTACCATGGTTTCAACGAAGACTTAGGTTAGTTCTTCCAGAGTAGAGTCGCAAGTTGGTGGCCTCCAGGAGTCGGTCAAGTGACGAAGTCTAATCAATTTAGTTGTTTTATTATAATAGCAGTGCTAAGTTGCATAAATGTTATGGATTTACGGAGTTATATTGTGGTAGTTAAGCTTTCCATTGTTCACAAATACATAGAAATCAGTTGTCGTAAGTTGCTTTCATGCGATTCCGTTTTGGTCAATATTCCATCTTCGTAAACCCTACGAATCGTCCTTTTGAGAAATATCAGAAAAAAACAGGAGTCATACATGTAATAAGTCCTATATCTCAAAGTGTGACAGCATGGGCGATCTGAATCTGGTTTGTTAGCCTCACTTTTTCAATCTTAAATCAAAAATTGTAATTAATCCAGTGGAAATTGGTTTTAAACGAAAGAGCACGTACTTATGAATCTTAATACAACCCTCCAGGTGAGAAAATTTAACTTGTTTCCATTATGTGTCAGTTTCTTTATCGTGCAAATCCTGTCAGAAGAAACTGTTATATCGATTTCAGTGTCTAGACTCCAGATAGCCACTAAAACACTTGCACGTTCGTTTGTAACTAATTTCAAACGTAATTGTCGTTTTTTTTTTTTTTTTTTTTTTTTTGGGGGGGGGGGCAAACAAACCGAGCCTGCGTGAAAAGCGTCCCTAAGAAATTTCGACCATGACTGCCCCCGTGAAGTTTCAATATCGCGCCTTACAAATCCTCTCTATCGCTGTAGCTCGTTGGGTAACACACACCCTTCAGAAAACTTTCAGAGGATTTGATCCATAACTTTCGATAAACTCAACGGATTTCAAAAATGTTCGGCTTCAATGAAAGTTCAAATCTTTAGCTTTAATTTTGAATGATCACACAATACTTTCAGCATAATAACAGATGTTCCAATGACATACACCCCAGAATAGCTATGAAGCAGTAAAGGACTTTTTCGTTTTAATGTAAGACACCCCCCTCCTATAAATTGCATGAATTTTTTTATTGTTCTGCCTAAAAAGACTGATTTGAAACATAAAGGTTCTCTAAACTTGGAAGCTTAATACTGAGGTAGTGTCACTTAATGTGAGGTTAGTTACAATCAGCTAGAAATAATTGTTTACAAAGAGGTGGCTGTCTTTAGCCCTCAATCTCTCTGCTGTGAATAATTCATCTAGTTCACAAAATTTTGCATTTAAAGGACTCTTTGGACCCCTTCCCTATAACAATTTAGGGACTCACGACCAACCCCTCCCTCCCCCCCGAAAAATTCTTTGCTAAGCCACTGGTTAGTTAGGTTATGCCTACGGTTCATTAGTTTCCTCGCCATTTATTGTTCTTTCTTCTTGAGTTTTATTCGCGAAATTAAGTGTGGGAAATTCAATAGCGATGCGTGAAATTTGACAACGATGTACTTTCTCCATTTAAACCTACCGAAAGAATCGAATGGTTTGGTCATCGGCGATGACCAGGTGTTTCGACCTTTCTAATGTGTTTAAAGGGGGAAAAAGGAACGTTGCCAAATTGCAGGCCTCGTTTCGTTCCACTGTTCGGCGGCCGTTCTGTATGCGCCGCATGGAATTCCACTTGACGCGTGTTATGAAGACGGTCAAGTTGAAACGTGTGAAACAACGAACTTTGAATGTGACGCGGCCCAGGAAAAGGGACCTTATTATTACTTGCCCTTGGGAAAACATGTGAGGCCATTTCCGGGAAAAGGGCCCATAAAACTTAAGGTTCGCTCTTTAGACGAACGTCTCTATTCCATCACAATGCTGATTCTTCAGAAAGAGCACACCCGTTGTTTTATGGTTCCTTTTTCTATAAATGGCCTCATTTATCATTAGGCACGAATTGACTGTTTTGGAAAAATCGATGTATCGTAGCGATATCGATTGACAACCAGCGCGCAGCGGGCCGATCATTTACTTTATCGTTAAACCGATCGTTAAAACTGTCTACGAGTGATGCTATTGGTCGAAAATTGTAAAACTTGGCTGTTGCTATGGTAAACATCGTTAAGAGTCTCATTTTATAAAGGCTATTCCTGAGTAACCTTTAAAAAACGGTCACTATAACGATGGTTACCATAGCAACGGCTAAGTTTCACAATATTCGATCAATAGAATCACTCATACACAGTCTTAGCTATCGGTTTAACGATAAAGAAAACGATCGGCCCGCTGGGTAGAGTACTTTTTTGCAGAGAGTTAAGGAAGTAGCCCACCCTGAAAATCGGATTTCAATTATTTGCATTTTTTTTTTTTTTTAAAACATATTTTTACTTTCTCACATTGACGAAATTAGAAAAATGAGAAAGTATTGCGATGGCGCAGAGATTTTCAAGGTATTTTGTTCCGATACTTGGCCCACTAACAAGGGGAGGCTCAGAAGTCGCCGCCTCCGATTTTGAAAACAATTGCACAAAAATGTAGCTAAAGTAAAACTATTAGACCCGTGTTTCTCACTTTTTGCCAATGGGCCTTCCTAAAGCGTCAGGAATTTTTTGAAAGTTGCCGAAATTCACGAAAAAACCCGAGCGGAGAGCGTTCCGAATATTTACGTGAATTTCGGCAACTTTCAAAAAATTCCTGACGCTTTAGGAAGGCCCATTGGCAAAAAGTGAGAAACACGGGTCTAATAGTTTTACTTCAGCTACATTTTCGTGCAATTGTTTTCAAAATCGGAGGCGGCGACTTCTGAGCCTCCCCTTGTAAGACTATAAATAAATCATGATGATTAAAAAATAATTGGCTCTCATCATACCTGGTACTATCCTAAAGAATATTCACTCATTAAATTTCAATATTATTTTACCATGTGTGGCTTGGAGGTGTAAATGCACAAACTTTCAGGAGCGTCTGTCTGTCTGTCTGTGTAGTAATAAAACGTGAAACGTAGCATAACTTTTGAACTATTGATGCAAGCATGCATCCAAATTTTGCAGAGATGTTGGTTCTGATGAAAAATGGTTTCCATTAAAATCAATGGTATAGTTTTAATATTTTAAAAATGGATCTTTGGATTTGGATAAAAATAAAAAAAGGGGTCTGGGGGTCTCCCCCAGATTGTTGAGAGAATGTGTTCGTAGGGTATTCCCTACAGTTTATTTTCTTTACTGGCTTCTTGGAAGGAGGTCTAAACTTTCATTATCTAACAAGTTACTCTCATACAAGCAAGTTTTTAGGCCTGTTTGGAGCTACGGTTGCCAGATTTGAGGCTGCACTGCAGAGAGCAACCGGAAGATAATAAAAACGTAATAATTCAAAGCACCAATAATAACGTACCAAAAACGAAAATTCAAACGTTCCAAAAGAAAGTTTCAAGAATATTATAACCGACGCCCCTACCCAGGAACGAGGATATCCGTAGGGACCTGCAAATCGAGAAAGTAAAATACGTGGTCAAGAAAACAGCCAAAAGACACGAAGGAAAAAAAAACTAGTCAACCATCCCAACCCCACCATTGACCGCATTGACGTACTATACTCGATAATGAGAATCTGATCAAGAAATGAAAACGAAGGAAAACGTTTGAATGGGTCTGTTGCATATTTTTGCTACAACAATATAGAACCTTGACTCTTATGTAAAATTCGGCGAAAATATTGATGCGCACATTAAAAACGTTCAAAATCAACTCATTAACTCAGGAAATCACTTCAATTTCAAACAACCCGCGTTACACTAGACGCTATTTGCACCAGTATACTACTACATAGACGGAACCACCGTGCATAAGTAAACAACATCGTAACTACAAAATGATGGAATTCCCTTCTAAATACATGAACTATTGGCTGCATTTGCTGTCTGGTCTTTTCGGTCTATCAAAGATTACAAGGTAATACATATGTATAAGAAATGTACGCATCTAAACGAAACATTCAGATGTTTGTAAGTTCTGTTGATGTTTATATAAACGAGATGGTTCCATCTATGTAGTTATAAGTCGGTGATATAGACTGTTTTAGTAGAGCGATACATCGTATCGATTGCCGTCCGAGGGCCTCTGGTTCGATGTAATTTCCCCATAAGCGAACTTTTGAACGGAAATTTCGGGTACACGGAGAAAAATCCGTCAATTCGTTCAACCAAACCAGTCTGGCAAAAGACAGTCTCAAATATGCAATGGATCTTCTAGGAGTCTCTACCAAGTTGATTATAAAAATAAACAAGTTGGAAAAACATAGGAACAAGATGGGTTTAGTTCCTTTCCTCAGGCCTTAGTCGAGTCGCAAGTCTGAAACATTTAGGTGCGTTATTCAAACGGTTCATTCGCTCTGTTGAACGGGGCTGATCGAATCTACTAAACTCAGACGGTAAATATCGTGAAAGAGGTTGCAGAATTCAACCGGTCAGATCATGGGCGCTGCTGTCTATTCTCATGAAATGAAATAGATACTGATGGTTGAAAATATATAGAAGTGTTTATAAATTTAGTCACCCATTCTCGTAGGGTTTTTAAAACATTTATCGTTCTCATTCATTCACTGAAAGGTTTCTTCGCGCGTTTTTTCTTATTTCCTTCGTAATTAACCGACGAGGCTCGGGTTCTTTGCCTCAACGTATTTTTTCAAATGATGCGTGTCAAATCGAGAAAGGGACGAGACCGGGAGGAATGGCACTCAGGGCCAAGGCGTCGCGTCAGTCTAGTGCAGTCAGTTCGGTTTGTTGCCTGTTTGGTGTGTAATAGAAATGTGTCATCTTTTGATTTGTTTTAAATTATTTAGCTCTATTCGAATAAAATATGTGTTGTGAGTGGTTCGTATGAATTAGTGAAATGTGGATTTATGGGGTTTACTTTGATCTGAGGGGTTTACGCTATACTGCTGCACTCGAACTATTTAACTCAGAATGATAGTATTTTTTGATGTGCAATTTTCTAGCTCAAAAGTGTAGTGTCTTCGTTCAAAAATGTTCTGTTTTATTTATTATTTATTTATTTTTTATTTATTTTTTGTGTGACATTTTTCATCGTTTTATGTTCGGATCATATAAGTACCTACCTTTAAAAATACTCATCAATGATTGATTGAAGTTCTAATATAAAAATTTTTCGTTTCTGTCTTGAAAGTAGTTTACGCATATTCCACGTTTATTACAATCAACAATTTTACCATAAAGCTTTTTCGAGAAGAGACGTCTCTCATAATTTTGTGTTTGTGTATTTTCGTGACACATTTATTTGAATATTTGGTGATACTTTTGTACGGTTTCATTCATGGTGTGTGCATACGGGATTACGAGGTTGCTAAAAATATACATTTTGAAACTGCTTTTATGAAATAACATTCTTATACCCAAAGCCCGTTATTTTGAAATCAGTTTGAAATGACATCTACAATGTATCATCTTGGTTCGGTGTACTGCATTCTGCGTTTTTATTGAAAGGTATTTACTTTGACTTTTTATTTAATCTACTTGTATTATACAAAAGACTAATGGAACGAAGCATGTCAGAGTAAACATGAGTGAAAATAAGTTTTTTCTCAGAAATGAAAGAACCCACTTCTGAAGTTGTGCGAAGTCCGAGCACTTTTAATTAACGGTTTTTTAGAACATTAGACTTCACGTTACAGAAAATTTTAGAAAACATATTTGACTTTAGACGGAGCAAATATACATATGGCATACGCCATTCGATTAGCCAGGTTCGAAGAGCGGACGAGTCTCATTTCACTTACCAAACTGCCGGTTACATACTTTTCTCATGTGTGAGAGGTGGCATGCTCACATGATATAGTCAGTACATTGCAACGAGGCGTCAAAACGATGCAGCTGATCAGCGAGACAACGCAACGCGACAAGGGCGACTCTGCAACGCGGCGAGTTGTAACCCGCAGCCAAGCGGCGAAACGGTGCAACTAGATGAGGAGTCTAAATTTTAACTAAACTGGTCTGGCTGCTTTATACAGGAATTTATCTGTGCCGAAAATCAACTCAGCAGTTTGGTAAAAGAAGCTACATTCTGGGCAGATGGCGCGAATCATTTTTCTCCGTGTATTAAATCAAACAATTAATGCGACCTTTTTGCGATTAAGAATTCTACGTCCTCAAAAATGCTTTTAATTAGGCTTGGTTCCTTTTCTAAAACTGCCGAAATCAATAAGATATTGCAGATAAAATGTTGCATTGGTAGGTTAGAATCGCCTGAAATCCCGCCAATTCCACATCAACAACAATAACATTTGGGTGATTCCAACCTCCAAACGTATCGTTTAATCTGTAATATCTTGTTGATTTTGGCAGTTTTATGGGTGGAACCAGGCAAAATTAAGCATTTTTGAGGACGTAGAATTCATAATCGCAAAAAGGTCGCATTAATTGTTTGATTTAATAGCATAAATGTCCGTTCAAAAATCCGCTTATGGGGAAAATGCATTGAACCAGAGTTTGTTTGGAACCAAAGGCCCTCGGACGGCAATCGATACGATATATCGCTCTACTAAAACAGTCTATAGTGTCTATAGTGTAGCGCGGGTTGTTTGAAATGGAAGGTTATTTTCTGAGTTAATGAAATGATTTTGAAGGTTTTTAATGGGATGCGCATCGTTATTTTTGCAGAATTTTACGTTAGAAACAATGATTTATATTGATGTAGCAAAAGTACGCAACAGACCTATTGCTGACAACCCAAATCGGCAACTCCGGAGACAGCCAATTTAATCTCCTTGAATGAATCCGTTTTTTTTTCTCTTTTTTTTCCGCCCTTCTTTTTTGCATTCATTTCGTCATTCACATTTTACAGTCACGGCAATTCTAACTCCAACGCCGACATTTTCTCCTCACTCAAACTCCAACTACACTTAATAAAATTAACCGACGCTCGAATTAAATCCCTTCGGCCCATAGCCACTGCCCTCCCCCCACTCCTCCGCTCCATCCTACCCTTCGACCTTCATCTTATCGGAAACGAACGACATGAATCGTGTCTTGCAACGTTTTCTTTTCACATTCGTGCAATTGTGAGTGTGTGTGTGCAATGTGCAAATAAGTGTAAGTGCATGTGACTATGCCTGTGAGCAAGGTCAAGTTTAAAACTTTATAACCTATACTTCCGGTTCAGATAAAAAAAAAAAAAACTAAATGAGAAGAATATAAATCTTTAGATTTTGAAAGACCGAAATGTTATTGACCTGCTTAGTGCGAAAACACGAAAAAAAAGAAAAACCAACAAAAAACAACAAAAAAAAAAAATAAAAATTGGATCCAAAGAAATGCTCCAAATCACTCGCTCTCGTGGGTTTTCCCCATTAGAACCAGGATCCTTTCCAAATGAAAGTTCCAGCGGTAAACAACAAGTTATCTCAGATTTTATCACACCATTGGGTTTTACGGGGGTGGAAGAGCACAGGAGACGCTTTGGGATCCCTGCGGCTTGTCAGCGATTAGAAGCCCACCAGAAATATGAATTTTTTCCCATTCAAAATTACATTGGCGGTACCCCGGAAGAGCAGAGGGGACGTTTCAAGAGCCTTGAGCCTTGTCAGCGATTAAAAGCCCACCAAAACGACGGGTCTGCTCGTAAGTCCGTTTTCCCATTTAAAACTACATTGGCGGTACCCCGGAAGAGCAGAGGGGACGTTTCAAGAGCCATGAGCCTTGTCAGCGATTTAAAGCCCACCAAAACGACGGGTCTGCTCGTAAGTCCGTTTTCCCACTTAAAATTACATTGGCGGTACCCCGGAAGGGCAGAGGGGTCGTTTTGAGAGCCTTGAGCCTTGTCAGCGATTAAAAGCCCACCAAAACGACGGGTCTGCTCGTAAGTCTGTTTACCCCTTTAAAATAACATAGGCGGTGCCCCGGAAGAGCAGAGGGGACGTTTCAAGAGCCCTGAACCTTGTCAGCGATTAAAAGCCCACCAAAACGACAGGTCTGCTCGTAAGTCTGTTTTCCCATTTAAAATTACATTGGCGGTACCCCGGAAGAGCAGATGGGTCGTTTTGAGAGCCCTGAGCCTTGTCAGCTATTTAAAGCCCACCAAAACGACAGGTCTGCTCGTAAGTCTGTTTTCCCATATAAAATTACATTGGCGGTACCCCGGAAGAGCAGAGGGGTCGTTTTGAGAGCCTTGAGCCTTGTCAGCGATTAAAAGCCCACCAAAACGACAGGTCTACTCGTAAGTCTGTTTTCCCATTTAAAATTACATTGGCGGTGTCCCGGAAGAGCAAGAGGGGACGTTTTGGGAGCCCTCAGCCTTATCAGCGATTAAAATCCTTTTTGGCCTAGATCTGAAACTTTGCGCTGTCATAACTCTTCAACGAAACGTTTCCCGGCAACGCAGTTTGCGCCATGCAAAAGCTTATATAATCATCTTTCTGCGCGAAAGTTTTTGTTCAAACTTGACTATTGAGCAAATTTTTCAAACTCAAAAAAGGTTTTTTTTTTAAATTTCAAAAATCAGAAAACGGTAAAAACGGGTTCGACTATTTTTACACTAAATGATGCAGTAGCACATCAATCGAAAGACCTTTAAGAGATGCATCTTTTGACGCAAAGTTCACGTCAATACCTCTGTTTGTTCATAAGTTACGAAGTATGTAAACTTTTGACTTTGACCCCCTGCTCTCCCCCGCTCATAGTTGACCTTTAAAATCAACTGCACATACTCTGAAAGCTGACTCTTAGCTCTATCATTCCTGAAAGTTTCGTCCATTTCTGCGGAGGGGCACTCCTAATGGTAGCTGGATAGACGCCTTTGAGGGCATTGGCTGAACACTGAACAGCAGACATGGTGTTCCGTGAGAACGAAGCGACGTGCTGTATGAATCAGTATTGACAGAAAATATAAGTATTGACATATTGAAATATTCAGTATTGAAATATTTTCCGCATAAGAATCAATGTAAAATACACTGATTTTAACCTCAAATCTGACTAGTATGGATTGCCCAACGAACTATAGCATTCTATACCGTACTATAGAGGCTGATACATGTTAAAAGTCCTATCCCAAAGCGAGGCAGCATGAGCGATCTGATTCTGGTTTCTTTGCCTCATATTTTTTAACCTTAAATTAAAAAATGTAACTAATCCAGTGGAAATGGTTTAAAATGAAAGTGTCAGTGTTATATTTATAGATCACCCAACTATCAGTTTAGCTTAGAATTAAACGATTAGCCTAGCTACTGAAACACTTGCAATTTCGTTTAATGAGCATGGATATTTCCCTCTGAATTAATCACAGTTTTTGATTTTAGGTTAAAAAATAAGAGGCAAACGAACTGTCGATTTTGCCTCACTTTGAGATAGGACTTAAAACATGGCGTCGCCCCAAGGTTGTAGATTAAAGAGGTATGCTCATCTGACTTCGCGCCTCAAAGTCAGTAGCGCGAAGTTCAAAATCCAGATCCATGATGGCCGACAAAAGCAGAAAACATTGTATAATCATTCCAGAAAACATTCGGCTCCCTCTCCCGAAAATCAGAAAATAGCCCGATGTTTTCTGGAAAGAGTATACAATGTTTTCTGCTTTTGTCGGCCATCTTGGATCTGGATTTTGAACTTCGCGCTACTGACTTTGAGGCGCGAAGTCAGATGAGCATACGTCTGCGTCGCCCTTCTTCAGTTATCAACGAGCATACCAATACAGAAAGGGGCGGTAGCGCACCGAGAGTTTCTTTATCTCTCTATTTTCCCATTAAAAAAGCATGTTAGACAAGGATGGACAAAGGGAAAAAACCCCCTCTCTCTGTCCTTTTCCTACTTGTACATTCAAATGGGAAATGAGAGAGATGGAAGAGATCCTGGTTTCACCAGTGGCTAGGGGCTGTGAATGTGTTAAGCCCTGTCCCACAGTGAGGCAGCATGGACGATCTGATTCTGGTTTTTTTGCCTCTTGTTTTTAACCTTAAATCAAAAATTAAAACTAATCCTGTGGAAATTGGTTTTAAACAAAAAAGCACATGTTTTGGATTGGCTATATCTGGACACAAAATATACCAAAACGACGGTATAGGTGAGAATACCAATTTTGCGTGTGTCTGTCATTGGTCAATTTCTTAATCGTGAAAATATTTTCAGAAGAAACAGTTATATCGATTTCGGTGTCCAGATAGCCACTCTTAAACACTTGCACTTTCGCTTGAAAACAATTTCAAATGGATTTGGAACAATTTTTGTTAAAAATTTAAAGGTTAAGTTTAAACGAAAGTGCAACAAGTGTTTTAGATTGGCTATCTGGACACAGGATTCCATTACAACTATCGAGGTTAGAACATTTTGCTTGCTGCTGTTATGTGTCGCAGTTTCTTCATCGTGCAAATCTTTAACCCTTTCAGAACCACGCCCGCTCGTTTCTGCATTTAGGTCTACCTCGCAAAATTTTTGTTTTGTATTCACAGCACAGTTGCGACTCCAAACTGTTGAAATTTTAAAAATAATGATTATTAGAGCACCTTCAATTCATGGTGTATGCAAAATTAGCACCGCTGTGTCGGAATATTTATCTACCCACTTAATTTGACCGAATGGGATTTGATTTGTCTTCGTAACCTGGTAGTTAAAGGGTTAAAAAATAAACACTTAGATCGATTTCTGTGTCAGATAGCCTCTCTAAAACATTTGCACTTCCGTTTAAAATAAAATTTAAGTGAATTCGTCACAATTTTCTTCCGAAGGCAAAAAACAAAAACAAAAACAAAAACAAACAAAAAAAAATATATATATGAGGCAAACAAACCGAGCCTGAGTGAACAATGTCCAATCGAGATTTTCCCTCATGGCTACATGCCTTGTCGATGCCTTGAAATCACGTCCCACAAATCCTCTCTATATGTATAGCTCGTTTGTGTTGACAGATACGATTTTATAGACAGAATATTTTCCTTATAAGAATCAAAGTGAAATAAATGATTTGATTTTAACCTAACATCTGACAACACGAGTATGGATTACCATATCCCGAATACCGGTTCAATTCCCGAATTATTTCTCACGTCGATTCAGAATCCTCCTTTCTCAACATTCCCTCGTTCCGCGGGCGAACGGCGGCATGTCCGCGTTGTTTACTCGGAGATGCTAATCCAAAGATTATACAACTGGCAGTGTATATAATCATCACGAGGGATTACCTTAATTTTTTTCCTCTTTTTTTTTTCAAGAGTCTGGCGCATTTCCTGTGGCGTGATTTTGTTTTTAGCGTCTCTCTTGAAATCACGCGTTCTTTGGAATACCGAGAAACACTATATACATTTTATAATAGAGGGTTTTTGTATTGGCGGCAGCCGGTGATGACTGATGAGCGTTCCAAAAAAAATACAGTTTATCTCTCTCCCTCTCACGTAACCCCCATGTACTGCCATCTCACTCGAATTTCAAAAATCGTATACAGAGCCAATTTTCGAGAAATGTTTTGGTTTAAATGAATGGGGCTCTTGCAAACTTTTGCTATAAGCAAATAAATGAACCATTCTGATGTAATGACCAGCGAAAATCACGAACATTACACGAAAAAATTTTAAAATTCAGAGATAAACTCACAAAACTACTTTAACTTAACGGCAAGATCGTAATGACGCTTCAACGCAGGTACACGGAAAAAAAGATCAGTGAAAATAACCATACGGATACCTGATTTTGGCACCTGCTAGATGTTATGGTAAACTTGGCCAGAAGTATACTATGTTTTGACTAGGTACTAGGTGATGCTACCTGATTGCATGTCGAATTTACTCAAAGTATCGGTAAATGTACCATACTTCTGGTCAAGTTTACCATAACATCTAGCAGGTGCCAAAATCAGGTATCCGTATGGTTATTTTCACTGATCTTTTTTTCCCGTGTATCATGGGAGATTCCTGTCTAATCTGTCACTTTCTCTGCGGAAACACAGAGATACGTCTCATTTTAGATAGGAATCTCCCATGATACCTGCTTTGAACCGCCGCCGTTATGCCCGATTCTGAGAGTGAATTTCGAGATTTTTCAGTGTACTAATCGTCATTTTTACACGTTTTAATGCAAGAATCAACTCTTCAATCCCCTATAGCAAAAGTTTGCAAGAGCCCCATTCCTCGAGGCATTTCAACGCAATTTTGATAGTAATATGTCGTAAAACCAAGCCTTGTTTACGAATTTTGAAAGTAGAAAGAGGTGGGTATACATGGGGGTCACGGGAGAGTGAGTGAGATAGTTTAGAACGCTATGCGAGTTTTATCACAACCGATTGCGACCGATGAGAGCTTTGTTGTGATTGTTGGCTAACCGTTGACTTCGCACTAAAACCGTATATTGAGGACATTTCCGAAAGAATGGGCAATAAAACAATGTGTGTGCTCGTCTTGAGAATTGTGCATTGTGAGCAAATGGAGGTTGTTAGCTGAAGAGCACAACTGTTGTTTAATGAATGTTTAAGACAAAAAAGGATAGGAGGACGGGGTTTCATCTCCCTGGCCATCCTTGTCTAACATATGTGTTTCAATGGAGCAAAGAGGGAGATAGAGAATCATTAAACGCAACCAGGATATCATCAATCTCTCTCATTTCCCCTTCGAATGTATATTTGTAGAAATTAGAAACTTAAACATCAAATTCAATTCATAAAGCTTCAATGCGCGACTGACCTATCGTTTCGAGCAGAGAAAATATATGTATAATAGAGACCACACACTTTCTATCTTGCCCATGTTTGCGCTCGGTGGCAACTTTTTTTTTTCGGGGTCTCAACAGAACACCGCAAACATGGTCTATACGTTGACTGATGAGAATCGTCGTTGGGATTTTTGCCCAGTGAAACCGAAGCACCGAAATTGCATCAGTCAACGTATGGACCGTGTTGGATGGTGCACCCTCATGCTCCCTGTATTAATTTCTGTTGAGTCCCGAAAAATAAGTCAGCCACCGCGCGCACGGCTAGAGCGTGGTCTCTATTACATATTGTCTCTGGTTTCGAGTAAGGTTATTTTACATTTTATTTATAGGTTATTTTATTTGGGTTTGTGAAACGTAGGTATTAGGCTACGTGCGGAAACGTACGGATGACCACCCACATGAACTTTGAGCTTTCAGTTATCCTCCTGACAAGGAGTTATACCTGTAGAGAGGCTAATATACCATGTTGTTATAAGTACTAAACCAAAGTGTGACAGCATGAAAGATCTAAATCTGCTTTTTTTGCGTCAATTTTTTTCTTTTTCTTTTAACTATGGGGTCATTATTTTCTAACGGGTGGGACATTCAGACGACTTTTAAGTAATTTTTTTCAACTTTTTAATCATTTAAAAGAAAAAAACTATCCCACCAACAGAAAGGTCTTAACGTCTAGATAGTGATAGGATTTTCAAAATTTAAAAAAATCTATCCAAAGATGAGAAAAGAGCAAAATAAGGGTGTAACGGGTGGGACAGAAAATGAACAAGGTTTTTGAATCACTTCAGAAAAAGTTGAAACTCTGTGAGTTTTGAAGAGATAAAAATTTGGAACAAATATACGTTCACGGAAAAAAAACTACGGTGAAATTAACCATACGATAGCTGATTTTGGCACCTGCTAGATGTTATGGCAATGTTAACCAAAAGTATACTATGTTTTGACTAGGTACTAGGTGATGTTGCCTGATTGCATGTCGAATTTACTCAAAGTATCGGTAAATGTACCATACTTCTGGTCAAGTTTACCATAACATCTAGCAGGTGCCAAAATCAGCTATCGTATGGTTAGTTTCACTAATCTTTTTTTTTCCGTGATTGAATAAGGTGAGGAAATAAGCAGTGGTCCTGCGTAAAGTTTTTTTTCCTTACTAAATTATTTTTCTCTAAAAAAATTAAAACGTAGCGTAACGGGTGGGACAGCTAGTTTTTCTAACGGTTTTTGATTTGGTCATTGAAAATACACATAAATTCTGATGTAACATCAACACGTTTGACCTTATTAGATTCAGATAATATTTTCGTCTCTGGTTGCATTTTAATGCAAAACAAGACTGCTAGGCACTAATTTTTAAATTTAAATTTTTTCATATCATGTCCACTGTACTGTACAATGACCCCATGGGTAAACATAGGGACAAATTGGAACATTTCAAATGTAGCTGTTTGAAGTTTGATGGAAAAGTGCAAAAATCTTCTGCTACAGCCTATTGTAAAACTAGGCTGGGTCTGGAGGTCTCCCCCAAAATATTAAAGGGGGGTCTGGAAGTTCCGCCAGATTAGTTTGATGTGAGACAATGGCGGCTCGTGCAATCTGGCAACCGTGCACTTTTGCCATTTAAATGTATGCAAAAAAGATCGACACTAGGTGAGGCGCTGCGCCTCACCAAGTAATCGATTATTTTACACTGTTTTAAATATAGGAAATCCATTGTTGCCACATTGCACGAGCCGCCGCTGATGTGAGAAAGTGTTAGTGGGATATTCCTTACAGTTTATTTAAAATGGGTTCATAGTTTTTTTGTTTTGTTTTGTTTTTTTTTTTGGGCAAAATTTTAAATGAGACTTGATGAACCTTATTTATTGATACAGAAACATTTTGGAGGAGCTTCATCGCTCCTGTAGAATCGCCCGATTTTCATTGAAAAGTAGGACAACTTACTGTGACACGAGGACACGACTGCGGCAATAATTAAGAACGTTTCTTCCGTTTCAATGAGCAAGTCCCCCCACTTCCCCTTCCCCTCCCTCATACCTCTCATCCCTTATACACACTACCATCACTTTTCGACCCTTTGATTTTTGGAAGTCAGGCATGTTGTTTCCGGAAGCACTGGAGGCCCGATATGAATGGGAATAACGCGGAGCGAGCGAACAAAAAGAATATCAGAAAGACTCAGATTAAATCTAAATCTCTCACGAACATTTTCACATCACGGACTCGGTTCGGTCGGCTTGCCTCAACGCCCTATGCTATGCCAATAGTGAGAAGACTGAGAACTTATGGGACGTGTTTTTAAGGTAACGTCAATGGCGGATCCAGCAATATGGCAACCATGTATTCTTCCCATTTGAACGTATGAGGTAGAATCGATTCTCGAGGGGGCCATGGCCCCTTGACTAATCGATTGTTTCTCACGCATTCAAATGGGAAGAATACATAGTTGCCAGATCGCTGGATCCGCCCATGGGTAACGTCATGGGCGCCCGCAGAAAAATTTCCAAGGGGGGGCAAAATTTTTGAACCCCAACGGAAGGTCTAGGGGGGGACCCCCCCCCCCCCCCCGGTGTAAAAAGGGAAAACTTCTTTTTCACTCAAATAGTGTACAATTATTAACCCATTTTAGGTGTATCAAATAATAATAACAATTTTGACGTGTTTGATATAATGGATAAAGGGACGACAGATGATAATGATAGTAAAAAAAAAATATATAATTTATTATTCCTTGCAAAAAAATTAGTTAAAATTACAATACAAACTAGAAATGAAGTTTCTCAACTATTACTCCTTTGATTAACTGTCATTTTAATTTCATTTTCTTTTTTCCTTTCATTTTTCATCGTGAAATTTTGACTTTTTTGAATTCCGGGGGGGGGGCAAGTGCCCCCTCTTGCCCCCCCTCCGGGCGCCCATGGGTAACGTGGAAGCAGCCCTGATGGAAATATCTTAAGGACATTTCCACTCAAGCTCGGTTTGTTTACTTCATATTTTTTAACCTTAAAAAAAAAAAAAAAAAAAAAAAAAAAAAAAAAAAAAAAAGTGAAACAGATCCATTTGAAACTGGTTTTAAACGAAAGTGCAAGTGTTTGAGGGTGGCTTTTTGGACACAGAAATGGATATACATGTTTTCTTTTCGAAGGATTAGAACGATAAATGAACTGACACAATCATGACAGAAACGAGCAATATTTTCTCATCTGGACAGTTGTATTGAACTTCTGCTGTACTAATATCCACTCTAAATCACTTGCACTTTCGTTTTAAACCAATCTCTACAGTATTAGTTACAATTTTTGATTTTAGGTTAAAAAATATGCGAGACAAACAAACCAGAATCATATCGCCCACGCTGTCTCATTTTAGGATAGGACTAAAAAATGTACCAGCCTCTCAATTGCTGTACCTAGTTGGCTTCTTATTATTTAACCCTCAAAGTAAGAAACAGCAAAAAAAGGGGGGAGCGGATCCATTTGAAATTCATTTGAAATGAATGAGCACGTTTTTCAAAATGCGGCAATCTGGACACAGATATTGGTATAACTGTTTGCCTTTTTTCAATAGAAAATAACCCGAAATTGCTTCCACCGACGCTTCAAATTTCAAAATTTCACGGGCGTGCCCCCCCCCCCCAATTTTCTTAATCCGCCACTGTCCATTCTGCCTCACATTCGGATGGGACGAGTAACCTAGTTGGCTTTCTATTATTAAACCTTTCAAGTAAGAAACAGCAAAAAAACGGGGGGGGGGAGAGCGGATCTATTTGAAATTGGTTTGAAATGAATGTGCAAGTTTTTCAGAACATAGAAATCGGTATATAACTACTCGTATTTCTTTCGGAAGGATTTACTTTATGAAGAAACCGACACACGCCAAAGTTACAGCACATTTTGCGGATACAGGAGTTTGTATCTATCTCTCTCTCTCTCTCTCTCTCTCTCTCTCTCTCTCTCTCTCTCTCTCTCTCTCTCTCTCTCTCTCTCTCTCTCTCTCTCTCTCTTCCTTGCTTTCTTTCATTTTCTCAGTTCTTCTATTTCTATCTCCCCCCTCTCTCTCTGCCATTTGAACACATGTGCTAGAAAAGGATAACAGAAGAGGCCATAATAATACTTTATCCTCTATCTCCGTCCTTCTCTAACACACACATTCAAATGAGAAGAGAGAGAGAGAGAGCGAAAGACAAATTCCTGTACCCGCCCATGCTTTGAAACCTCTCTGGAGCAGTATAGGTTACGCGAATCATTCCTTTTATTAACAGTATAGATTTATTCACGTTCGATTGAGGTTAAAAGTTGATCTCGGGAGATGTAACGTAGGATGGAGGGGATGTAGGGGAGGGGGGAGAGGGATAGATTGGAAAACGAAGGGAGGAGGGGGGAGGTGTAAACTCTATTTCCCTAGCGACAACTTTCGGAGGCAGGATGAGGTTAGGTCAGCCTTCGAGCTGATGGTGTCGGTCGCTGATGAGAAATGACAATGAGACGGACACAATACGAATAGCTCAAGGATGCAAATGAGAGGAAGACCACTGTCACTGACGGATACAGGAATTGATCCGCATCTCTCTCTCTTCCCATTAGAACTCGTGTGTTAGAAGAGGACGCAGATAATGGGCAGTCGCGTGATTTTCGCCCCCTCTTCTTTCCTTTTCTAACACATGCGTTCTAAAGGGAAAAGAGAGAGAAGGAAAATGGGGCTATTGCACACCTTTGCTATAAGCGATTTAACAGTCGATTCTGGTGTATAACCCTTTCTTGGATAGTGGTACACATGTGTACCATTTTATGTAACTTGCGATTCAATGGAATTTAAATGGACATTTTTCAAAAAGTTGTGTGACCCATCAAAATTCTTAAAGAAGTGTCCTCTTTCGAACGGTCTAAATGATTTTCAAAAAAACTCAAATCCCAAAATGCGTGCATGAAAGGGTTAAACCTCGAAAAATAACAATGGCAGCACTAAAAACTTCCGAAATCCACTTTTAAACTCAATAAACGCTTTTATTTGCGAGGGCGTAGTGGTGGCCGAGGGCAGTAAAAATTGGAGATTCCTATCTTAATTTCGTCACTCTTTCTATGCTGACAAGGATGATTCACAGAGTAATTAGTCATCAGAGTGATGATCCACATCCGATGAATGGCACCTACCTCAATTTACACCTAGTGACACCGGTGCCAAATGAAAGTCGTCTCTTATTGGTCACTTCTTGATGGAGTTACAGTATTTGTTAGATGGGAATCTCCCATTGTTACTACCCTCAGCCACCATTACGCCCGCGCAAATAAAAGCGTTTATCGAGTTTAGGAGTGGATTTCGGAAGTTTTTAGTGCTGCCATCGTTATTTTTGGAGGTTTTTACACCAGAATCGACTATTAAATCGCTTATAGCAAAAGTGTGCAACAGCCCCATTACTTGGATCCGCTAGTGATCACTCACGGCCAAGTTATAGGCATATGTCAGGCCTGAGTTCAATGCGATGTTGATGTTACGTAAGTAAGTATAGCTCACGTCAATCGAGCGTGAAGAGTATAGACAGTTTTAGTGCGAAGTCAACGGTTAGAGCCAACAATCACAACAATGCACTCATCGGTCGCAATCGGTTGTGATAAAACTCGCATAGCGTTCTAAACTATCTCACTCACTCTCCCGTGACTCCCTTGTATATACCCATCTCTTTCTAGTTTCGAAAAACTAATGAAAAAAATCATCGTGATCATCGCCAAATCATCGTTATTTTTGCTGCTGTTTATCGAAGAACTTACTAATTCCACGAATGCAACTGAACGAATTCAAAAACACACAGCAAAAGTTAGCAAGAGCCCCTCCCACAATTTTGTGATTTGATTCACCTTCCACAAAGTATATTTTAATGTATTTAAAGGTATAAGAATGACATAAGCTCTGAAAAGAATGATAATCGTGAGGTTAGGTAACTTACAAAAAAAATTGCAAAGTAGAATGCTTGAAACAGCGAAGACTGCAAAAACTAGTTTGAAAATTGACATACCTAAAAAAGAAAATACACAATTATTTTATTTATTTCAAGTCCAATACAATGGGGCAGTTGCAAGGGTCTGAAATGTTGTGTTTTTTATAAAGAAAATGAAAGTACTTGATCACCTGAGAACAAATATGCCTTTGGTTTCTCCTTCAGTCCAATTGTTCTCGAGATGAGATTTTGGCCCAAAATACATTGTTTTAAATGGGAATTCCGCGTTGTGACGTCACTACACACACCATTTTCTACAACTTTACACTTGTGTATATCTGAAACCGGGGCACTTGGGAAAAAACCAAAGGCACCAATGTTCTCAACTCATCAAGTACTATCATTTTCTTTATAAAAAACACAATATTTCAGACCCTTGCAACTGCCCCATTGAAAAAAACGAAAAACAAAAAGCACAAAAACGAATTCAAAACACGATCATACTGATGAGCTGGACTGTGCAGTGTACAACCTGTCACACAGAAAAAAACACTTTGATAGAGCTAACAAAACCTTTGATAGAAAAATGACCCATCAGCAAAAGACTTTAGTTGAGCCAACTAAATCTTTAGTTCGTCCAGAACAATCTCTTTAGTTAGGGTACTTACATCAGCTAACCTTTGGTTAGCTCTACTCAGTGGCGCACCGAGAACTTTAGTTGGGTGGGGGTTTCACAGCAAATTTTCCATTTTCTGAGGCCTTGGGGGGGGGGGAGTGTTGAAAGCAATTTTGGCCGAAGATGACCTTTTTTAGAGCAAAATCTTGATGCTTGGAGGGGGGGGGTTGACCCTAAAACCACCCCCTTCGGTGCGCCACTGGCTCTACTAAAGTGTTGTGCAGGTTCATTTTCCACCAAAGATTTTCTCAGCCCTAGAATTCGTTTCAGAAGTGTGCGTCGCACTCAGACAATAATCTTTGTCGATTTTGCAATTTTCATTCCTTCAAATCAAAAGAAAACTTGCCTCCGACTTGAAACATTTGATTTTAAAGAGTTCCTCGATGATAAGCCAAAGCTCAAATTAATTTTCATAAATGGATACTTTTGCTACAACAATAAACATTATACAGGGTGTATCAAAAACATAACTATGTTGTCCTTGTAACAACGTGTTTTGGAGGTCAATATAAGACTTTATGCCCCTAAAAATGTGTCCAAAAATCCCCCGTTTGGAGCTAAAGCCCCCCAAAGTTTTAAAAAATTGATGGTTTTTTTTTTAAAAATAGCGACCACCATTATGAACCAAATTTCGTGAAACTCGGTGTCCCGAGGTAATTTTACGTGTGGAATTCATTAATGACCTCGAGAAATTCAGAAATTAGGTCTGACTGTACTTTTCAGGCAATCTTATACCTTCAACGGCTCTTTAATGTTACGGATTGGAAATCTAAAAAAAAAAAAAAAAAAAAAAAATACTGAAATCAGATGGAAAAAACTTTTAGAAAGATTTTTGGTCCTCATAATTTTTTTCTTTGATACGACGCGTTTTAAGCGAAATAATCACTATGCACAAGGTGAAAAAATCAGCGCTTTTTCACTGTGGCGGGCGGCCCTTAGAAGCAGGGGAGTGGTGAGTCTTCATGGTAATAAAAGCGCTGACTTTTCCACCTTGTGCAGCGATTATCTCGCTTAAAACGCGTCGCGTCGTATCGTAAGAAATAAACAGGACCAAAAATCTTCTATGAGTTTTTTCCACCTAATCTCAGTAAATTTTTTCAGCTGCACCATGTTCGATGTAGCCAGGATCACCAAGCTGGAAGCCAAAGTTAAAGCCAAAATTCGAACTTTCTACGCAAAAAATCACGAACTAAAACTTTAATACGGATAACTATGATCGCAAATCAACCTTTAAATCGCTTACAGCAAATGTACGTAACAGCCCCATTGACAGCGGAAGGCGCCTTAAAATTTCTATTATGCAACATGCAACAGACTAAGATGCCAACTATACAAAATATACGTTATATCCTATTCCTAACTCAATTTTTTCAGGATCTGGGTACCAGTAGCGCACCGAGAGTTTCTTCATCGCTCTCTTTTCTCCATTAAGAAGCGTATGTTAGACAAGGATGGACAAGGGGATAAAACCCCCTCTTTCTGTCCTTTTCCTACTTAAACATTCAAATGGGAAATGAGAGAGATGGAAGAGATCCTGGGTACCATGATCGCGACTCTAGAGCAGATGCGTTTAGGGGAGGAGGGGGCGAGAAGGCTACCTTCCCTTAAAAAAACATCTTCCTCGTCACAACCTAACCTCACCATTCCTATCCCCCACCCCCCACTGCCCGGCCCGCCTTTTTCCTTTCGGTAACTCGCATCCTTCGTCATCAATCGAGGGAAATTGGACAAAATTGGGGTTTTCACTTTATTCTACGTCAGCAATATTATGTGTGAGTAGAGCGAAACGCCCTAGCTTGGCATGGCCTGACGCTCCACTAGTCCTCCTTAAAGTAACTTCCTATCCCGACAGCGTTGCCAAACGTTTGGTTATAATATAACGTATATTACGATCAAGATTCACGTAGAGGATTTTTGGGGCATGATATTGAAACTTCACGGAGGCAGCCATAATCAAGATCTCTTATGGACATTTTACGCGGGCTCGGTTTGTTTGCCTCACTTTTTTAAACCTTTAAATTTTTTTAAATGAAATTGTGAGAAACATATTTAAAATTGGTAATAAATGAAAGTGCAAGTGTTTTAGAGTGGGTATCTGGAAAAAGAAATCGATGTAAATGTTTCTTCTGGAGGGTTCTGCACAACAAAGAAACTGACACATAACAAAAATATGCAAAATTTTCTCACCTGGATGCATTTAAATTCCGCGTCCAGAAATAGCCACTCTTAAACACTTCCACTTTCGTTTGAAACCAATTTCCACTGGATTAATTACAGTGGGTCTGTTGCAAACTTTTGCTACAACGATAAAGAGTGTTTTATCGTATGTAAAATCGCCCGAAAAGTCCATTGGTGGCATCAAAAAGTCATGAAATGCGATAATAAACTCACAAGAGACGTTTAATGAAATCGAAGATGGCGGTAAAATATCGAGCAATCTGCATGCATGCACACCTTTAACGTCCAAGGATTGCCAACGTTGACAACCTCACAGCTTCAGAGGTTATGTGTTTATTTACGTCGTGATTGGGTGTGATCGATATTGTGAGGTTGGCTATCATTGGATGTTCGTGGTGCATGCATACAGGTTGCTCAATATTTTACCGCCATCTTGGATTTCATTAAACGTCTCTCGTGAGTTTATTACTGCATTTTATGACTTTCTGATGTCACCAATGGACTTTTCACGCGATTTGACATGAGATTGAACACTGTATAGCGCTGTAGCAAAAGTTTGCAACAGACCCATTTTTGGTTTAAGGTTAACAAACATGATGACGACAAACCAAAATCAGATCGCCCACGCTGTCTCACTTTGGGATAGGACTTATAACATATAAATCAGCCTTTACATTGCTGTACCTCGTTGGTTACACAGTACGTTTCTCGTATAAGAAACAAGGTAAAATTGTACAAGGAAGATTTCATAATTTAAAAACTGGCAACCCTGTAACCCATCCTCATCCCTCCCGCCGCTTCACTCACCATTAATTTCCATTATCATAAGCTCAAAATGTATAACACATCAACCCCCCCCCCCCACTTTTATCATATTTTGTATTTTGAACGCTTTCTCTCGGACGGTATAGGAGCCGAGGATTTTTATTTTGCGGTTGTGATCTTGAATGAATAAGAAAGTACACGGGAAAAAGTGGATGGGTAAATTTTACCGACAGATGGTTCCTATATGGTGTACATCAACGAGATATGGCAATATAGAGGCTGATACATGTTATAAGTCCTACCTCAAAGGCTCAAAGTGAGACAGCATGGACGATCTGATTTGGGTTCGTTTCCCTCTTTCTTTTTAACCCTAAATTAAAACTTTTAATTAAATCAGTGAAAAGGGGTTTTAAACGAAAGTCCAACTGTTTTAGAGCATAGAATTAAAAATACTTCGTAAAAGAGCGACACTGTCGCCAAATCTTCTATCGGCACTCGTTGACCTTGAATGGTCTTGAAAGAAGCAAATTTTAGCGATCGAATATCATTCACCGTCGTCGTATGATATTTGATGGATTTCCATTTTATTTTGATGATATTCGATTGTTTCGATGGTCTCATCGGAGACCGTTGAATTCCAAAAATTGGAAATTTCGAATTCACCTCTAGAGGTAGATTCGATTTTCGAATCGTTGCAACCGTTGTCAGAAATCTCATCTTCTATCCTTTTTGACTCCTTTCGCCGCGATAATTTCGGAAATGACGAGCTTTCCGAATAAAGTTTATATTACAAACCATGCGTAGAAGTCGTTTTCCTATGAGACAAACACAATTTTAGCTTCGAAAACGCTAGTTTTTTTTTTGTCAAAAATGGCCATGTCATTCAGAGCTGATTTAGAGGTTATGTTATTGAATATTACTATCGCAGTTTTCATTTTCACGAGAATATCATTCAGAAGTTCATTCTCGACTCTCATTGGCTAGCTTTTTCACCGATCATCAGTATCAGTTAGCAATCATCAATTCTTGAAGTGAATGATATTAGATCGCTAACATTTGCTTAAGGATTATGTTTGGAAGGATGTTTCAAATTCTGTACATCATCATCCACCAACCATCAGCGCTGTGATTGGCGTATTTTGAATTGCGCGGTGGCTGGCTCATGTCAAGGTCAACGAAAGGAGATTACACGGAGCCTTATGGAAGTTTCGCTTCTACATTTCATAAAATTTGTGATTTAGGGTTAAAAAAAAGTGAGGCAAACAAACCAGAATCAGATCGTCCATGCTGTCACACTTTCAGCTAGGACTTAAAACAAGAATCACCCTCTGAAAGTAATCATTGTTCTATAATTTAGAGTGGCTATCTGGACTTCTGGACGTAGGATTCCTGTAGTGGGTAGGGGTCTTTTATAGCTCGTGGCTGAAGAGACGTAGACAAGAGATACGAAACGAAAACAGTATATTATACCAAACTAAATCGATAATCACAAAATCGTCAACTCCAACGGCTGACAGCGATGTCCCTAGGACGCCCTGACAGTAACCTAACCTCAAAAATCGTACACACTGAGCTCTGAGCACCAAAAACGCAATTGAGAGATCACAAAGATCCAAATCTCAATGCAACTAGATGAGAGATCACCAAGATCCAAATCTCACCGGACGTATCTGTGAAGAGTGCGACCATTAAGCTACTGTCAGTGCATCTTATATAGTCCTCAAAATCCAGAGGAGGATCCATACGTCAGAGTAACCATTGATAACAAGACGCATAGAATCTGTAGATGTTTTGAGATAAAGCATCAACAAATTCTGAAATCTCGCTATCAATACTCAAAACAGCCGCATTTAGCCCACTATAGATGCCGAGAAACCGCAGATTCATATCTACACAGCGCGCAATGTTTACGCGATCCGCGATCGCTTAAACAAAACACTTGACCGACAGTGTTGCCAGATGCATACTCCTAATATAATGCTAAGTATAGTGGGTATGGCATACGCCATCCCATTACTTTCCAATACACCTATCCAGGTGTGAAAACTAGGAGTGTTTCTGTCATCATGTGTTCGTTGCTTTATCGTACAGATCATTCCAAAAGAAACTGTTCCATTGATTTCGGTGTCCTGATAAAAACACTCTCAAATACTTGCACTTTCGTTTAAAATCAATTTCAAGTGGATTCGTCACAACTTTCTTTTGAAGGTTACAAAAAATAATGCAAAAAAACTTAGCCAGTGTAAAATTTCCAAAAGAGATTTTCATAATAGCTGCCTCCTTACCATTTCAAAATCACGTCCTATAAATCCTCTCTATAGATACAGCTAGTTAAAAACAGTCATCTATAGACGTTAAAGGACACACTCGAGGGTTGGATTGCCCGAATTCTCGCCAGATTCCTGCTCATTCCACAACAACAACAACATTAAAATTTGGGTGATCCAACCTCCAAACGCATCGTTTCATCTGTGATATCTTGATAATTTAGACAGTTTTAACCATGGAACCAGACATAATCAATCATTTTTGAGGAGGCAGAATAATTCATAATCGCTAAAAAATTCGCATTCATTTCTTGATTTGTCAGCCGAATATTCAATTAACAATTGCGTTTGTGGGGGAATTACATTGAGTTAGAGTTCATTTGGGACCATATATTGGAGGGATCTCTCCCAAAGACATTATAGAAGAAGACTGGCCTCTGCTATCTCTTTGAACGGGGGAAAAGTGAAGCCGGTCAAGTATTGCTCAGTATAGTAATATACATATTTTAACCGAAAATTTACAACAATTAAAGGCGTCAGTTCTTTAAAAATCGAAGTTAGCGATCGGGTCTTTGTTTACTTTAGCACTCATAACCTCTCTGTCGTACATTCTATCATAGATATCTACGGATAAATTGACTAATACTTTCGTTTAAGTTCGCCAATTTCACCATTGACATAAGCTGTATACATGGCCGTAGCTACACCTCTGAGGGCTCCGGGGCAAGATACATTTCTAAAATTGGAGAAGGTGACTGGGGATGTAAAGTGTCGTCCGCACCCTCTTGCTCTTCCGGGGCGCCGCCAAGGCAATTTTAATTGGGGGAAAAAAGACTTACGAGCAGACCTGTCGTTTTGGTGGGCTTTTAATCACTGACAAGGCTCAGGGCTCTCAAAACGTCCCCTCTGCTCTTCCGGGGCACCGCCAATGTAATTTTAAATGGGAAAACAGACTTACGAGCAGACCTGTCGTTTTGGTGGGCTTTTAATCGCTGACAAGGCTCAGGGCTCTCAAAACGTCCCCACTGCTCTTCCGGAGCACCGCCAATGTAATTTTAAATGGGAAAACAGACTTACGAGCAGACCTGTCGTTTTGGTGGGCTTTTAATCGCTGACAAGGCTCAAGGCTCTCAAAACGTCCCCTCTGCTCTTCCGGGGCACCGCCAATGTAATTTTAAATGGGAAAACAGACTTACGAGTAGACCTGTCGTTTTGGTGGGCTTTCAATCGCTGACAAGGCTCAGGGCTCTCAAAATGTCCCCTCTGCTCTTCCGAGGCACCGCCAATGTAATTTTAAATGGGAAAACAGACTAACGAGCAGACCGGTCGTTTTTGTGGGTTTTTAATAGCTGACAAGGCTCAGGGCTCTCAAAACGTCCCCTCTGCTCTTCCGGGTCACCGCCAATGCAATTTTAAATGGGAAAACAGACTTACGAGCAGACCTGTCGTTTTGGTGGGCTTTTAATCACTGACAAGGCTCAGGGCTCTCAAAACGTCCCCTCTGCTCTTCCGGGGCACCGCCAATGTAATTTTAAATGGGAAAACAGACTTACGAGCAGACCTGTCGTTTTGGTGGGCTTTTAATCGCTGACAAGGCTCAGGGCTCTCAAAACGTCCCCACTGCTCTTCCGGGGCACCGCCAATGTAATTTTAAATGGGAAAACAGACTTACGAGCAGACCTGTCGTTTTGGTGGGCTTTTAATCACTGACAAGGCTCAGGGCTCTCAAAACGTCCCCTCTGCTCTTCCGGGGCACCGCCAATGTAATTTTAAATGGGAAAACAGACTTACGAGCAGACCTGTAGTTTTGGTGCGCTTTTAATAGCTGACAAGGCTCAGGGCTCTCAAAACGTCCCCTCTGCTCTTCCGGGGCACCGCCAATGTAATTTTAAATGGGAAAACAGACTAACGAGCAGACCGGTCGTTTTTGTGGGTTTTTAATAGCTGACAAGGTTCAGGGCTCTTAAAACGTCCCCTCTGCTCTTCCGGGTCACCGCCAATGCAATTTTAAATGGGAAAACAGACTTACGAGCAGACCTGTCATTTTGGTGGGCTTTTATTCGAAGACAACGCGCAGGGCTCTCAAAACGTCTCCTATGCTCTTTTGGAGCACCGCAAATGTAATTTTTAAGGGGAAAACAGACTTATGGGCAGACCTATCGTTTTGGAGGGCTTTCAATCGCTGACGAGGCTCGCGGCTCTCAAAACGTTCCATTTGCTCTTCCTGGTCACCGCCAATGTTATTTTGAAAGGGAAAACAGACTAACAAAGCAGACCTGTCTTTTTTGTTGGCTTTCAATCGCATACAAGGCGCAGGGCTCTCAAAACGCCCCTTCTGCTTTTCCAGACAGTATTTCAAAGAGCTGTGTACTTTTGAAAACTAAAAGTTATAAGCATTCTTTTGAAACAGTTTTATGTCTCGGCTCCTTAAGCCGCATTGTTAATAATTTGGTTCATATCCCCGAGCGGGGACGGGACGCCCAGCCTCTTCAAATCTCACCGCTAGGGGCCAGTCTTCTTCTATTTCTTCGGGTGTCTCCACCAGCTAATTTAAAAGCGCGAATTGGCAGCTTGAACCAAAGAGAATCTTTGTCGTCGATACATTGGACTCGCACTATCAAATGCAAAGCAGATCATTGGCTCAATCAGTTTATTCGCGCTTTTAAATTAGCAGGTGGAGAGACCCCTAAAAACAGTTGATATAGACTTGTGCGTTGCGTACTTTTGCAACATCAATATAATTCATTGTTTCTAACGTAAAATTTGGCGAAAATAACGATGCGCACATCAAAAACTTTCAAAATCCATTCATTAACTCAGAAAATACCTTCCATTTCAAACAAACAGCGCTACACTAGACACTATATCACCGACTTATAACTACATGGATGGAACCATCTCGTTTATGTAAACGTGAACAGAACTTACAAACATTGGAATGTTTTATTTAGATGCGTACATTTCTTATATTATTTTGTAATCTTTGATAAACCGAAAAGACCAGACAGCAAATGCAGCCAATAGCTCATGTATTTAGAAGGGAATTCCATCATTTTGTAGTTACGATGTTGTTCACTTATGCACGGTGGTTCCGTCTATGTAGTTGTATACCGGTGCAAATAGTGTCTAGTGTAGCGCGGGCTGTTTGAAATTGAAAGTGATTTCTTGAGTTGATGAGTGGATTTTGAACGTTTTAAATGTGCGCATCATTATTTTCACCAAATTTTATATAAGAATCAAGGTTCTATATTTTGTAGCAAAAATATGCAACAGACCCATTGCATAATCCAGCCATGATGGTACCTTTGTCCCCACTAGAACTTGAAGGTTAATCGAAGCTGTTTATAAGTTCAAGTGGCAGTTTCCTCTCTATCTGGAACTCATAGTTTGATCTTTGGATTGACGTCAACCCGTCGCACAGAAAACCAATCATTGGAGGGGTCGGATATGGATTATACGACGTAAAAGGCAAATCTAAATGTTTTAACCATGATCTAACTACACGCAGGTCAGTCAATACGCACACCCTCCATTGCCTCTCCGTCTACCTGGCACTATCACTATGGGTAGAGTGAGGAAGGGGATGACGTATAGCTGGCGCAGCTGAAGCGTGGGTGTTCAAATCTTCATGCTTTTATAGGGGGAAAAGACCCTTTTTCAAGTGCGAATTATGAACAATTTACGACAAGCAACAGTGTAACTTGGTTTATAACTATGATAGACCAAGAAGAAGGTTTCAAGCTTTGCGAAAATCAGTCTGGTCACACTCCAATTTCTTATTCCTATATTTTCTGGCGGTTAGTAAAAATCCCTCTTATCAAGATATTATTGGTACATTTTTTTGGTTTTAGTTGCTCTCCTGCAACATGTACTCACCAAGACTACATTAATTGACACATTTGGAACCATTGTTCAATCAGATAAAATAGTCTTATGGAGAAGTTGGATAAGTTATATTCAACGCATTCTACACCCAATTTTCTAAAATTGCCCAAAAAAATAGAATATAAAAAAAAAAAAAAAAAAAAAAAAAAAAAAAAAAAAAAAAAAAAAAAAAAAAAAGTTGCGAACAATTGCATTGGTTTTCTCAAAGCTTGAAACCTTACTCATTACTTATTAATAAAGACCAAGTTTCACTGTCGGAAATTGTTTACAATTTGCGTTTGAAAAAGGGTCTTTCCCCCATAAGAAAGCAAGTAGATTTGAACGCCCGCTCTTCAGCTGCGCTGGCTTTCTGCTTTAAGTCACGAGCGGAGGTTGCGCAGATCGCACCGAAACTCGTCCACCGGATTGACTGCCGTGTATATAGTTAGATCATGGTTTTGACCGTCATAAAACAAAGTATAAAGGATGGATTTACGTAGGAAATATTACAGTAAAACTAATGAAACCACTTTCAAACAGCTACGTTGCGTATTAAGAAAGATATTTCCTGACGTGTATTTCAAGCTAATGATGGATCTTATGTACAAAATTAAATAAATAAAATAAATAAATAAATAAATAAATAAATAAATAAATAAATAAATACACGCATTTAAAGTAGCCACGCAATGTCTGGCCACTCCTATTGACTCGCTTCACTGTGCTTCGGTATCCAGAAATCTATCCTTCTCTCTCTTCCAGCGGCGGCTCGTGCTACTTGGCAACAATGTCTTCACTCCATTTGATTGCATGTTAAACAATCGATTCAAGAGTGAAGCAGCGCTTCACCAGCAATCGATTGTTGGACATAGATTCAAATGTAGTGAGCACATTGTTGCCAAGTAGCACGAGCCGCCACTGCTCTCTTCTCCCATTAGAACGCGTGTGTTAGATAAGGACAGATTAGGGGCAGTCACGTGATTGTCGTCCCTTCCTGTATCCTCTTCTAACACATGCGTTCAAACGGCCGCAGAGAGAGAGAGATGGAAAATTTACCCGTATCCGCCTTTTGATCGCATCGCTCTTCAACAATCCGCGTATCCCACTTTTCCACCACTCACCATCATCAGGACACCTCCGACACTTCCACCGTCATCGCGATGCAACCGTGGAGAGCCTTTCGGGGGAACGTGACCGGAGTCCACACTCAACGGCCCAAAACTTAAAAGCGTGCGCCCAATCAGTTTCGAAATCGACGTTGAAAAGGTAAAACGCGGCAAAATAACCACCCCCCCCCCCTTTTGCCACTCACCCTCCATCCTACTCAACCCTCAAAATCCTTCGCTTCCCCGCTGCCAACCGCGTGTGAATGTGTGATGCTTGGTCCCGATGTGGCGGCGGTTCGGATTAAGGAGAGAGAGAGAGAGAGAGAGAGATAGAGAGAGAGAGAGAGAGAGAGAGAGAGAGAGAGAGAGAGAGAGATAGATTGAGAGAGCGAGAGATTGACTTATGCTTTATCTCGAATGTTGACTGTTGACTGTTCGGGATGAGTCGAGTGTGTATAAGGAACTCACTCTCTCTCTCCCTCTCCTGACTCCCAGTCTTATGTCTTCTTCTCCCTCTCCTGTCAAAATCACGATTTTCGGGACGTCTTCCAGAGGGCTCAGGAGTTCGGGACTCCTCCGACGCACTCCCGCTCACAATCAGTGACGGCACGAAGTGGGATGAGTCCGCTAAAATAAAGAGAGAGAGAGAGAGAGAGAGAGAGAGAGAGAGAGAGAGAGAGAGAGAGAGAGAGAGAGAGAGAGGGAGGGAGGGAGAGAGAGAGAGAGAGAGGGAGGGAGAGAGAGAGAGAGAGAGAACTAGGGGAGATAGAGATGATGTGCATGGCTTATCAGGTAAATCTGGAGTTGTAAACTTTCCCACCCCTCAACCGTCCCACCCGCCCTTTTACTGGCACTGGAACGCCTTTTATCACTTACTCGATCCCCCCCCCCCTCTCTCTCTCTCTCTCTCTCTCTCTCTCTCTCCCCTCTCTCTTAGATATTACCCCCTCCCCCGATGCTCTTTCACCCCCACCCATCCTATTCTTATTTCTCACGCTCCTCCGCGATTAAACCGTGGCGTGACGCACCAGGTATCCTGTATCTTCTATCTTGACAAGCAGTGTTGTCGGATCTCGACTCTATCGTTTTTTTTTTGTTTTGTTTTTTTATTTACAAAGACTACTGATCTGATTAGGATTGAGGAATACATGTCTATAGGGCAAAAGCCACGAGGTTTGTCAATAGAGAGGATTTGTGGGGCGTGATTTTGAGGCAACACGGAGACAGCCGTGATGAATATCTCTTGTACACATTTTCACACGGGCTCGGTTTTTAGACTAGTTTTTATTTCAACCTTTTAATTAAAAAAAAAAAAAAAAAAAAAAAAAAAAAAAAAAAAAAAAAAAAAAAAGTTTTGACCAACGAGCTATAGCGATAGAGCGGTTCATACATCTTATAAGTCCTATCTCTTAGTGAGGCAGCATGGGAGATCTGATTTTGCTGGTTTGTTTTGCCTCACATGTTTTAACCTTAAATTGAAATTTGTAACTAATCCAGCGGAAATTGATTTTAAACGAAAAAGCAAGTGTTTTAGAGTGGCTATAACTGGACACAGAATGGGTCTGTTGCATACTTTTGCTACAACAATATAGAACCTTGATTCTTGCTTGAGCTCTTTTCTTGCGAAACTAACGATGCGCACATTAAAAACGTTCAAAAACCACTCATTAACTCAGGAAATCAAACCAATTTCAAACAGCCCGCGCTACACTATATAGACACTATTCGCACCGGTATGCTACTACATACACGGAACCACCGTACATAAGTAAACAACATTGTAACTACAAAATGATGGAATTTCTTTTTTAATATGTGAAATATAAGCTGCATTTGCTGTCTGGTCTTTTCGGTTCATCAAAGATTACAAAATAATATAAGAAATGTACGCATCTAAACGAAACATTCAAATGTTTGTAAGTTCTGTTGATGTTTACATAAACGAGATGGTTCCATAAATGTAGTAATAAGTCGGTGATATAGTGTCTAGTGTAGCGGGAGTTGTTTGAAATAGAAGGTATTTTCTGAGTCAATGAGTGGATTTTGAAAGTTTTCTATGTGCGCATCGTTATTTTCGCAGAATTTCACGTTAGAAACAATGAGTTATATTGATGTTGCAAAAGTACGCAACAGACCCGTTCTAAGACAACTATCCAGGTGAGAAAAGTTTGAATACTTCTGTGATGTGTCAGTTTCATTATCGTGCAGAAGGAACAGTTATACCAATTTCTGTGTCCAGATAGCCACTCGAAAAAAACACTTGCACTTTCGTTTATAGCTACACAGTAAAGCTAGAGTGGCGATTTAATGGGTAACCTGCGTAGTGCGTAACCACCATGGGGGATTTTTAGGTTAGGTTTAAGCTAGTAATTTATCCATTTATTTCCATGTATTTCGGTGGGGTGCGACACACAGTGGACTCGGAACATGCTTTGATCCACTGTGCTTCGAGCCGCACCAAAAATACATGAAAATAAATGGATAAATTACTCGCTTAAACCTAACCTAAAAATCCCCCGTGGTTGTTACGCAGGTTACCCATTAAACCGCCACTCCAGAAAAATGTATGGCTCGTTGTTTATAACAAATTTCAAATGAATTGGTCACGATTTTTTTTTCTTTAAATTTAAGGGCAACAAGAGTTTCTTCACCTCTCTCTTTTCTCCATTAAGAAACGTATGTTAGACAAGGATGGACAAGGGGATAAAACCCCCTCTTTCTGTCCTTTTCCTACTTATACATTCAAATGGGAAATGAGAGAGATGGAAGAGATCCTGGTTGCGCCAGTGGATCTCGAGCAAGGCAGCCTCCGTGCTGCCTCAACATAACGTCCTACAAATCCTTTATATCGCTATAGCTTGTTGGTCCATAAGCCATAGCCACTCTAAAACACTTACACTTTCATTTAAAACCAATTTCAACCAGGGATTCGGACCTTCCCTAAAAAAAGGGGTCCGGGTCCGGGGGTCCAGACGAAATCGTCACCGAAAGGTCCGGGTCCGGTTCTAGATTTTCCGTCGGACCCGGTCCGGAGTTCGGACCGGGTCCAGGACCGGGGAAATATTTTCAAACTTACATTTATGAGGGGGCCAACATATTTGACCCGTTATCCGTTGTAATTGACAAAACTTGTTCAGGGATGATATCGAACCCTTTCGATATTTCAAGCACATCTTTCTTTATATTTGCGCCCGTGTGCCTCACTAGCAGCTCCTTTACAGCCAGTGTCATCAAACGTATTTTGTCTTCTTCAACAATTTGGCAGTTCACTCCCAGAAATCCGCGTTCTGCTCTTGTTGCAGCGTCGACCTTCAGTGATATCAATTGGTGATAGCTACTTGGTGTTGCGTTTTTTCAAATTGTTTTCATTTGTCACTGTCACTCCTTAAGAGCATTACGTAAACGTACATGCACGGACCCCGGTCCGGACCGGTTCCAGTGTGGCATAAAATAGGGTCCGGGTTCGGGTCCGGGTCTAGAGCCTCACTCAAGAAAGGATCCGGGTCCGGGTCCAGGTCCAGCCAAAAATTGGGGTCCAGACCAGGACCGCGGTCCTGGACCCGGACCGGTCCGAATCCCTGATTTCAACTGAGTTAATTACAAATTTTGATTTAAGATTGAAAAAATAAGGCAGACAAACCAGAATCTGATCGTCCATGCTGTCTCACTTGGGGATAGGACTCATAACAAGTATCATACTCTCTATTGCTACACCCCGTTGGCTTATAATAGAGTCCCTACATACTATGAGAGTTGCGCCATTGCTGAATCCATTACTGATTGGCTCTCAGATTTAGGCTGTCAAGAAAGCTCCAAGAGGCAAATGCAAATGGCGGAGGGTTTGTTTACTTTTCGCGAACTCGCTTTCATTACACATTTGAAGTAACAGTGACCGTGGTAATTTTTGTGAATTTTTCCTCTGCTTGAATGTTATTATGGAGAACATTATCTCTTTCAATAACGACCGTTAATGTCGAGAATCTGAACCTAACCTACAAGAGATCAGGCGCGTCAATTGGGGGGGGGGGCAGGGGGGCAATTGCCCCCCAAAGGATTTGAAGTCAGGCTCAAAAACGGATTTTTGCCCCCCCCAAGCCGGCTCTATGGCTCTAAAATTTTATTCATGAGCAAAAGAAAAAAGAAAGAAAGAAAAAAAAAAGAGTCATCAAATGTTTTGCCCCCCCCCCCCCCAAGCCGAACTTGAAACGACGCCCCTGCAAGAGATAGCGAAATAGTGGCAACAGCGCAGAGGCAAATGGCCATCCGCCATTTGCAATTTGCCTCTTGGGGGCTCCATTGATCCGCTTCTTCTTCTTCATTTTGAGAGTCTTGTCGCAACTCTCATAGTATACAGGACTCTAGCTTATAGCGGTTTGATAGAAATGCTGTAACTTGGCAACGCTGAGTTTCTTCACCCATCGCGTCTTTTGTTTTAACGTTAATGTCGCGCCCTTACGCGCGAACGAGTGTTCGGAGTTTTGAGCACTTGAATCGAGTGGGTGATGTCATCGAATGCCGCCGAAGAAGTTTACTACGAGAAACAAACAAACAAACAAACAATATAAGGTGGTTTTTTTTTTTTTTTTTTTTTTTGCTTGAGATATGTTTTAGAGACAGGTGCGAGGTGTGAGTTCCATTGCATTAATGGGAGTTTTTCCTGCAACAGAAGTGGCTCAATTTTTAAAGTCAGCGACGACGCGACAGATTGTGAAAAGATTACAGATGCGAGTATTTTAGTGCATCACAGTCATATGTATACATTGAACTGAACCGCAACTATAATCTTTAGGTCAAACGGCGGGATCATTGGTGAGATGAAATGCACCATCAAATGTACTAGCGGAGACAAAGATACCTAGCCAGGGTATGCAATAAGCAATACACATCATCCCATTCAACACGTGCATTAGGTGTGTTGCGTGTTGCATACTCTGGCCGCAGGTATCTTTGTCCCCGCTAGAACACAGAGTGGCATAGTTACGAATCGAGTAGAAATATCTTCAAAGTTTATCATCAATCGAGACCTAATTTTTACTTCCTCACACCAACGAAGTTAAAATAAACTGTAGGGAATACCCTACGAACACTTTCTCACATCAAATTATTCTTGGGGGGGGGGAATCCCCGTTAAAATTCTGGGGGGAGACCCCACCTCCAGACCCCCATTTAATATTCTGCAGGAGACCCCGGCCCAGACTCCCCTTTGATATTTTTATCCAAATCCAAAGGTCCATTTTTGAAATATTTAAATTTTTCTCTGTCTTATTGACCCATTTTCCCATTCATTTTGAAGGTTTTTATCCAAAACTAACCTAAAAATTAAAATTTGAAAAAAAAAGAAAAAAGTCTCCCTTGGGAATGTTGAAAGCAATTTTCCAGAGACAAATAGAGACCGTGCACTCCCTATTCTTCCCGTGGTTGCGCGCGGTGTCCACTTTTCGTGAACTACTTTTGTCGGGACTCATCGGCCTCAACAATCAACCTTCGCATAATGTTGGATGGTGAGCTCAACAAAAGGCTGTGATTGGTCCGCGGTCCCGGAAACGGAAACAGGTTTTGGCTCATCAGTCAACATTATGCGAATGTTGACTGTTGTTCCCATTAGAGTTCCGATGAGTCCCGACAAAAGTAGTTCACGAAAAGTGGACACCGCGCGCAGGGATAGTGCAAGGTCTCTATTTGTCTCTGCAATTTTCCACTGCAAAATTTTAATGCATATGGATAGATAGTTCAAAGTTTATGCTTCGCGTTTTATGGCTACGGACGGACAGACAGACGCCACAGAATTAAGTTTGCGCATTTCCACCCCCAAGCCACATATGGTTAAATAATATTGAAACTTCATGGATGAATATTCTTTCGGATAGTATTAAGCATGATTAGCCAATTATTTAGTAGTTATCATGATTTCCTTAGATGTAGAGGGCCAAGTGTCGAAACAAAATATCCTGAAAATCTTTGCGCCATTGCAATACTTTCTCTATTTCTAACTTTGTTAGTAGTGAGAAAGTAAAAATTGAGAAAGTATTGCGATGGCGCAGGTATTTTTTTTTTTGGTCGATAGTAGGCCTGCTGCGACTAAGTCAATCATGATACGTATAAAATAATTGGCTCTTATCATGCCTAATTCTATCCTAAAGAATTCATCCATAAAGTTTCAATATTATTGAACCATATGTGGCTTGGAGGTGTAAATGCACAAACTTTCTGTGGCGTCTGTCTGTTTGTCTGATGTAGCCATAAAACGGGAAATCCAGCATAACTTTTGAACTACTCGTATATTGATCCGTACGCATCGAAATTTTGTAGAGATGTTGTTTTTAACAGTACCCAGAGGGACTATTTTTTTATTTTTTGGAAATTTTAATTTTTAGGTTAGTTATGAATGAAAAATGGTCTCCTTTAAAATCAATAGGAAAATAGGTCAAAAAGGGAAAAATTTAAATATTTCAAAAATGGATTTTTCGATTAGGATAAAAATATCAAAGATGGGTCTGAGGGGGGAAGGTCTCCCCCAGGGATCCCAGGATGTTAAAGGGGGTCTGAGGGTCTCCCCCAGATTAAATTTGATCTGAGAAAGTGATTGTATATAGGGTATTCCCAACAGGGTATTTCTGATTAAAACTGTGGGTTTGGGGGAGGGGGGTCGATTTTTGAATGACCCTCGCAGACTACCCATATTAAAGTTTTAGTTCGTGATGATTTGGCTAGAAAATTGTAAAAGTCGGCTTTAACCTTGGCTCACAGATCGGCGGTCTGGGCTACATAGAACAAGGAACAAGGTGCAGCGCAGTGTTCATGCAGTCCATGAAGCATGCAGCGCCTTCAAATCAAGAGGTAGACCAAACCAAGACCGCCATGTCCGAACAGTTAACTACCTTAAGACAGTTAAGCCAGTTAAGCCAGTTAAGGCGCGGGCATGACAAATCGGTGCTCTCCAATCAGCATCTGATTGTGAGCTGAGAGGGGCTGCTGCACACTTTCGCTATTCAAGCGATTTAATGGTCGATCCTGGAGTGAAAACCTCTAAACCAACGATGGCAGCACTATAAAAACTTCCGAAATCCACTCCTACATTCAATAAACGCTTTCATTTGCGAAAGCGTAATGTTGGCGCGTGGAGCGGTAATAATGGGAGATTCCCATCTTAATTTAGTCACTCTTCCTGTGCTATGGGTAATGAAGATCACTACTCTATATATGACCTACATCCGATTAATGGTACCGTGACAGCCGGTGACATAGGTGTCATAAGGCGAATTTTCGCGATCGAATATCATAAACAATACCAACCTAACTCCATATTCGAGGAAACTCAATTGTGTTTTTAGTTGTGTTTTCGGGGCATCGATGGCATCAATTCGATTTCGAATTCACCTCCGGACTTGAATTCAAAATCGAATTGATGCCATCGGTGACTGAAAACACCGAAAAAGTTCGAAAAACACGATCCAGTTTCGTGCCATCCACTGTTGTCATGCGTAGGTTGGCGGCAATGGTTTTGTCGAATATCATTGAATATATTCGTCGCGAAAATTCACCTAAAGGAAAGTCGTCCCTTATATTGGTCACTTCTCGATGGAGTTATAGTATTATTAGATGGGAATCTCCCATTATTAGTGCCAAACGTCCTCATTACGCTCGCGCATTAAAAACATTTTATTAATTAAGGAGTGGATTTTGTAAGTTTTTAGTGCGACCATCGTTAATTTTGCAGGTTTTTACATTTGAATCGACCATTAAATCCCTTACAGAACAAGTGTGCAACCAGCTCCATTGCTACGGACATCACCTAAAAGGTCGAGAAGGTAAAATCCAAGCAGCAGTTATCAGGTACAGTATGGCGCGTAACTTATTACGGGGCCGCAGGGACCGCAACGATTGGGGGCCCTTAACGTAGCCAGATAAAAAAAAGGGCGGGGAAAGAAAGAAAAGGGAAAAAAGAAAAACAGAAAGAATAAAAAAGTGAAAACCCTCTGTTCTGTTCTTCAGTTAAATAGTATATTTTCCTTTAAAAAACGCGGATCTTCCTGAAATCAGGCGATTGTTTGAAGTGAGACCCTTCTTTCCAAATAAACCAGCCTCATATAATTCTGTCTCCTAGGACTTCAGAGTTCAGGAGCCCCCTCTTCACCGGATGTTCGGTGAGGAAGAGCTGGAAGGGCCCCTTTCACTTGTGGAAGCCAGGAAGCAACTGCTGTAGGGGCTCTTTCGATCTTTCTATCATTATTTTGAAAGTTCGGGGCCCTAAAAATGTCGGTGCTAGTGCTGACAATTGTTATCAGTTGGGGGGGGGGTGGTTGAGCTCAATGAGTTATTTTAGAGGAAGCATATTCTGTTGTAGGAAGGAAGGGGGGGCGGCCCTCCAGTTCAATCTGCGGTGGGGGCCCGAGGTTTCAAAGTTACGCCACTGATCAGGTACGCTGATTTCAAAGAAATAGCCGTTACTTGATGAATAACAATGGAGCTGTTGCAAACTTTTGCTACAGGCTTATTATTAGTTGATAATGGGGTAAACTCCTGTAAAAATAACGATTAGCGCACTAAAAAAATCTCGAAATCCACTCCTAAAGTCACAAAATGCTTTTAAACGCGAGACCGTAAAGGCGGCCGAGGCCGCCCAAATCTAACGGAAATTGTATGCTTCTTCTTCTTCTTGTGTTGCGTTGCGAGAACACCTCGTATAGATGGCGCTGAGTGAAGATAGGGAAACCCAATGCAAACCGCGGCCCCGGCCACCATTACGGTCTCGCGTTTAAAAGCATTTTGTAAGTTTAGGAGTGGTTTTCGTGATTTTTTAGTGCGCTAATCGTTATTTTTACAGGGTCTTACCCCATAATCAACTATTAATAAGTCTGTGGCAAAAGTTTGCAACAGCTCCATTGATTTCATCGGAACACTTTGGTTTCATTGGAATTGGTGCTGGTGCTGCTCATCGCTGCTTGGATTCATCTCAATTACTTTTTAAAAGTATATGTAATCGAAAGACGAGTAGTCAAGGCCCATTTTGTCAACCCTTACAGCCCTGCTTGGTTTCCATCGGTTTCACTCTTGATGAGCCAACGATTTCATATTTCTCCAAACAAAAGTTTTTGTGGAATGAGAGGAATAAAAACCGCATCATCCAAAAGTTGAATCTTTGAAGAAGAAAACCTTCAAGAATTCTTCAAGTCCAAGGAGGATAATCTCGAGGCAAATAACGTCACCGTCTACCGATGATGCAGCCACTGGCGGCTTTAGTCCATAAGCGCAAATACCCTAAATCCAGAGCCCAAAAGCGCAAATGAGACAGCCCATAGGCGCAACATTTTAATAGCCCATAAGCGCAAAGAAATAATCGAAATGCGTTTCGAGATATCGAACCCAGCCCATAAATATCCTAAAACTAAGAGATTGCAACGCCGCATATCTAAAATTATGAAGAAAAGAAATGTAGGTACAAAAAACGAAGATGCTTACCTCTATTCTTTATATTTATTGGAAGTGCGCATTGAACACTAAAACTTGAATCAAGTTCGTGTCAAACTATAAAACTTTAACTAAATTTCGCATCACATTCTAAAACGAAGTCCGTGTTAGAAATTTCGCGGAATTTTATAAGGCCCTGCCTTGAAATGTTATGCCATTTTTTTCAAATACTGAATCATTGAAATACACCGTGTGCTAAAAGTTCATGATATGTTTGACTTTGAAGCAAGTATGCACATTATTTTTCAGTTTCTTTTCGGCGTTTTTTAGCGGGTTTTTGGATACTTCTCACTTTCACGTAAGTTTCTGCCTGTACATCTCCAAGGACTTTAATGAAGTAATGAATGTGAAGATGTGGACCGTAGAAGTTGCCTACCTCTAAAGCAGTGGCGTAACGTGCAATTTGGCAACGTTGCAGTTCGTCCATTTAAATCCATGAAAAAAATCGAACTACTGGGTGTTCGATGAACACCATTTGCTTTCGACCTTTTAGGTGGGTTTAAATGGACACAATACAACGTTGCAAAATTGCACGCTACACCACTGCTCTGAAGTGGCAAGGCGGGCGGTGAAACGATTCAGGTTCATTTGTTCGCAAGATAACAACGATTCAGTTTCTCTCATCACTGAGATAATCAGTAATCACCCTCAGCTGGCTAGTTTTTGGCCAAACGCAGTTGTCAAACCTCCGAATTTAATTCGCAATAAATCGATGCGACGCAAAAGCGATGCATCGATTCACAATACCACGAATCGACGGCCCATAAGCGCAAATAAAATATATGATTTGCGCTTTTGGACTCTCCGTTTTGCGCATATGGGGTCTTCCGGCCACTGGCATCACTGTCTTAGAACTTGTTTCCAAGTCCAACTTTGGCTTCATATTGAGAAACAAGTCACTTGCTATGGTTGAAAACAATTTAAAATAGACCAATCCAGTCCAGTGACCACGAATTTTATTCTTAGGTTTTCCGCAACAAGATAAAAAATTTCTTCGGTATCTTTTTTTTTTTTTTTTTTTTTTTTTTTTTTTATTTTAAGAATTCTTTTCTAATGGATCTAGGCAATTTCGGCTATGCAGTATGATCTGAGGTGGTCAAAAAGTGGCTAAAGACCGAAAGGGAAAATAAACTTTCAATAGGTACCAACTTTAAACACCGAGAATACTTTTAACACAGAATCATACAATCAGAACGGAAACTCCCATAAGAGCCAATGGAAGGAAGTTTGGAATTTAACGGCACCAATAGGCAACGCTGTGGTCCTATATCCTAACATGGCGGACGTGGTTGATTTGTGTTGAAACTCATTTATTTCTGTAAATTCTGGAAAGAAATCTTAGTTTCCGGCCTCACTTTTATTCTACTGGCATTTTAGAATGAAAATTTCGCTGATCATGTCCTATATTTTTGTTTTCGCGCGCGAATCCAGATGTAAACATCCTATATCCCAACAAGGCGGACGCGAAACGAATTTGCTTCAAAATCCGACAGAGTTTCCGTTCTGATTGTATTATTCTGTGCTTTTAACTAGGAATTGAAACTTAGCAACGTCATTGAAAAGTTTTAAATTAAGCTTTAAATATCGAAAACGATGGTTGTCTAGATGATTTTCCTCCACTAAATTTTTGTTCGCCCAGCCAAGTGCGACCTTTTTCGCCATTGCAGAAATTGACCGTCGCCCAAATTACAAAGAGCCATTTTGACTGCGTCATTTATCGTTTCGGCGAAGAAAAAAAAAATCGTCTTGTTGTTTTCTATTTCCGTGGAAACGATATTGTAGCTTGTTCTCTTCGACACACGCTGTATTTAATACAAGTTTCGGCCACCATATGACTGGGTCATTGTGAGTTGTGACCCACCTTCCATTCATGTGTTTTCTGTAGTAACTAAACATCTACAACAGCCCCATTCAAGATTTTGATCCGTACATCCTGCCGACCAGCAAACATCGGGAATTACGGTACAGTCGCACAAAAGTGCAATCGCCCTATCATGGGCAAGCATAAGTAGATGCAGGAATCTGTCTTTCTCTCCCTACTTCCATTTGAACTCGTGTGTTAGAAAAGGATAGCAGAGCCGCAGAGGGGGCCATCACGTTACTTTAGCCCGTATATATCCGTCCTCTTCTAACGCACGTATTCAAATGGGGAGGAAAGAAAGACAGACGAATGCCTGATGCCTTCCATGTGAGTGAGACGATAATACCGCGTGGAAAATGTTCCCTGTCGGCTGATAAACGAAGGGACGTTTGAAGAATTTGAATATTTACCCCCCCCCCCCTCCCCCCTCCCCGGCACAACTTCACCTCTTTCTTGGTCATGATATTTCCGAACACCCATTCATTGTGCTGAAATGTTTATCATAATGTGAAAAATATCGTCACCTGTGACAAGCAGAAGTAGAGTAGAGAAGCGTGTACTAGAAAGGGTCAGATATACGGGGTGTTTCTAAACTAGAGGTAACAACTTTTACAACCTAACAGGGTTGGCCCTGGTCTTCTCGTAAAGTCTATTTCCCTATTCAAAATGACATGGTTGATACCCCGGAGGAGCAGAAGGGAAGTTTTGAGAACCCTCTGTCTGAAAAAAAGATGGTGTTACTTGTCGCTGGCTCCGAAATTAGCCGTTTTTTGAGGGTTTTCGGCTGTTTTCTCTACATACTCTGACGAATAAAAGACGAAAAATCGGAGTGTCAGCACCTGGGTCATAATTTCAAAACGGGCCAAATGGTGTCCCAACGAGATTACATTTTTAAAAAGATCAAATAAGTTCGATGTTCCGATTTTTAAGGCGAAGGAACTTAGTTCTATGAGGAGCAATAGTAATAATTGCTTTTAAAGTTATTTAAATACTAATTTTAATTGTTTTATGGTTCAAAATGTCCGTCGGTTACGCGTCCCCCACACGAGTTTTTGGTTTTTAATTTAAGTTTTTGACCATATTTTGAGGCTGAAATAAATTTTGGAGATAGTGCAAATGCTCACAAAACTCCGTAGAACACGTGTAAACCATCGTTTTTTACGAAATGACTTTTCTTCATGCCATAAATTGTGAAAAATGGCTGTCCCCCGGTTCCAAAATGTCTGTCGGTTACGCACGGATTTTACTGTTTTACAACATCTTAAAAGTTTATTTAAAAGTGAAACTGGATAACTTACGATTTTCTCAACCACGCTTCAACGTTCTAAACAGGAATTATCAACATCTGTGCAAATGAATTTTATTTGGAAACTACTTTCACCAACAAATCCGATCTCGTGATTTGCCTATGGTCCTAGTCAGTGGCACTTAAATATACGAAAAAGGTTGGTAATACAGTTAAGTTCCACCCTGTAATTTTTAATTCAATTCAACTACCGTAATTTGCTTCAAAAATCAACATCAGAGATTATTGCAACAAGTAATATTGTTGTTATCAAGTACTTTTGAAATAGTCGGTTACGTAACCGACAGCGTAACCGACAATCGACAAGTTATTTACCATTAGATCATCATGCGTTTCCGGCTGTTTCCGCGGTAACAAAAGAAATATCGGAAATTCAGCGGAACGCTTCGGTAAAAAGTCTTTTCTAGTAGTACTGAAGGTAAAAAATTACTCATTGGGTTTTAATTTTGACTTGAGATTTTCACGGAGCATGCTCAATGCTCAATGCATGCTCAATTGGCCCGATTTGAAATTATGACCCACCTGTGTAATTTTTTGCTTGATTTTTTAAGCTAAATACAGGCCAAATCGGTTCAGAAATAAAGACGTAACTATGCAAAGAAAAAATCAAGTGTAATTTGGAGTTTTATCAGCAAAGATTACAGGCAAAGAGTAAACAAGAGTCGCAATTGAATGGAAGGCCTGCGTGGTCAAAGTAGATAAGGGATCCGAACGCGGGCTGGCCTCTGATTGGCTGCAACGGGTAGAGCAAAAATGACTCGGGGTATAGGGAAAATAACACGGGATTTTCGTTCCGGGGCGTTTATCTCGAAACCGAAGCAAAATAGTATCTAAACAATTTATACGAGTCGATTCAGCAGATTTTCCCAAACAATTTGATAGGTCATAAGTGCCACTTTATTGCGAATTCGAAACTACTGTTTCAGTTTAAAAGTACGCACAATAGTGAGTTATTCAAACACTGCTCGAACACACGCCAAGCGTGTAATCACACTATTGTGCGTACTTTTAAACTGAAACAGTCTTTTCGAATTTGCAATAAACTGGCACTTATGACCTATCAAATTGTTTGGAAAAATTTGCTGAATCGACTCGTATAAATTGTTTAGATACTATTTCGCTTAGGTTTCGAGATAAACGCCCCGGAACGAAAATCCCGTGTTATTTTCCCTATACCCCGAGTCATTTTTGCTCTACCCGTTGCAGCCAATCAGAGGCCAGCCCGCGTTCGGATCCCTTATCTACGTTGACCACGCAGGCCTTCCATTCAATTGCGACTCTTGTTTACTCTTTGATTACAGGTTTCGGTTTCACCTGTTTTTTTCTTTGCATAGTTACATCTTTATTTCTGAACCAATTTGGCCTGTATTTAGCTTAAAAAATCAAGCAAAAAATTATGCAGGTTTACTCCGTACTCCATACTCCGATTTTTTGTCTATTATTCGTCTGTTCAGAGAAATCAGCCGAAAACCGTAAAAAAACGGCTATTTTCGGAGCCAGCGACAAGTAACGCCATCTATCGGATAAAAATTTTCGGGAATTTGCCATGGAATCCCCTTGGGAAGCCCTTGCGAAGAACCGATCTGCTCATAAGTCTAATTTCCTATTAAAAATAACATTAGGCGATGCCCCGGAAGAGCAGAGGAGGAGTTTTGAAAGCCCTTTGCAATGTTATCGTTAGAAAGCCCCCAAGATGAACACGTCTGCTCGTAAGTATCTTTTCCCATTTAAAATAACATTTAAGATGCCCCGGAAGAGCAGAAAAGGAGTTGTAAGAACCCTCTGATGCCATGTTAGGAAGAATCCCTGGTGATAAACAGGAGTGCTCTTAAATCTGTTTTCCCGGTCAAAGTAACATTGTTGATGCGGAATAGTCCAGACAACGGAAGCTAAAATGGATCCTAGCATGACAAAGTTGGAGAATGGGGCAGTTGCAAGGGTCCGGAATGTTTGTGTTTTTATAAAGAAAATGATAGTACTTGATAAGCTAAGAACAATGGTACCTTCGGTTTTTTCCTAAGTGTCCCGGTTTTGGGAAATACACACGTGTAAAGTTGTAAGAAATCGTGGGTGTACTGACGTCACTACGCGGAATTCCCATTTAAAACAATGTATTTTGAGCCAAAATCTCATCTCCAGAACAATGGGACCTAACTAGAAACCAAAGGCATCTTTGCTCTCAGCTCATCAAGAACTTTCATTTTCTTTATAAAAAAACACAACATTTCAGACCCTTGCAACTGCCCCATTATGTCAGAGTCGATTCTTCTGTATTTTGGGTCTTTGAATTCGAATCTGAACTTTGCGCACGAATCGGAGGGGCGTTCACGTTTCACGCTTTTTCGTTTTCAAGTGATTTTTGAGGATGTAGGAGTCCTAATCGCGAAAAAGGTCGCATTATAAGTGTTCATAATTTTGTAGCCTAAACCGTTCAAAAATGCGCTGGTGGGGAGAATAAACAGAATCAGAGTTTGTTCGGATTCAGAGGTCAGAGGTCCTCGGACGGATGTTCAAAACAGTGGCGTCGCGTGCAATTTGGCAACAATGTATTCTACGCATAAAAACTCATGTAAAAGATCGAATTCAGGGGGTGCACAGTGCACAAGGAAAATTCGATATATTTAATAAGTTTAAATGGAGCACTTGCATTGTTGCCAGATGGCACGCGACGCCACTGGTTCAAAATGTATCAATCAAGGAAGTAGCGTGCGGTTGTAAGACTTCTCGTCCTGTCTTTTTTGTCCGCTCGATTTTTTGTCCTTCTTTTTTCGTCCTACGAAATTTGGTCCTTAATAGTTCGTCCAATCAAATTTCCTCCAGTAAGTAGAAAAAGTGGTCCTTTTATTATTTTCGTCCTCGACTGCAACATCCATGAGTATTTAGTCCAATTATTTTTAGGTCTGAAGTATGTATTTTGTCCTGTAATTTTCGTCCAATTATTTTTAGGTCCAGAGTACGTATTTTGTCCTGTAATTTTAGTCAAACTTTTTTCGTCCTTAAAAAAATTGTTTCGTCCAATGCTCATTTTGTAGGTTTACATCTAAAATATAAGGAAGAAGTGGAATTACGCCAAAATCAAATCACAATTTTATTACTACTAGGAGATTCAGATTTTAAGTCTGACTGTATTTTTCTGGTAATCTAGTACTTGATCTTGTAAAATTTTGCAAAATAGTTGCTGATAAAGACTTTGCTGAATTATTGAATAAAATGATGAGATCCAATTGATACGTTCTCTGGTATTGGAATTTAACTATCATAAATTTTACCTGTAAACAAACAAAAACAAACAAAACTGTGCATTGGACGAACCAAACTTTTTTTTTTACGACAAAAAAAATTAGAATAAAACTACAGGACAAAAGACATACTCTGGACCTAAACATAATTGGACTAAAAACTCATGGACGTTACAGTCGAAGACGAAACTAATGATTGGACCAATTGTTCTACAGGATGAAAATTGATACGACGAATTATCAAGGACTAAATGTCACGGACAAAAAAAAAAGCGGAAAAAAACAGGACGAAAAGTCTTGTGCGTGCAGTTTGGTAACGTTGTATTTTGTCCATTGAAACCCACGTAAAAGGTCGAATTCTAGGGGTTCACCGAATACTAAAAACATAGTTCGATATTTTTTTGGGGTTTAAAAGGAGAAAAATCAAGGTTGTCAAATTGCACTCCGCCACTGAATTCAATATCCTTGTAAATTTGGCATAGACGCATGCGCGGAATCGCTCGAGCATCATTAATATGTTTGTTATGTTAAGAGTCTCGTCGAATTGATTAAACAACGACACAAGGACTATCAAGGTTGAAAATTAAATGCTTTCATAAAAGTCCGGCGAAAGCTCATTTCACGCTCCTCTGCGGATGCAGGAAGTTGCCTTTCTCTCCTATCACACCCTTCACTCTCTTTCTCTCTCTTTCTCTCCGACCATTTGCATACTCGTGTTAGAAAAGGAAAAAAGAAGCTCTAATGGGCCAAGAGATGGATGGATCCGCCTCTGCCAAGTTCCTTGTTCACTTAGGAGACAAGAAAAATTGTCAAGAGACAAGCAGGAAAACGAGTGAGAAACGCCGTTTTTTTTTTGTTTTTTTTGTTTCTGTTTTTTTGTTGTTGTTTTTTTTTTTTTTAACGGAGAGATACGCAGAAGGAGCATGAAACAAAGACATTATGAAAGACAACAGGGCACTTCTATCTTATAACACAGGGGGATAGTTTATTCAAATATGGACAGTTTTAATGGAGCTGTTGCAGCAAACTTTTGCTACAGGCTTATTATTCGTTGATTTGGATGTGAAACCTTGCAAAAATTACGATAAGCGCATTAACCCATATATGCCTAGAATTATTATTTTTAGGTGTTTTTCTCAAAAAAAAAAAAAAAAAAATCAGAACTAAAAACACGAGAAAATAAAGAACAAATCAGTAAGTATTTTGGGCAGCGAAATTTTACAAGCTAAAAACTCCGAAATTTGGTTTTTGAGTAATTTTGGTCAAAATGGATTGAAATTTGGTCCAAAAATAACATAAAAAGTCTGTCGTTAACGACCCACTAGACATACATGGGTTAAAAATCCAACGAGATAAAGCTATAGAGAAGGCCAATGGGCCATACATGTTATAGAGTAAACATGGACGATCTGATTTTGGTTTGTTTGCAATGTTTGCCTCACATTTTTCAACCTTAAATGGAAAATTGTAACTAATCTGGTGGAAATTGGTTTTAAACGAAAGTGCAGGTGTTTAAGTGAGGCAATAACTGGACACAGAATTCTAATACAAATATCTAGGTGAGAAACTTTTGCGTCAGTTTCTTTATCTTGCGAATATCCTTTCAGAAGAAACAGTTACGTCGATTTCTGTGTCCAGATAGCCACTTTAAAACACTTGCACTTTCGTTTATAACCAATTATTTCAAATGTATTCGTCACAATTTTTTTTTTTTTTTTTTTTTTTTTTTTTTTTTTTTTTTAAATTAAAAGGTTAAAAAACGTTTTTTACTGAGACAAACAAACCGAGCCTAATGAAAGTCTGCCATAATTATTTGAATGTGCCGCGCTAACCTTGCCAAATATTGTACACATGCTGCAAAGATACAGGGGTGATATAGTGTCTAGAGCTTTTCGCAACATTTGAGTTTATTAATGAATTGTGGTGTTTTCTGATGCTGCCATTGTCATTATTACGGCTTTTTACATATGGATTAATACTTAAAAACGCTGTAGCGTGCAACATACCCATTTATTGTCTTTCTCTCTCATCACCCATTCAAACGTGAGTGTTAAAAAATGACGGAGATAGGTGCTAAAGTCACGGGGTGGCCTCCACTGGTATCCTTTTCTAACAAAGATGAAGGAGAGTTCAAATGGGAAGAAAGAGAGAGAGACAGAGAGAGAGAGAGAGAGAGAGAGAGAGAGAGAGAGAGAGAGAGACATAGGCGTAGCGTGACCAAAAAAAGTGGGGGGGGGATAAAAAGAGAAAAAGTGATGACTTTTTTTTTTTTTTTTTTTTTTTTTTTTTTTTTTTTTTTTGGGCTTCTCTACGTTTCAAATACACGCCAATTGTTGCCACAAGTCGATGTGTTTTTAGCCTCTCCTAGCCCCTGATGCGCTACGCCTATGGGGAGAGAGAGAGAGAGAGAGAGAGAGAGAGAGAGAGAGTGGGGGGACGCTTCATTGGGAAGAACACAAATGAAGTACAATAAGTTTTTTCTACAAGAGTTGGTCTTTTATTTTAGTGTATCTTGCTGTATAATGTTGTCATTTCAGTGCTTACGTTTACCAAAAGTTGTTGGTGTCATCCAATCATGCGGTAGTTTTTGTAAATCTTTTCCGGCGAAGCTTTGGGCATCGCTAGAGGAGACACGTAAATAAGACGGAGGATCGATGAATGAGGAGCAAGTTCCTTCAATGCTGTCGACCCTTGTGAAAATCCTGTTCTTAACCTCAGGCAACCTCAGGGAGAGGGGGGGGCGGGGGTGCCCCTGCTCAGTGCTCAAGACAGTAGATATGACAATAATATTTATCCCTAGTATTACAGCATTCGCCGAAAGTCCCGTCAGGCCTGCATTTGCGGTCATGGCATTTTCTCGCAACTGTCGATCCAAAGATGGTCGCCACCAAGAGCACGACAAATAACGGAGCAAATAATTTCATAATGCTGGAACGAACAAACCAAATTACGTTAGTTTTAGTTGAGTAAAACTATATGGCTAATAGTATTATCCAGTAGCCATTATTAACTTTTTCCAGCACCACCCAAAGCAACGGCTCCTTCACGACACACGTGGAATGTTGAGCAAATCAGTTGATGTCAGAAGCCAATCAGAACGAAGCATCAATGTTTTTGTCGTCGGTCAACACGATCCGTTGGATGTTGTTCCCCGTGTGATTTTGTTGAGACCTCGAAAATAAAATCCTCTTCTGGTGCGATTGGCCAAAGTATTCAAAGTATAGACTGCTTTAATAGAGCGATAAATCGTATCGATTGCCGTTCGAGGGCCGCTGGTTCCAAACAAACTCGGGTTCAATGTAATTTCCCCATAAGCGAACTTTTTGAACGAAAATTTACGGTATTAAATCAATTAATTAATGCGACTTTTTTGCGATTATGAATTCTACGTCGTCAAAAATGCTTAATTATGCCTGGTTCCTTGACTAAAACTGCCGAAATTAGTAAGTTATTACAATATAACGTTGCATTTGTAGGTTAGAATCGCTCGAAATCCCGCCAATTCCACAACAACAACAATAACATTTGGGTGATTCCAACCTCCAAATGTATAGTTTAATCTGTAATATCTTGTTGATTTCGGCAATTTTAGCGGTAGAACCGGGCAAAATTAAGCATTTACGAGGACGTAGACTTCATAATCGCAAAAAGGTCGCATTAATTGTTTCATTTAATACCCTAAATTTCTGTTCAAAAATCCGCTTATGGGGAAAATGCATTGAATCAGAGTTTGTTTGGAACCAGAGGCCCTCGGACGGTAATCGATACGATATATCGCTCTACTAAAACATCTATTCTCGGCGACGCCATGTTCGCTTAGCGAAATCGACCGCGCGGTTAAAAGACAGTTAGAGCGCGTCATTCAAATAAGACGAGGCACGCTTCCCCTAGAGTCCCTATAAGTAGAGAGTTAAGACAAGAGGGTAGTCAACTTCTGATTGGTCGATGAATTTTAGGCTGTACGGACGCCGCCATTGGATGCGATTTTGCACTTTTGTTTTGTTTACCAACGGTCTTTTACAGATAAAAAAGTTAATTTGCGACGAATCTGTTAATTTTAATCATAATGCACCACAAGAATGTCCATAAATCTCGATAATACATGTCGATCAACAAAAGCAGGAAAGATTACATCGTTTCAAACTTAGCGGAACTGTAATCTTTGCTGTGGAGCAAAACACAACAACGGCCTCAGAATGTAAACAAATGTGCAAAATCGCATCCAATGGCGGCGCCCATGATTTCTCTCGTCTTAACTCTCTACATATAGGGACTCTAGCTTCCCCTACTCTCGAAATAAGTTGATTAGCTCATTTTGCTGTTTAGAATATACTATCACGATTAATTTTGCACCGAAAAAATTACTAATAAATACGACACGACTGAAGAAACGCGAAAATTGCTCACTCAATGTTTACATTCCTGATATGCTGATCGCCGTCATTTTCGGTTGGCCTCGGCTCTCTCATCAGTAGCATTGATCGGGAATACTCGGGTCTTATAGTATACTCTAGGCTAGTGCGTGGTTTCTGTTATCTCCGGTGGAAGTAGGGGAAAAAACTCAGCCACTTGAAAATTTTAGTATTCTCTGAGAATTTGAAAACCCCTCAATATTCACCGCCCAACCCGTCAGTTCAAAGGTCATCTTGCCAACAGACGGTCATTCTGCCAAAAGGCAATTTTGTGAGATGAAATATATACAGGGTGTGTAACAAAAGAGGATCAGTCTAAAGCAGTAGCGTCATTTGTGGGGGGCAGGGGGGGGGCAACAGCCCCCCCCCCCCAGGGTCGGCCAAAAGTGAAAAAGTAATGACCTTTTTTTTTTTTTTTTTTGGAGAAGAAAAAAGTTTTGAACTAAAATTTGGTGGTCATTAACGAGTTTTGTTGGAACTTAGGGCCGTAAATATGCAGGGCTGTAGAGTGTCTAAAATGATATTGATGAGCCAAAAAAAAAAAAAAAAGGTCATCACATTTTTGCCCTCCCCAAGCCGAACCCGAAATGACGCCCCTGAGTCTAAGGTTTGGCAAGTGGAATGTTTGCGAGACATTCAACGTAGATGAAGAACTTTGCATACTTTGGGAGCAATTGGTTTTCATGATAACGAGATTTTTTGCCTTTGCGAGTTAATCATAATAATCTGCTTCAAAGTTAAGCAACTTGGAACAATGCAAAAAATAAATTCATTAGACTTTAGGTCTGATTTGTACTAAGAAGAAAAATGAGAACTCGAACGGAGAAAAAATTGTCACCTGAGTTCACGGAGTTGGCAATCTGAACCAGATTCAGAACCAGAGAAACTGAATCAATTCACTGAATGTTAGACAAAACTATTCGATAAACTGCAGACGATGCTTTGATATTGTTCAACTCAAGCAGAAATTTGGTTACGCATGATCAGTTAGGCTGCTCAAATATTTGATGCACAACTATAAAACGATGCTTGTTCAAACATATACATTCCAACCAACTGCCATTTGCCTTTTTTGTTTGTTTTTTGTTTGTTTGTTTACTGCCATTTTGTGGAGCTTCCTCAAATGTTGCCAAATTTTACGGCTTACTGTTAGGGGCACTGCCGTAAAATTTTCAAATTGTATGCCAAATTCGGCAAAACTGCTAGCAGGTGATGATCAAGCTTTTCCAATTCAAGGAAAAAATACACAGAGCTAACACGCAAATTTACACATTAGATACCTAATATTGAATTTTCGACAGAAAAATGATTCATGCTGGTGAGGCCGATATTGAATGGGTCTGTTGCAAAATTTTGCTACATCGATATAGAGAGTTAAAACTTAAGTAAAATCACGTGAAAGGTCCATTGGTTGTATCAGAAAGTCATAAAATGCAGTATTAAACTCACAAGAGGCGTTTAACTGAAACCCAAGATGGCGGTAAAATATCGAGCAATCTGTATGCAAGCACCTTTAACATCCAAGGATTCAGTGTTCATATTTGTTTGCAAAAACTAAATTATTGGACCATTTATTTCCTCTTAACTGAATAGTTTTACACATTTTTAAGTTATCTTGCTATTAACGCTTCTAAATTTTTATTCGTATTTTATAATTTATGACCCAAAAAATCGATATTTCGTTCCACCGTGGGGCTGTGATTATGAATTAATCGAAATCAATTAGCCGAGTAACACAATAGAAGTGCGACGCAATGTTGTAAATTGTAAGTCCTATCCCAAAGTGAATAAGCATGGACGAAAGACCATTGTTTGCCTCTTGTTTTTTAGCCTTACATCAAACATTGTAACTGGGTAAGTTAAAGCTAGCGTTAAAAGAAAGCGGATGGGTTTTATAATGACTTTCCGGACATAGAACTTTAATTCGCCCCATTTAGGCCTGAAACTTTGCCGTTTTTCGACTTCTTCCCTTCGGAATGGAGAGTTATATTAGACATGAAGCTCACACATCTTTGCTGCTTATTCGTTATGATTTGCGCCGTAAGTGGAAAATTATTTTTTAAACTATACGTTTCTATGCAATTGAAATTGGACTTTAGATATCTCACTGATTGTGATGAATCGAATGGGTCTGTTGCAAAATTTTGCTACAACGATAAAGAGTGTTTAATAAAATGTAAAATCACCTGAAAAGTCCACACTGTTAAAAAAAACGGATCGAGAGGCATGCTTCGTCCGCCGTTATAATCGAAGCATTCACTCCGAGTGAGAATTCAAGGAGTGAGAATAAGCGGAGTTAGAATTGACGGAGTGGGAATGAAAGGAGTGAGATTCGACGGATTGAGTGTCAATCCCTATCGGGGTGAGAGCTCTCACTCCCTGACGGGGTGAAAGTCGTCCCTCATGGGTTTAAAAAAGAGGGTTGCTTTTCACTCCCTATCGGGGTGAGAGCTCTCACTCCCTGACGGGGTGAAAATCGTCCCTCATGGGTTTAAAAAAGAGGATTGCTTTTCACTCCCAATGGAAGTCAAAATGTAAGGCGTTGCAGCTCCCTCCAAGAATGAGTCTTATACCTCAAGAATTGCCGCTTGAAATGTGAATCAGGAGTCACGTAGTCACGTCAAACAAAACACATCACGATAAAGTTCTTAGATTTCCGCGATTGCGAGGGGACCCAACGGTGTCATTATTTGGACTGCAATAAAACTTAAGACAGCAGAATTTGAAGAACAGTGTAGCTACCACCACTTATGATAAACACATCCACATGCTATCGCCAATAATTAATCGCTTGATGATGATAATCATCATATGATTCAACGGTACAAAATCGCGCTAAAAAACACCTTGAACGATAAATTTCGATAATTTTAATTGGTCTCGTGCGCTGAAAATAAAAGTTGGTTCGATAGACTAAAAGAGTTATTTAATAATTTTTCGAAGCGTCTACAGTCCCCACCATAACCACCAAATTAGTACTCACAACCAACCAAATGACACTGGTTGTGGCTACAAACATTACTTATAAGTTGAATCGGTAAGCCTATGCAGTTAAACGCATTAGATTTGAGTAAAGTTCTTTGGGATCGGGAAAGAAGAACGCGAAAGAAATAGGAAATACCTGTAAATGCAAGAAATGTCAGAGAAAATGCAAAGAAACGTTACATAAAATATTTAAATTTATCATGGACGTAAAAACACATAGTAAATAAACAAGTAAATTTCTAAAAAAAATCGTATGCTGGTAACAATCTACTACCTTTCATGCGAGCTATCAAGTTTATTCTCACGTTGTTCCCACGATGAAATATAGAACTTGATTTCAAGGAAATGAAAACTCTATTCAGAGTGTCATTAATCTTCAAAATCAAAAGTTCAAACAAATTTCTCGCCCAAAAACTACCTCAGACATTATAAGTATGCGAATCAGCAAGTAGTCATTCACTTCATGTTGAATAAACTATCTAATTATAATCACACATAACACTGGGGAACTTAGAATAACGAGGAAAATGAAACGTACGCAAATAAACACAACCAACGAAAAACGCGCGACCTCTCCTCGGCAGAAAAACTCAAGACTGATTTGTAACGGTCATTGGCGGGGCGGGTGAGAGGGGAAGAGCAGACTGTCTCCTACGCGAATGGAGCCTCATCTCGTCCGGACGCAGACTTTCGTCCGCGAGGGATGGAACACAGTCGTTTGGTGGCACACAGCCACCCTGCGTCCGCGTACGGACGATTCGCAGTTTCTTTCGAGCTGGTTTTCACTCTGATACAGAGAGAGATTCAACCTTACGCGGAACTAAGTTTTTTTCGGCTGTCTGGATGTGACTGTCACTCGCTCTCGGGACAGGTTTCAGCCCTTTTTGGAGTCATCTCGTCTTTTTAAGAATAACAACAACCTTTCACGGATTATAACTCATCTCCCCGATTATAAAACTCCGAACTTCTATCTTCTCACTCCGTTATTTTTAACAGTGCATTGGTGGCATCAGAAAGTCGTAAAATGCAATAATAAACTCACAAGAGGCGTTTAATGAAATCCAAGATGGCGGTAAAATATTGAGCAATTTGTATGCATGCACCACGAACATCCAAGTATAGCCAACCTCACAATATTGATCACACCCAATCACAACGTAAATAAACACATAACCTCTGAAGCTGTGAGGTTGTCAACGTTGGCAATCCTTGGAAGTTAAAGTTGCATGCATATACAGATTGCTCGATATTTTACCGCCATCTTGGATTTCATTAAACGTCTCTAGTGAGTTTATTATTGCATTTCATGACTTTCTGATGCCACCAATGGACTTTTCGGGCGATTTTACGCACGATGAAACACTCTTTATCATTGTAGCAAAAGTTTGCAACAGACCCATTCCACTTCAAATTTAAGGGAACTAGCACTGGCCTTATCAGAAATAGTTTTACATGGATTTTTGATACTCAGGGTCTCAAATTAAATCTTAGGTCTTAGGTCGACTTTTATATCGCTTAGAGCAAAAGTGTGGAACGGGCGAAGGACGATTGGGCGACCTGGAAATGGAAACCCTTTTGGGCGAGGAAATTAATGAGGCAGGCCCAATGACCCATAGGACTTTTGGGCGAGTAATTAAAACATAAGTTTGAATATTTGGCATCAGTGCATGATCAGTAAGGTTTGTTTACGCGTCGCATTTCGGGCATGGGCCAATACCGCCTCTACTCATACCCGGCTGATCTGTTTTGAGATCGAGGAGGTTATGTTCGTCTTGGTATACGTAAGCTTATGGCCCGCTTATGGAGTTATCGATTATTTTGTTGGTTTTTTGAAGTTCAACCAAAATTGGAAAAGCACGTCAGTAATGAAAGTTTTGGGCTTAGTTACTTACATAAAGTATTAAAAGACTTGAAAATCATATTTAGAGAGGATAAATCACGATTTTGAATTTCATCAACATTGCACTCTCCATAAGCTCTGTATACCAAGATGACCCTAACCTCAAAGAAGCAGCTTGGTATGTGTAGAGGCGGTATTGCATGGGCAGTTGAAGTGACAATGATCTCTGCAGATAAGAAGATAAGAAGCACCGTGAACGGTATGTTCAGCGAGTCGATATTGTTGTACTATGCTCACTCTAGCTTACCTCAGTTTTAGTTCAGTTTCCGCATTGCACTGTAACGATGGATAAACAAATGTCAGCGATCTACGAAACTTTTAGAGGAAGCAAAAGTCTTATAGTTGATAATTTTAAATTTACTCAGTCTAATATATTAAAAAAACGCAAAGTACAGATTTAGGTGCGCGAATAAAGCATGTGGTTTGAGTTTGTTAGTGGACCCCTCTTTAAAACATATTTTAGAGTGTAACGATGCTGAGCATAACCACGAATCTTATTCTGATGGCGACAAGCTTCAGCAAATGAAATTTTCCTTAAAAAGAAAGGCTGCGGACAGTCTACGTGAGAAACCATCATCGCTCATAAGGAGAGAGTTACTTCAGAATGAAAGTTCGAACGAAATTACACACGCGGACGTGTCTCCAATGAGGAAAGTAATTTGCAGAGCCCGGAAAAAAAAAAAAAAAAAAAAAAAAAAAAACTGTTTAAGGGTCCGGAACCTAAAAATGCAATGGAAGCATGCCTTTTACGAATTTCAGGCCGAAATTAAATTTAAAGATGAAAGATTTTGTTTTGTGAATGAAAATCGCGATATTATTATTTGTACTTGTGCCGATAATTTGACAATTTTACAAACAAGTGAGTGTGCCATTATTGACGGGACCTTTTATTGTGTTCCTTAACTTTTAAACACAAACTCAACGATCGGCTGTGATACAACTGTGATAATATCATTTTTTACCATTACCTATAGTTTTTTTAAATTTGTAAACTTTCAAACACAAACTCAACGATCGGCTGTGACACAACTGTGATAAGGGTCGGGGGGGGAGGAGGAGGCTCGCAGATTTTACTTTTTATTCATAAAGTAGAGTCTGCGAACTTTTTGTCAACCAAACCCAAAAATTCATCGTTTTTTCTACCTCATTCCAGTCTTCAACATATACTACTTATGCCAACAATGAGGTAAGCAATTTTGGCATTATTCATTACTGATTGATACGTTGCCACATTGTAACAAATAAGACTTAAACATCCGTTTCGTCACTCGCCCAAAAGTCCCGTTGCTTTTCACTCTTTCGCCCAAAACGACTCGCCCAAAAGGGCTACCGTTTGTCGCCCAAAACGCCTCTATTTTACGTGTTCTCGCCCAAAACGTCCACGCCCGTGTGGAACAGCCCCATTGTATGATAAGATTCAGAGCTATTCAGAGTCGAAGCTCACAATCAGTAAAAAGGGCCCCTTTCAGAGTCAGGTCGCTCACCAACACGTTTAAAAAAGTGATCGGAAACAGTTAATTCATCTGCTTTTGATCGTGAGTGAATAAGGAAACAAGATCGTAAAGGATAAGAATGGTAACAACTTTTAAAAATTTGAGACCACAAAATCGAAAATACATTGGAAGCCATTTTCCGTAATGCCATGGCCGGTGCCAGGTCCTTTACAGAGCTAGAGAAGAATTGATGAATGGCAAGTTTAATAACTGTGCCTCAACATGATTCGATACTTTGTTCGATAGTATAGGTTCAGATGGGAGAAAAACGATAAAATAGATCGTTCGGAAGTCACCAGAGAATGGGTCTGCTACAAACTTTCGCTGCAGCAATATGGAGGATCCATTCCTGATGTAACTCGCGTAGAAATCACATAGAAGGCATCAAAAAGTCTCAAATTCTTCTCAAAAACTCAAAAAATGCTTCTTTGTACACAAAATTCAAAGATATTAAAATAAAAGGAAGCTTATTATGGGGAAGAAGAGCCATAGATACACCTCTGAGGACCCGGGGACAAGACGCATTTCGGGGGCCTCCCTCAAATTCGGGCAGGTGACTGGGGATGGGGGGGGGGGGGTGCTTCATCCGGACCGGTGTTTCTCGTGGGCTGAAAATCGCTGACAAGGCGGAGGGCTCTCAAAACACCCCCTTTGCTTTTCCGGGGCACCGCCAATGTAATTTTAAATGGGAAACAGACTTACGAGCAGACCCGTCTTTCTGGTGGGCTCTCAATCGCTGATACGGCGGAGGGCTCTCAAAATACCCCCTCTGCTCTTCCGGGCCACCGCCAATGTAATTTTAAATGGGAAAACAGACTTACGAGCAGACCGGTCATTTTGGTGGGCTTTTAATCGTTGACAGGGCGCAGGACTCATCAAAACGTCCCCTCTGCTCTTCCCGGGCACCGCCAATGTTATTTTAAATGGGAAAATGGACTTACGAGCAGACCTGTCATTTTGGTGGACTTTTAATCGTTGACAGGGCGCAGGGCTCATTAGGGTGTCTCTTATTTTCGAAGGTTTGAAATTCCATCGGGTGAGGGCGGCAATCGATTCCATTTGGTTAAAAAATAATGCCTGAAAAATTTCAGCGCGATCGGACAATATTTAGAGGTCGCGCCTGCGCTTTAAAGTTTGACGAAAATGACGAAAATCGTCATTTTCAGACTTGGACGCGCGGCACTGAATTTGACCCCTATTGAATCAATACCAATACGACTAAACCCCTTAAAAACTGTGCAATAGTTAGTTTAGATTATGTTTAAGACGTATTTAACTATGTTTATCGTTATATTTGATTCATTCATTCAAAATCGGCGCAATCAAAACGCGTTCGTTTAGCCTCAAAATTATCGTGGATTCCAGGTGTAAATACGTTTTCGCACATCGGGCTCTTAATGACAACTCTGGGCGTTTTCCAAAGGTTTTCGTTGATCCATAACACATCCCTCCATAACCACTCAAATTGAAAGATAGCCTCCAAAAATGTATCAAGGGGGGGGGGGGGGTGGGGTTAGCAAAGTGATAGAAAACAAATCAGTTAAAACTTCAAAAATATATTACATCGACAAAATATAAAAAATGGCTATCAAAATTCAACGTTTTAAAAGAGGAAATCCCCCCATAGAAAACATGCGCAAAAAAGAGCAAGAAATATGTATTTAATGGAATAAAGATCATTGATTCATTTTTAGGTATTTTTTCTCGGGTTTAGGTATTCTTTTGCGATGATCTGCGACCACTTGTAACAAGAACTGCTGTTGATCAGAGCCTTTGGTTAAAATGTTATTGTACTTCTCTATTAAGGTGATTCTACGGCAAACTCCCGAAAATTTTAATCCGATAGATGGCGTCACTTGTCGCTGGCTCCGAAAAGAGCCGTTTTTTGACGGTTTTCGGCTGTTTTCTCTGAACAGACGTATAAGAGACGAAAAATCGGAATGTCAGCACCTGCTTAATTTTTTGCTCGATTTTTTGAGCCATAAACGGGCCAAATTGGTTCTAAAATAAAGGCGAAAGTATGCAAAGAAAAAATCACGTGTAATTTGGAGTTGTATCAGTAAAGATTACAGGTTTCTGTTTCACCTGTAATCTTTACTGATTCAACTCCAAATTACACAGGTTTTTTTCTTTGCATACTTTCACCTTTATTTTAGAACCAATTTGGCCCATTTATGGCTCAAAAAATCAAGCAAAAAATTAAGCAGGTGCTGACATTCCCATTTTTCGTCTCTTATTCGTGTGTTCAGAGAAAACAGCCGAAAACCGTCAAAAAACGGCTCTTTTCGGAGCCAGCGACAAGTGACGCCATCTATCGGATCAAAATTTTCGGGAGTTTGCCATAGAATCACCTTAACGCTACGCCTCTTTCTGCGTTATCGTTGGTGACAGTTAGGCTTCTAACTTCACTACGACAGAGCTCATAATCTGAATTTGACATCCAAAAAGAAGGGTCTCGATCTAAAAATGAGCTTGGTAAGCCCAAATGTGAAAAGAAATTAAGAGATTTTTCGGTTGCAAAATCTGTTTTTTTTTTTTTTTTTATAAGCTTTTGATCTGTTTTTCATCGAGTTCTAATTTACGAGGAAAAGTCTCGCTGACTTCAGGCTCCTGTTTTGTTTTCATAGCTTTGACAACATTTCGCTTTTCGGCTATGATTAAACTGTCATCAAATAAAACAAGATGTATTGACTCCGGACTGAGATACCATAAATGGCGCATTAGTTTTTTTGTGCAGGCCTCACTTATGGTCTGATTAATATTTTTGCAACTGATTGAAGATTTTAACAATTCCAAATCATTGCTTGGGGCGGAAGTTGGCAAAGGGGCTAAAATCCAAGATTTAAGATAAACTAAAGCGATAAAGTACAAAAATGGGTTAAATTTTCTCTTTCTAGCTCTATATTTGGTCTTGAAACAACCATATTTTCAATGCGTAGCGGGCTTTTGCCATCCATATTGCGTTCGAAATGGGACCTGGAGAACGAAAAGCTGGTTTTTCTTGACAGTCTCCAAGAAATATCTTGACAAGAAGTATAAATTCTCTGTAGTCGTCTCGGGTGATCGAAACGCGTGACTCTGCGGCGAAGCACAAAAGAAGGGTTGTAAATCATACGTTGTCCGAAGACCAGGGTTGATGCAAGTAGGGCCTCGGCCAAGCTGTCTATTATTATTCTTAAATCTCTCTTTAATATTTTAAAGAAGGAGGGAAACAAAAACGCACTATCGATTTATTTTCGAATCATCGAGTGACTTACCGACTTTTTAGGAATTCAGTTTAAAAATAGTGATGTTTTACACTGTCTCCTCAAATGGGTGTGCGATGCGGGGGGGGGGGGGTGGGGGCAGTGAGAAAGGTCATATGGGTTCGCAAAAAAAACTTCCAAGAACATCCAGCGTAGTCATCAAGAGGCCAGTATGTGAATACGGATTCGCAACTGTTTCCGGGAAATACGCAATAATTTTGAGGCTAAACGAACGTGTTTTGATTGCGCCGATTTTGAATTAATGAGTCAAATATAACGATAAATATCGGTTAATACGTCATAAACACAATCTAAACTAACTATTGCACAGTTTTTAAGGGGTTTAGCCGCATTGATATTGATTCAATAGGGGTCAAATTCAGTGCTGCGCGTCCAAGTCTGAAAATGACGATTTTCGTCATTTTCGTCAAACTTTAAAGCGCAGGCGCGACCTCTAAATATTGTCCGATCGCGCTGAAATTTTACAGGCATTATTTTTTAACCAAATGGAATCGATTGCCGCCCTCACCCGATGGAATTTCGAAAAAAGTTGAAAAACCCCCAAATAAGAGACACCCTAAGGGCTCATCAAAACGTCCCCTCTGCTCTTCCCGGGCACCGCCGATGTTATTTTAAATGGGAAAATGGACTTACGAGCAGACCTGTCATTTTTGTGGACTTTTAATCGTTGAGAGGGCGCAGGGCTCATCAAAACGTCCCCTCTGCTCTTCCCGGGCACCGTCAATGTAATTTTAAATGGGAAACAGACTTACGAGCAGACCCGTCTTTCTGGTGGGCTCTCAATCGCTGATACGGCGGAGGGCTCTCAAAATACCCCCTCTGCTCTTCCCGGGCACCGCCAATGTTATTTTAAATGGGAAAACAGACTTACGAGCAGACCTGTCATTTTGGTGGACTTTTAATCGTTGATAGGGCGCAGGGCTCATCAAAACGTCCCCTCTGCTCTTCTCGGGCACCGCCAATGTAATTTTAAATGGGAAACAGACTTACGAGCAGACCCGTCTTTCTGGTGGGCTCTCAAACGCTGACAAGGCGCAGGGCTCTCAAAAAAACTCCCTCTGCTCTTCTCGGGCACCGCCAATGTTATTTTAAATGGGAAAACAGACTTACGAGCAGACCTGTCATTTTGGTGGGCTTTTAATCGTTGACAGGGCGCAGGACTCATCAAAACGTCCCCTCTGCTCTTCCGGTGCACTGCCAATGTAATTTTAAATGGGAAACAGACTTACGAGCAGACCTGTCATTTTGGTGGGCTTTTAATCGTTGACAGGGCGCAGGACCCATCAAAACGTCCCCTCTGCTCTTCCCGGGCACCGCCAATGTTATTTTAAATGGGAAAATGGACTTACGAGCAGACCTGTCATTTTGGTGGACTTTTAATCGTTGACAGGGCGCAGGGCTCATCAAAACGTCCCCTCTGCTCTTCCGGTGCACCGCCAATGTAATTTTAAATGGGAAACAGACTTACGAGCAGACCCGTCTTTCTGGTGGGCTCTCAATCGCTGATACGGCGGAGGGCTCTCAAAATACCCCCTCTGCTCTTCCCGGGCACTGCCAATGTTATTTTAAATGGGAAAACAGACTTACGAGCAGACCGGTCATTTTGGTGGGCTTCTAATCGTTGACAAGGCGCAGGGCTCATCAAAACGTCCCACGGTGGATCGAGTCAATGGGGAGCATCGGACATTTGGTTGTGTGACTCTTAAATATCGCGATAACCAGTGAAAGATACATGAAACCTACTCAATTTTTCACGAGGATTTCGATTTTTTTACTTTCATGGGCCTAAAATTATTACCGTGCCTATAAATGTCTCATTTTCAATCTAAGAAGAGGTTAATAAAAACTACTATTTTCTGCGAATTTTTGCGTGTGAACAAAAGATTAGATACGTTGTAGTTTGAGCAACTGTTGTTGCCTACGGCTTAATACTAGTTTTTAGACACTTTTCAGATTAGTCTATTCAAATAATTTTTGGGGGGGGGCAGACAATCTTAAGATAAATGCAAGTGAAGACAAATATACAACTAACTAATAAAAGTTTCTTCCTATATTATCACTGATTTTTTTAGGTAAGAATTTCCCAAGTATATACTCAACTTGTACACCTACTTACATATTACTTACAACCTAACCTCACCTAACCTAACCTAAAAAAAAAATAAAAAATGAAAAATAAACCAAAATTAGCAATATTTATGCGGGCTTTAAGTGATAGTTTGTGACTGATTATAATCGTCAGAACACGTACAAAAATACAAAAACAGCAACAACAACAAAAACAAAAACAACAACGATAATTAAAAGACAAAAAAAATTAGTGTGTTCCTTATTTTAAGGATGTTTGAAAGGCGAATCATTCAGAAGTGAAAAAAGATTCTGAAAGATGGAATAGGTAACAAATTATCGATTACCACTTCTGAATTTTAAAAAAATGCCATCTGGTCGAGCTAAAAAGACAAAAAAGATTAGCTATCAACTATCCAGATTTCTTGGTTTCATTTAAAGGCGTTTCTAAACACACAATAAAAAGAAAAAATGTTTAACTTCCACTAATTTTTCATCCTTTAACTTCACATTTGCAGAAGTTTTGGAACAAATGATCAAATCGAAATCAAATTTTCAATTGCATGGAATTAACTTAAAATTGAACATCTATGCGAGGAGAGACAGGGCTTCTGGTTCAAGCGAGGTCTTTTTCTTTGTGGCGACTAAAGTTGGTCTCATGTCAGAAATAAGTGGGTCTGATGAAATAAGCATAAAATTTAAGATGTCTCTATTTGCTGCGAGTGTGTTCACGAAAGTGTTTCGTGACATTTCGTGAACATTTCAATACCTGTCGCATGGCAGTCGGGTGATAAGGAGCATCATCTGCCTCTTAAATTTCAATACGAATTTAAATTGCAATAATTGCTAACCAACTAAAGTAGTAACAATCATCAATATATTTCCATTCATTCTTGCGATTTTTTTTTTTTTCACCAATAAGATTTACTTTATAACGCATTTAGATTAGTCAATATGGCAACACCGCAGTAGTGAGCTACAAATTGTCGTACTGTTATATACAGAGAAAAATAGCGATTTCAATCAAATTTTTGCCAAAAGAGTAATTTCCATTTTCCATGCGGGTAAATGAATTTATGAAGAGGGCTATAAGACTTGAACACCCCCCCCCCCCACCTGACAACTCCTTATTTATGGTTACAACCCCCATTTATTTACTTTAAAGAAAAGTTCTTCCAACCACCATCACCTCTAGAAAGATAACTGATCACCAAAACGCATCTGTCATCAAACCATACCCACCAGTCTAGGGTGAAAAATATTTTCACGAAAAATGCCATTCAAAAATTTCCATTTTTAGCCCTCTAACTTCCGGATCCGCAAACTTCCGCAAGATGTTTGACAAGATATGAGTTCCAGGGGGTGTTAGGAGTCAGGAGATGTGTCTCTTCATTGCAAGTTCGCGCGAGTTTTATACTAAAACCTCAGTTATTCCTGAAAAAAGGGCTTTTTTCAAGGTCCTCCATTAATGCTCTCTACTGAGTCGAAAATTGCAGTTAAAAAAAGCATAATAAGCTTTTCTTGAAGTTAAAGTGACCCTCAATCAGCTCCAAGTATGATAATTGCGAACACGAATCAATTATCTATAGTATTTTGCATTTGAAGTCGCGGAAGTAGAGGTCAGATTTTCGTAAAATTGATTCTTCCTCAAAAATACAAACTTTGAAGTACCATCACTGCCAGAAAAAGTGCCTTAAATTAAATTGTGCACACATTTTTGGGACCCCTGAAGGCCCTAGAATAAGATTCTTATGTCAGAAGTTGAATTTTTAAACCTCCATTTTTGCCCAAATGTCCGGAGCTTAGCATTGACTCGATCCACCGTGGCGTCCCCTCTGTTCTTCCCGGGCACCGCCAATGTTATTTTAAATGGGAAAACAGACTTACGAGCAGACCCGTCTTTCAGGTGGGCTCTCAATCGCTGACAAGGCGCAGGGCTCTCAAAAAAACTCCCTCTGCTCTTCTCGGGCACCGCCAATGTTATTTTAAATGGGAAAACAGACTTACGAGCAGACCTGTCATTTTGGTGGGCTTTTAATCGTTGACAGGGCGCAGGGCTCATCAAAACGTCCCCTCTGCTCTTCCGGGGCACCGCCAATGTTATTTTAGATGGGAAAACAGACTTACGAGCAGACCTGTCATTTTGGTGGGCTTTTAATCGTTGACAGGGCGCAGGGCTCATCAAAACGTCTCCTCTGTTCTTCCGGGGCACCGCCAATGTTATTTTAAATGGAAAAAAAACTTACGAGCAGACCCGTTTTCTGGTGGGCTTTTAATAACTGACAAGGCGGAGGGCTCTCAAAAAAGACCCCTCTGCCCTTCCGGGGCACCGCCAGTGTAATTTTAGATCGGGAACAGCCTTACGAGCAGACCTATCTTTTTTGAGGGATTTTAATCGCTTACAGGGCGCGCCGCGCGGGGCTCTCAAAACGTCCCCTCTGCTCTTCCACAAGGGAAGTCCCAGAATCTCATCCAAGCGCTACTTTATGTGCGAAGAAAAGTGATGTTTCATACTGAAAGCTGCGATTAGATGTCCCATTACGTCCCTCCTCCATTTGATCGACAAATATGAATTTTCCGTAAAGAAGCACCGTTGAGTTTGTGAGTGGAGTTTGAGACGTATCGATGGATTGCCAACGTTGACAACCTCACAGCTTCAGAGGTTATGTGTTTATTTACATTGTGATTGGGTGTGATCGATACTGTGAGGTTGGCTATAGCCTTGGATGTTCGTGGTGCATGCATACAGGTTGCTCAATATTTTACCGCCATCTTTGGATTTCATTAAACGTCTCTCGTGAGTTTTATACTGCATGTTATGACTTTCTGGTGCCACCAATGGACTTTTCACGTGATTTTACATGAGATTGAACACTCTATAGCGCTGTAGCAAAAGTTTGCAACAGCCCCATTGAAGGTATTGGTTTGAATTTCACACCCCGTTGTCGAGGGTAAACGAAAGCGAACCGACCCGCTCAGGGGAATAAGTACCTTTTCCACAGAATAATACAATCAGAACGGAAACTCTAATTCATTTTGAAACATTCTTTACTTCGGGCCGCCATGTTCGAAAGTGAGTATCTTCGGCAATCTTCGGCAGATCTTCGGCAACTGGCCGAGTTGTGATTGGTTGTATAGCCTGAAAAAGCATGTCCGCCATCTTGAGAAGTGAGTAGGCACAGATGCCAGTTTGTGCCAGTAAATTCCAAATCTTGTTTCCATTGGCTCTTATGGGAGTTTCCCTTCTGATTGTATTATTCTGTGCCTTTTCTTCATGTTTCCCTCCTTTTGTTAATTGTTGTTATTATAATATCAATGACACGCTACCAGTTCCAACAGAGGACTGGCAATGCACATCAGAATCACGTTTTCGACAGATAAGTCTATGATGATCTTACTACTTTCTCTCTTATAGACGGTTTTAGTGCAAAGTCAACGGTTAACCAACAACCACAACAATGCGCTCATCGGTTGCAATCGGTTGGGATAAAACCCGCGTAGCGTTCCAAACTATCTCATCCACTCTCCCATGACCCCCATGAATATCCATCTCTTTCAAGTTCCGAAATTCGTATACAGGTCCTTGCTTTACGACATATTGTTATCAATATAGCATTAAAATGCCTCGAGTAATTCATTTCTGCCATAAAATTTCACAAAATAAGTCTCTATTTACTATTTTTGAAATTAGAGTGAGATGGCAGTACATGGGGGTCACGTCAGAGCGAGAGAGACAAACTGGCTTTGTTTGGAACGCTCATCACCGGCAGTCGCCATTACTAAAACCCTCTATATTATGCGTTGCTTAAAATGTAAACAAACAACCAACACGTCAAATGGCAGGAATGAACCTCTGTGGTCCGGATGCCGCCCGTCCCTGCGCGCGCAACACCGACAGTAAAGTTCTAACCGAAATTGGAAAATTACGGCAGTTTTAGCAGTAACACTAAACCATGATTCTCTTCTCTAGAAATCTGCGCCATGCATACTGAAATGCAAAAGAGTTAATGTAAAGACAGGGCGTAAAATTTACGACCGAAAAAGTATTTTACTTGTGATTAAAACTATTTTGTCCTAATGAAACTTTACTGAACTTCATATTTTTGAGAAACATTTCATATTAAATATTGCTAAATTTTCAGAGATCGATGGAGATATCAATTCAATAGTTGGACACAAGGCATTAGCTTCTTGTAAGATAAAATTATTTCAAAGCTTCATTATGCGAATTTTGGATTTTTCTAGAATCAGTTTGTTTACATTTTTTTGATAAATATAGTAACCAAACCTCGTCTTTCCCGAGGAAGAAATATACGTGTAAATTGTGGGTAAATATGAAAAAACAAATGACTCAAACTTGACCATTTTTTCCCCCCCTCCCGAACTGAGAGAACAAAGTTACAAAATATTCTTAATTTCAATCAAAACAGATTTTAGGCAAGTGTACTATACATGCAGTTTGAAAAGCCTGCAACACACCATTCCCCGAGCGTGAGAAACGGGCAAAAAATTAATGTACTAATTTTTCTGTCCATGGCAACGTTGCATTATGGTGAGAGCCGTCTGCTCTATCCACCGACTGTAGACGTGGGATTGACTATCTTACTGGCATACAAATAGGATCAGATCCCACAATGCGTCAATCCGAGAGAGAACTCACAACTTTTTTATTTTGGAGAGGGTTCTAACTATCTCCACAGTTTATCAATGAGCACCTAAAAACGCATGTTTTCCTCTGATTACCTCAACTGATCCCACTCTAACAGCAGTAAGATAGTGATCCCACATTTATTTCCGTGCTGGCCAGAGAGGAGAGGGAGAGGAGAGAGAGAGAGAGAGAGAGAGAGAGAGAGAGAGAGAGAGAGAGAGAGAGAGAGTGAGAGTGAGAGAGACAGACAAATTCGTGTATCCTCCCATGAATCAAGGAGGAATATAATAGCAAGCTTTCGCTCCTATTCTTTATCCGCCAGCAACCTCCCCCCCCCCACCACACTTCTGAATGACGGTCACAATGCGTTATTACTCATCATGGATACGCGAATTCACGATAGGCGAGAACGTACCATACGTTTACTGAATTTATTTTCATTAGCGATGACGTCAATATTTTTCTTAAAAACAAGTTCGAACCAAAAGCGAAGGAGTAGAATTCATTATCATTGAAAGGATGCACTCAGTCTCTTTAATTAAAATGCCGCGGATTCCGATTGAACGAGCTCTTTCAAGGGAAATTACGACGTCAAAAGGATCCGAACTTACTTTCGCAACCGTGATTCGTGATTTTATGAGCACTGCATCTCATCACCGGATGTCAATTAGTGCGTAACCGAAGGAATTCCTAAAATCAACGAGGTTTCAACAAATGGATAGAATTATTACAATTCGACTTTTCGAGTTATTAATAGCACAGAATAATACAATCAGAAGGGAAACTCCCAGAAGAGCCAATGGAAACAAGATTTGGAATTTACTGGCACAAACTGGCATCTGTGCCTACTCACTTCTCAAGATGGCGGACATGCTTTTTCAGGCTATACAACCAATCACAACTCGGCCAGTTGCCGAGGATCTGCCGAAGATTGCCGAAGATACTCACTTTCGAACATGGCGGCCCGAAGTAAAGAATGTTTCAAAATGAATTAGAGTTTCCGTTCTGATTGTATTATTCTGTGATTAATAGGAACAATAAATTATACTGATGTGTCTGGTATCAAATACTTAAGTAAATACTGCCAGTGGTATGTAAAGACCGAAATATGCAGTTTTTTGGTTCAGAAGCCTAAAAAATATCATTCTTCCGTGTTTGACTTTTTTTTGTGATTTTTGGTTTTAAAAGTTCAATTTTTCCCGCTAATTAATTTTTGCAACATCATTTTGATTCTGTCTTCTGTGCGTTTAATGATTCAATTATAATTATTTAAATGGCGTTTTGCCGAAATTTAAGATCTTCCTAACATGTACTTCAATCAATGAGCTGTAGCGATGGAGGGAGGGGGCCATACATGATATAAGTCCTATCTCACAAAGTGTGACAGCAAGGACAATCTGAATTTGCTTTGCTTGCCTCCTTTCTTTTAACCTAAAATCAAAAATTGTAATTAATCCAGAGGAAATTGGTTTTAAACGAAAGTACAAGTATTTAAGAGTGGCTATCGGGAGACAGAATTTTAATGCAACTATCCAGGTGAGAGTATTTTGCATATTTCTGTTATGTGTCAGTTTCTTTATCCTGCAAATCCTTCCAGAAGAAACAGTCATATCGATTTCTGTGCCCAGATATCCACTCTTAAACACTTGCGTATACTCTCGTTTATAACCAATTTCAAATGAATTTGTCACATTTCGTACTTGAAAATGTAAAGGTTAAAAAAAGAGGGAAACAAACCGAGCCTGTGTGAAAAACGTCCATAAGAGATTTCGATCACTGCTGCCTCCGCGAGTCCGCGCTGCCTCAACATAACGTCCAACAAATCCTCTTTATCACTATACACTATATACTGGGTGTAACAAAACTATAAACATTAATTTTCAGGGCGTGTTTTAGAGGTAAAAATAATACTTTTTTCCCCATAAACATGGGTCCAAATTGTAGTCTTTCCGAGTTACAGTGTTGCAAAGTTTCTGAAAAACAAATTAAAAAATTGTCATAACTCCCTCGTGAATTTTTCTTAATGCTCGTAAATAGGTACTGTGGTGTAAATTTAGGCACGCTTGTCGATTTTGGCAGAGAAAATGCTGCATGCAAAAATTTGAGGGGGGTTTTGGGGGTTTTTCTTGATTTTTCTCACTTTTTTTGCCCAAATTATGTGAAAACATGCTTTCGGATTCATCATACCCAAAAACGATTAGCATTACTCAAAAGTTCTTAAAAAAATATGCATTTTTGGTCGTTACAAGTTTTTTTAATTCGCAAACCATTTCCGAGAAAATCGTCCCTGAAGTTGCAGAGGTCGGCCAATAATCGCCTTTTCTTTAATTTTGTCAATTTCTGGCCAACTTCTCCAACTTATAGTTTCACATAGTTTTGTTACACCCTGTATAGCTCGTTGCTTCGCACTAAAACCGTTTACAGCTCGATGGTTGAGTAGAATTTAGGTATTTGCAAGAAGAATCGCTCAATAATTGACACATTTCGTTTGTTTCTTTTGTTCTCTGTTTCATGGACAGATACCAATCAGAATGCTGCGATTAAATTGGGTAATTAGTTTGAGCCTGGTGTGGACTGGACTTGTAATTCTGATCGGGGCCAGCCTCGTCATCCAGACAGAGGCGCAGAGGAGCATGGGTACCAGCTATCAGGCAGCAACACGACCACGCTCAAGGTCCATCAGAGGCTTCAAACAGGCCGCCCTCTCCACGGCCAGAGGCTTCGGGAAACGAGCCTCGCAATTATTTGGCGTTGACCTTTCAAATAGCTACCCTCTTAAAATTAATAATAGAGATAGGTAAGCACATCATATTTCATTTCCACTGGATGATTAATTAACCCCTTGAGGACCAAGCCCGAGAATATTCGTTTTTCTCTTCTGGTCTATTTCATATTATTTCAGTCCTCATTATGGATAAACATGATTCAATCGACGAAAATACGTACAAGCAGAGCCATTAGTCCTGCGTTGACGATTCGACGCAACCCGCACTACACGTAGCCCGAACCTCTCTCGGTCTTGAGAGAACAAAAGAAAAGAAAGAGAGCGTTCATTTTACGTGTAGTGCGGGTTGCGTCGAATCGTCGACGCAAGACTTATGGCTCTGCTTGTACGATATCAGGTATTGTCGGGCGCCTTCAATTCTTTGTACAGGCAATTCCAACTCCCCCGAGTACGAATAGTTAACTACCTTCTTTTTATAAACGGAAGAGTGGTGATCTTTGGAACTAACCTGGTCCTTAAAGAGTTAATGGGTCGCACACTTTCGCTTTAAGAAATTTGATAGTCCATTCTCGTGTAAAAACCTAAAAAAAAAAAAAAAAAAAAACCGATGGCAGCTTTAAAAACTTCCTAAATCCACTCCAAAACTCTTTAAACAGTCATTATTTTGTAACGGGTAGGACATTCAGAAGACTTAGAAGTAATTTTTTTCAACTTTTTGATCATTTAAATGGAAAAACTATCCCACCAACAGAAAGGTCTTAACTTCTAGATAGTGATAGGATTTTCAAAATTTAAAAAAAAGTCTATCCAAAGCTGAGAAAAGAGCAAAATAAGGGTGTAACGGGTGGGACAGAAAATGGACAATTTTTGAATCACTTCAGAAAAAGTTGAAACTCTGTGAGTTTTGAAGAGATAGAAATTTGGAAAAAATTATGCTAAAGATGAGGGTATAAGCTTTGATCCTTTATAAAGTTTTTTTTTTTCATTTACTAAATTATTTTTCTTTAAAAAAAGTAAGAAGTAGCGTATAAGGGGTGGGAAAGCTAGGTTTTGTAACGGGTGGGACAAGTGTGATATCATCATTCTGAAAATACACATCAAACCTGCTGTAACATCAACACGTTTGACCTTATTAGATTTAGATCGTATTTTCGTATCTGGTTGCATTTTAATGCAAAACAAGACTCTGCTAGGCACTGATTTTTAAATTTCAATTTTTGCATATCATGTCCACTTTACTGCAGAATGACCCTAAACGCTTTCATTTACGCGAGCGTGATGGTGGCATAGGGCAGTAATAATGGGAGATTCCCATCAAACAAACCTGTAACTCCATCAAGAAGTGACCAATAAGAGACGAATTTCATTTGACACCGATGTCATACACTAGATGTCACGGTACGATTTATCGGATGCAGATCACTACTCTGATGATTAATTACTCTGTGAAACATCCTTGTCAGCATAGGAAGAGTGACGAAATTAAGATAGGAATCTCCGACTGTTACTGCCCTCGGCCACCATTACGCCCTCGCGCAAATAAAAGCGTTTATTGAGTTTAAGAGTGGATTTCGGAAGTTTTCAGTGCTGCCATTTTTATGTTTTTAGGTTTACACACCAGAATAGACCATTAACTCGCTACCAAAAGTGTGCACAGCCCCATTACAACTTTCTTTATAGGTTAAAAATGTGAGGCAAACAAACGGATTTTACGTTCTGCAGACATTTGCGCTACCAAAGACTTTGTGAATTGTGCGCTACTATGAGTTGAACAAGATAAAAGGTCTCAAAAGCTTCATTAAAAGTGCGGAATTCCTACCGTACGTACCGTACGCTCTGTAAAATATCATGTGCGCTCTCTGAAATCTATTTTCCATTCAACTTTCCTCTGTAGAAGTGAATTTTCCAAAAATCTTAGTGTTTCGATGAATTTGAGGTTATGTTCTAGGAAAGCTGGATTCAAGGGGAATTAATGAAAATTTGCTCCGAAAGCTATCAAATTCGATGTCAGCGATCAAAATTGAGGCGAACCGACAAAATTTTCAAAGTTTTTTGAGAGAAAATTTTTAAACTTTGTGTTTGTTTTGGTACTTAGCGCAAATGTCTGCAGAACCACTCACTTCAAACAAACCGATCCCGTGTAAAATGACCACTAGAGATTGCTATCTTGGCTATATTGGCTACCTCATTGAAGGTTCAATATCACGCCCCACAAATGGCCTCTGTATATCGCTATAGCTCCTAGGGTTAACTTAACTACAGTAGGCTTTTTGTTGGTTAAATGACATGTTAGTCAAACATCTTGATGTGAAGTGACACGAGATCGAAATGACGAATGAAAGGAGGGGAAGACAGTGGAGACTCTCGTGAAATTTGGCAACAGTGTCCTCCTCTCATTTAACCAATGTAAAACAATCGATTCTCCCGGAGGCTGTCAGCCTCCTCAAGAATCGATTCTTTTACCCAAGTTTAAATGGAAAAATTGCATGATTGCCAAATCGCTCGAGCCGCTACTGGGGGAAGAGAGGAGGATGAGATGTGGGTAGGGAAACAGAAGTTATAGAAAGATTCTTTAAAAGCCCGCGAGAACGACCCATTAAAGGTTTTTTTCTTTCCTCCCGAGAAGGTCATCGGCGAAGTTTAATCAAGTAAAATCCGGAATGGTCGTCCGGTGAATCTGAGTAAACCTATACCAACCCCCCGAGAGCTCAGTTAACGGGTCTAACCCCCCTTCCCATATCCCGACCCCTTTCAACGACCCCCCCCCCCCCACAATCGAATCCAAGAAATTGCCCTTTTCTCTCTTTTCCCATTTAAATGCATGTGTTAGAAAAGGATAGTAGTGGAGGCGAAAACCACGATGACTGCTCCTGATCTATCTGTCCTTTTCTAACACACACGTTCTAATGAGAGAAGAGAGAGAGAGAAGGGTAGATTTCCTCTTTTATTATGACGCCCTCTTCATTCGATTATTAATTGGCGACAATAGTATCGTCTTTCCTTGCGACTCTTTTCCTACCCACGGTGCACTCGGTCATATAGTCGTAGCCATAGGAATTCATCTTTCTCGTTCTTCCTCCATTTGAACGCATGTGTTAGAAAAGGACAGAGATAGGGGCTATCATAATACTCCAGTACCTGTTTCCGTCCTTTTCTAACACACGTGTTTTAATGGGCAGGGAAAGAGAGAGAGAGAGAGAGAGGAGAGAGAGAGAGAGAGAGAGAGAGAGAGAGAGAGAGAGAGAGAGCGACAACATCCTGGCTACGGCTATGCATTCGGTCATCGCTCATGGTTGCCAAATTTGAAGGAAAATTCATTAGATTTTACATAGACCTGTATAAACAAGTGCCACACTATAAAGTGCGACGCACGTAGGAGTATTTACCCCAAAAACCTGGCCAAAAATATTTGCGTGTTCTTGAATATTTGAAAATCCATTTTGATGGTTAATTTTCCAATTTAAACTCGAAACTCCGATTCCGCGGTTAATGGTTGGAAAAAGCGTAAAAAATGAAGAATTTTGGCACGAACCGAAGGTCGATATCGATTTTTTTGGCCAAAATATTAAAGCCATTTTTTTAATATTATTATTTATTTTAATATTATTATTAAATATTAAACATTAATATTATTTATTTTTTTATTAATATTAGCTTATTTCATAAAAAAGGCTTGACTTCAAAATGTTGCTGGATAAAAATGTGCAACATTGTGCGCAAGTTTCTATTGCAGAAACTATCGCCCTAGAGCGTCTTTTTCAACCTCTTTTTTTAGTTTTGCCGGGTTTTGCCCGGAATGTATTTAAAATTACCTTTTTTTTCCATGTATCAAGTGAGTGAAATTGGATATTTTTTTACGTCAGTTTTTAGCGAGTTATAGAATGGTCTTAAATGCATGAGAAAGAAAAATTATTGGGATGAAAGTGAAGTGCATACCTTCAAAAACATCACCCAAAATTGTCGAAATGATTGGATGCACCAACGCTTATTCGTGATGGAAAACGTTTACCTATTAATAATAGAGCACCGAGCGGTGAAAAATAGAGGGCACTTGGACGCTCACTTCCATGATGTCCTATTGATATTGGATCAACTTTGGGGCCCTGACGCATCTAGTACGCTATAGGGCGGGCGGGCGGTTACTTAGCATTAAGAAACCGTACATATTTTTATTTTTTGGTGAAATTGTAATTTTGGGTTTTCGGCCAGGTTTTTGAGGCAAATACTCCTACGTGCGACGTCACGAAAATAATTGGATCCTGACAAATATCCTGTCTCACTCGCTCTTACGCGGTTTCTCGAAAGAAATCGGATCCACATTTTCAAATGCAAAGTCGTGCTGTAGTAAATTTACAATTTCTCTCGGATTTTATTACTCCATTGGATTCTATGTATGTTCCTTGAAGTATAATCACGTTTCAACAAAATTTTTGAAACAACACGCATTAATTTGCAATCACAGATATATTGATGAAAGTCCTACGTTTTGTCCTTGTCTCACTCACAGTTTCTTATATGAGCACAAAAGTCTAGGATGTGGGCTTATTGGCTCCACCACACTGCGTGTTATACCTCGAGCCAGTGTTGCCAGATTTGGGTAATAAAGCCGTACGTTTTACATTGATTTAAATGGGGACGATACGGCTTTTTACCCTCGATCTGACAACACTGCCTCGAGCAAGCTCTGATATAGGTATATGCGAAGCGAGTTCGAGTTTAGGATGATTCAGTGTCATGATACGCCCTTAAGAGACCGTGCGTAAGACAAGGCCACAACATAGAACATCGTTCGATATAATGGCCAATGGGGCTCTTCCAAACTTTTGGTACAGGTGATTGATTCTTGCATAACAACATGAGATAGTTTGGAACGCTATGAGAGTTTTGTCACAACCGATTGCGACCGATGAGTGCATTGTTATGATTGTTGGCTATCCGTTGACTTCGCACTAAAACCGTCTATTGAAACTGAGATACCCTAGCTCTCTGCAAAGAGCCATTGAAAAAAAAATATTACAAGAAGCATGACAATAAGTGAACCTATGTGTAAGGGATAATACAGTTACCAGAATTCTAGTGTTTGGATCGTAGTTATTTGAATATTTTGAGGAAATTCTAGTTCTATGACCATACCGGTCATTCTACAGTAAAGTGGACATGATATGCAAAAATTGAAATTTAAAAATTGCCACATGACTTGTTTCTACCAATCAACACTTTCCATTTAAATATAGAGCTATCCAAAAATCGGGAATTTCAAGGATCGGCCCGCAGGCGAACACATTGAATCAGAGTTTGTTTGGAACCAGAGGTCCTTGGACGGCCGTCGATGTACGCTATATCGCTCTGCGAAAACCGTCTATTAAAGGTGTGCCTGTGCCTCTAAAGGGGTCTCTCCACCTGCGAATTTAAAAGCGCGAATAAACTGATTGAGGGTCATTCTACAGTAAAGTGGACATGATATGCAAAAATTGCAATTTAAAAATTAGTGCCTATCAGTCTTGTTTTGCATTAAAATGCAACCAGAGACGAAACTATTATCTAAATCTAATAAGGTCAAAACGTGTTTATGTTACGGCAGGTTTGATGTGTATTTTCAATGACCAAATCACACGTACGCGTCCCGCCCGTTACAAAACCTAGCTGTCCCACCCCTAACGCTTTTTTTTTTAACTTTTTTAGAGAAACATAATTTAGTGAATGAAAAAACAACTTTATGTAGGATCAAAGCTTATACCCTCACCAGCTCACCTTTAACATATATTTGTTCCAAATTTTTATCTCTTCAAAACTCACAGAGTTTAAACTTTTTCTGAAGTGATTCAAAAACCTTGTCCATTTTCTGTCCCACCCGTTACACCATTATTTTGCTCTTTTCTCAGCTTTGGATAGACTTTTTTTTAAATATTGAAAATCCTATCACTATCTAGATGTTAAGACCTTTCTGTTGGTGGTATAGTTTTTTTCATTTCAATGGTTAAAAAGTTGACAAAAATTACTTCAAAGTCGTCTGAATGTCCCACCCGTTACAAAATAATGATCCTTCTGGTAATATGACTAGAATGTGGTATTCTAACTATCGATTTTTTCAGAGAGCGAACTTTGAACTTTTCAATTCGTATACCCCATACCCTCTCGCCATTTTGAATCACCCGCGCTTAAACGGGGAGCTGCGATCGGAGCCAATCAAAAGCGTCGAGAGCTTTCAATTGCGGAGGATGAATCATTCTCCATTCAATCGACAAGAGGCGACTCGACGCGACGGGCTTTCTAATATTTCAAGGGAATTTCATTCGGTCCATCGGCGAGGGTGATTGATTGAGTTGAGGCGTGCAGTCATCGAAGGTTGTCAGATTTCATAAAAAAAAAAAAAAAAAAAATAAACTGAAGGGAATGCGAATAATTTCGAATCGAAATCGAATAATTTCTCACACCATTTTAATCCGGAGACGACCCTCACAACCCCTTTAATATGCTGAGGGAGACCCCCAAAACCCCCTTCAAAATTCTGGGGGTGACCCCCAAAAGCCTCCCCCCCCCAGGGATGCAAAATGTTCCAAAACTTCGGAAGTTTCACGCGATGCAAGACTTATTTCCTCACAGGATTTCAAAAATTTCCTCACAAAAATTTGAAAGTGATGACTTTTTTTTTTTTTTTTGCTTATTTTAACCTTTCAACACCGTATGTTCGCAAAATAACCGAAAAAACCAAAATACGGGAATATGATGGAAGTTTGTTTTTTCAGATGGCATTAGACATGATGAGAGGGCGATCATCGACTTCATTAGCCAAGCTGAATCGATAGAGTGGTCACAAGGGGGGTTTTGGAGACATCGCCTCCCTGGTAAAAATGACGACTATAACCGTTCCAAAAACGACTATAAACATAGTTGGCCAACTATGGATTTATAGTTGGCCAACTATAGATTATAGTCGGCAACTATGTTTATAGTCGTTTTTGGAATAGTCGTATAGTTGTCATTTTTACCAGGGCTTTTTGCCCTTATATGATCAGTCATGAGTTGCAATGAAAGAAAGAGCCACAATTGAAAAGATGTGGAAACCCTTGAGGGCGATCGACTGTATTTGCCAGGCTGAATCGATAGAGTGGTCACAAGGGGGGTTTTGAGGACATTACATGTTGCCTTTTATGAGGGGAAATCAGTTGCAATGAGTGAAAGAGCGACCATTGCGCAAAAGATATGGAAACCCTTGAGGGCGATCGACTCCATTTGCCAAGCTGAATCGATAGAGGCAGTGGCGTAACTACTCTTTTGCTCCGGGGGGGGGGGGGGGGATCAGATCTCTCGATGTTAAAAAAAATCGACGACTTCCATTTTTTACCTTAGAATGCCCCCCCCCCCCTTATGGTCACCTTAAAAACCAATAACTTTTTTTTTTTTGTTTTTTTGATGAGGCTTGTCCCCGGAAGAAAAAACGTGCCGTATCGTTTTAACTATAAGTAACGTAAATATTTTACCGAATGACTTTTAGAAAATGCCGCTGAGTTGCCAATATTTATCAAAAATTGTTTATTATCTTGTTGATTTTGTTGATAAATAAAGTTCGCGTCCCTTTCAAAATTTACCCTCCTTTCTATTTCTTGACTCTTTTTCATGATATTTCCATATACTATTGGGCTCTGGGGGGATTGATCCCCCTGATCCCCCCTAAATACGCCACTGGATTGAGGGGTCACAAGGGGGGTTTTGGAGACATCACCTTTTTGCCCATGTGATGAGTCATGTGTTGCTTTGAGTGAAACAGTCCCATTGCAATTAAAAGATATGAAAACCTTGAAGGCGATCGACTCCACTTTCAAAGCCAAATCGATAGAGGCGTCAAAAGCGGGGTTTTGGAGACATCACCTTTTTACCCATGTGATGAGTTCAGTGGCGGATCCAGCCCTTGCGAACTTGTGAACTTTGCCCCTTAGTGACTTCTTTCTTTCGTCGCCCTAGCTTTACCCCATCCTCTCCCCTCTTGTCCTATTTTTTTCGCCGAATAAGGGGGGGGGTGCGATTGCGAGACTGACCCTTTCGTCACCTCCCTGTATCCGCCAATGGGTCACTTGTTTGTGACGAGAGGAACTACAGGTAAACATTCGAATTCCATTCCCCTAATATTGAGCCAATGAGCTTCTTTGCTGTCGATACATCGAACTCGAACTATCGACTTCACGGCAGCTCATTGACTCAATCAGTTTATTCGCGCTTTTAAATTCGCAGGTGGAGACACCCCTTAATACCTAGAAAATGAGCACATGAAGCGATGGAGCGGTCGTGAGGACTTTAGCTCACTGTTAGCGTCATCTGAAGAACAAAAAACCAAATTTTCATCAAAAACCGGGAGCCGGTCTCCCATAAGATCCGTGCGGTGTTCTTTTCGCGAATTCATGCTAGTAAACAACCAGTTTTCACACGTTTTATTCCATGATCGGATTCCACGGACCTTAAGAATTTTTTCACTCCGACATAATGCATGAAAGATCACAAGTGAATTTACAATTACAATGGGTCTGTTGCGTACTTTCGCTACATCAATATGACACATTTTTTCTAACGTAAAATTCGGCGAAAATAACGATGCGCACATTAAAAACTTTCAAAATCCACTCATTAACTCAGAAAATACCTTCCATTTCAAACAACCCGCGCTACACTAGACAATATATCACCGACTTATAACTACATAGATGAAACCATCTCGTTTATGTAAACATAAACAGAACTTACAAACATTGGAATGTTTCGTTTAGATGCGTACATTTCTTATATTATTTTGTAATCTTTGATAAACCGAAAAAACCAGGCAGCAAAATCAGCCAATAGTTCATGTATTTAGGAGGGAATTCCATCATTTTGTAGTTACGATGTTGCTTACTTATGCACGGTGGTTCCGTCTATGCAGTAGTATACCGGTGCAAATAGTGTCTAGTGTAGCGCGGGCTGTTTGAAATTGAAGTGATTTCCTGAGTTAATGAGTGGATTTTGAACGTTTTTAAAGTGCGCATCGTTATTTCCGCCGAATTTTACTTAAGAATCAAGGCTCCATATTGTTGTAGCTTAAGTATGCAACAGACCCATTATATCAAAAGAAGTCGTTTGTTTTGTCCTTGTCTTATACTCATGGTCTCTTACGGGCGTATCACCGCCATGAAACTAAATCATCCTAACCTCTCTTCGTATCGAAGCTTGCTCGAAGTATAACACATGGTGTAATTAATGGTGCCGATGGGCCATATACTCGAATTCTTTGCCCATAAGAAACTATGATAGTGAGACAAGGACGCAAACTACGTGAATTTCTTCGCTACAACTGTGATTGTAAATTAATGCATTGTGTTTTGAAAATGGTGTTGAAAAGTTGTTTCACTTTAAGGTTCATAGAATCTAATGGTGTAATAAAATATGCAAGAACTTGTTGTTTACTAGCACGAATTAGCATTTAAAAAGTTGGATCCTGTTTCTTATGGGAGAACCCACAAGAGCGAGTGAGATGGAACATTCGTTTGGATCCACTTTTTTTCGTTACGTCACACTAACCAGCGGGCCGATCATTTACTTCATCGCTAAACCAATCGTTAGGACTGTGTATGAGTGATTCTATTGGTCGAAATTTGCAAACTTGGCCGTTGCTACGGTAACCATCGTTAACAGTGCTGTTCGTTAAAGGTTACTCATTATAGCCTTTAAAGAGCGGGCACTATAACACTATAGCTAAGTAGTTACCATAGCAACGTTTCACAATGGGGCTGTTGCACACTTTTGCTATAAGCGATTTAACAGTCGATTCTGGTGTTAAAACCTCGAAAAATAGCAATGGCAGCACTAAAAACTTCCGAAATCCACTCTTAAACTCAACAAACGCTTTTATTTGCGAGGGCGTAATGGTGGCCGAGGACAGTAACAATGGCAGATCCCTATCTTAATTTCGTCACTTTTTCTATGCTGACAAGGATGACTCACAGAGTAATTATTGGTCATCAGAGTGATGATCCACATCCGATGAATGGTACCGCAACACCTAGTGACACCGGTGTCAAATGAAAGTAGTCTCTTATTGGTCACTTCGTGATGGAGTTACAGTATGGTTAGACTGGATCTCACATTCTTACTACCCTCAGCCACCATTACGCCCGCGCAAATAAAAGCGTTTATCGAGTTTAGGAGTGGATTTCGGAAGTTGTTAGTGCTGTCATCGTTATTTTTGGAGGTTTTTTACACCAGAATCGACTATTAAACCGCTTGTAGCAAAAGTGTGCAACAGTCCTATTTTCGATCAATAGAATCTCGCATACACAGTCTTAACGATCGGTTTAGCGATGAAGTAAATTATTGGCCTGCAGGTCTTTTTGTTCCGAAATGTTCAACTCACTAGCGCACCGAGAGTTTCTTCATCTCTCTCTTTTCTCCATTAAGAAACGTATGTAGGACAAGGATGGACAAGGGGATAAAACCCCCTCTTTCTGTCCTTTTCCTACTTATACATTCAAATGGGAAATGAGAGAGATGGAAGAGATCCTGGTTGCGCCAGTGGTTCAACTTTATAACTTCTTGAAACATGTATACATATATTTTAGTCTTTTTCGAAAAGACGCCCGATTTCAAGTTATTGGCGCTTTCATGATAATTAATTCGCTCCCGTCTCAAAGGAGAAGCGAGTAGGAAATGAAAAAAGAAAATAAAAAACAAAAATATGAATAAAAGAAAAAAAAAACGCAAGGAAAAGCGGGCGGGAATCAACATGGTTGTCATAGCAGAGGCCAAAAAAATCATGAAACTATCTATTTAAGTCAACACAAAATCCGGTGATTTTTAGTTAGATCTGGCAAACATATGGACGGTGAAAAACCTTTGAAACTGTTGAATAGCTAAAAAGTTGTGAAGAGGCGAATGAATTTGGAGCGACTTCATCGTTGTCGGATCTCCGAGCGGAGCGGTTGATAAAAAAATACTACACAGTTCAACTCAGCAGCTTTGGTTCGTAAGAAGATTACGTAGTAGAGCACAACAGCATGCCTGTTACACATGAAAATACTCTGATCGGTAATATTTTCCCAAACGAGCTTAAAAGCGAATTTTCGCGATCGAATATGATTAACATTGTTGCAATCTAACCAACATATTTGAGGAAACTCAAATCGTGTTTTTAGGTGTTTTCAGGGCTGGCATCAATTCGATTTTGAATTCACCTCTGGACTTGAATTCAAAATCGAATTAATGCCATAGATGCCTGAAAACACCAAAAAAGTTCGAAAAACACGATACAGTTTCGTGTCATCCACTGTTGTCATGCGTAGGTTGGCAATGATTTTGTATACTTTCGTTGGATATATTCGTCGCGAAAATTCGCTTATAGCGATAGACTTTTAGACTTTTTTAGAGTGATTTTCGTGATTTCCGCTGGTCGTTCCATCAGATTGGACTATTTATTTGCTTATAGCAAAAGTTTGCAAGAGCCCCATTGGCTGGATTTTCGGGACGTGAGTCGAAACACCAAAAAGGCAACCATGATGAAAACTTAGGGACATTTCGCCGCAGGCTTGCTTTGTTTGTCTTATATTTTTTAACCTTTAAAGTTTTTAAAAAATGAATTGAAGACGAATTCATTTGAAATTAATTTTAAACGAAAGTGCAAGTGTTTTAAAGCGGCTACCTGGACACAGAAATGGGTATGTTGCATACTTTTGCTATAACAAAATAGAACCTTGATTCTTCTGTAAAATTCGACGAAAATAACGATGCGCACATTGGAAAAGTTCGAAATCCACTCACGGAAAAAAAAGATTAGTGAAAATAACCATACGGATACCTGATTTTGGCACCTGCTAGATGTTATGGTAAACTTGACCAGAAGTATGGTACATTTACCGATACTTTGAGTAAATTCGACATTCAATCAGGTAACTTCACCTATTACCAAGTCAAAACATAGTATACTTCTGGTTAAAATTACCATAACATCTAGCAGGTCCCAAAAATCAGGTATCCGTATGGTTATTTTCACCGTAGTTTTTTTTCCGTGCTCATTAACTCAGGAAATCACTTCAATTTCGAACAGCCCGCGCTACACTAGACACTATTTGCACCGGTATTCTATTACACAGACGGAACCACCGTGCATAAGTAAACAATATCGTAACTACAAAATGAGGGAAATTTCACTTCTAAATACATGAACTTTTGGCTGCATTTGCTGCCTGGTTTTTGGGTTTTACCAAAGATTACAAAAAAATATAAGAAGTGCACGCATCAAAACGAAACATTCCAATGTTCGTAAGTTCTGTTCATGTTTACATAAACGAGTGGTTCCATCTATGTAGTTATAAGTCGGTGATATAGTGTCTAGTGTAGCGCGGGTTGTTTGAAATGGATGGTATTTTCTGAGTTAATGAGTGGATTTTGAAAGTTTTTAATGTGAGCATCGTTATTTTCGCAGAATTTTACGTTAGAAACAATGTGTTATATTGATGTAGCAAAAGTATGCAACAGACCCATTGATACACATGCATGTTTCTTTTGAAAGGATTTGCACGATAAAGGAACTGAACCATGACAGAAACAAGCAAAATGTTCTCACCTGGATAGTATTATTGAAATGACTGTGTCCAGAAAGCCACTCTAAAACATTTGCTTTTTCGTTTAAAACCAACTTTTACTAGATTAATTACAATTTTTGATTTAAGGTTAAAAAATAGTGAGACAAACAAACCAGATTCAGATCGCCCCAACGAGCTATACATTTATCTAGAGTGGCAGTTTAATAGGTAACCTGCGTAACCACCATGAGGGATTTTTAGGTTTGGTTTAAGCGAGTAATTTGTTCATTTGATTTCCCTGTATTTTGATGCGGCATCACCGCACAGTGGACCAGTACATGCTTTGATCCATTCTGCGGTGATGCCGCATCAAAATACACGGAATCAAATGGACAAATTACTCGCTTAAACCTAACCTAAAAATCCCCCATGGTGGTTACGCAGGTTACCTATGAAACTGCCACTCTAGATAAATGTATAGCTATAGTTGGATCGCCCATGTTGTCACACTTTGAGATTGGACTTAGACATGTATCACTGTGTCAGCCTCTCTAATGCTATTCCTCGCGTTGATTTGAATCTATACAAAAGTATCAATTTCTTAAGGATTTAACCTCTTATGGGCTAAGCCCGCGAGTTTACTGGTTTTTCTCCTCTAGTCTATTTCACATTGCCCCTGTATCTAGCGATTCAGAATAAACGCGATTCTGAAGGTTAACACTTACAATTTAAGGTTTTGTTCAGGCGCCTTCAATTCGTCGTATAGGCAATTCCAACTCCCCCGAGTACGAAAAGTTAACTACCTTCCCTATATTAACGGAAGAGTGGCGTTCTTTTGATCAAACCTGGTCTGTAAAGGGTTAATGTATCCCCTAAAGATTTTTTTAACGCAGGCTTAAATGGAGAGAACCTTCCCTTTTTTGGCCACATTGCACGAACCGCCGCTGCTGTCAGTGTATCTGTGTAGCGCATTCTAATCGATGCTCGTGCAATGAGGCAACAACGAAGATTTCTCTCCATTCAAACCTACGAAAAATAATCGATCTTCAGGGGGTTCACTGAATCCCTTAGTAATCGATACTTTTGTATAGTTTTAATAATGGCAAAAAAATAAATGATTATAAATAGCACGAGCCGCCACTGATGCATTCGTGTGTAAGCAGTTTGATTTATTTATCACTGAAACGGATAATCTTCCATTTGAATCTGTAAGAAAAATAATCGATCATCAGGGGGCTCACTTATCCCTGAGAAATCGATACCTTTGTATAGTTTCAAATGGCAAAAAAGCATGTTTGCTAAATAGCGAGAGCCGCCACTGATGCATTCGTGCGTAAGCATTTTAATTTATTTATCACTTCCATTTAAATCTAAGAAAAATAATTGATCATCAGGGGGCTCATCTACTTCCTGAGTAATCGATACTTTTGTATAGGTTCAAATGGCAAAAAATCATGATTATAAACAGCACGAGCCGCCACTGGTGCATGGGTGTGTCAGCAGTTTAATTATTTATCGCTGGAATTTTTAAAAAAGAGCGGGTAATCTTGAATAAGAATAGGTAATGCTCGAAAGACTGCAGGTGCAGGTCTCAAAGCGCGGAGTCAATATGGCGGCTCCAGGAATCTGTCCTTTTCTCTCCTTTCACTTTTGAATGCATGTGATAGAAAAGGACAGAAAATGGGGCGACAATCACGTGACTAGCCCTGGTTCAGTCCTTTTCTAACACACGCATTCTAATGGGGAAAAGAGAGAAAGGGACAGATTCCTGGATCCGCCATTGCGCGGAGTAGAAACGTGGAGACGCAAATTCATCATAAAATCTCTTTCAGTCGAAAAGATGTAGGCCAAGGTATAGTCTAATGATAATCATAATTAATAAGTCATATGTTAACACTCTAATGCACTCCTTTTGTCGCATTGTGAAATGATTTGAAGTAATTTTTCAAGCATAGTTCACGCATCACTTATTCATATTTTTCAATCCAAAATGAAGGTAAATTTTGTCAAAAGACTCTTGTATAAACCTCTTCTTTATTAACCTTAGAAAGACCAAGATAAGTTTTGTCACAAGCAAGACCAAGCCCGGGCAAAAGGTGCCCGTGTTGAAATAGGCTCTTTTTTTTTTTTTTTTTTTTTTTTTTTTTATAATTCCGTCCATAATTGCCAAGTATTAAAAATTGAGAACAATATTAGTCAGACAGGTTTACTTGGAGAACAAATTTTTCTTTGTTGCCAAACTAAAAATAATATTTTGTAATAAATTCGTCCATAATTGCCACTTGAAAAAAATTGGGAAGAACATTCCTCGCAGACAGGTTTATTTCTAACGAATCTTTAAATTTAGAGGCCAAAATTGGTCAAACGGTATGATTTCGGAAGTGATTTTCAGGAAAGTTCATCCCAAAAACAGGTCACAAGCAGAGTTGGGTAAAAGTCATTTTTTGAATAAGCATGAATAATCAACTAAAATTATTCGATCCTAGTTTTAACACCACCGATTATTCATCTTTATGACAGATAAATATGCTGGTAGTGTCAAAACTTCGATTTACTAATATAGGATAAACATGAGAATATTACGAATAATTTTAGTTAATTACTTAGGGTTATTCAAAAAATGATTTTTTTCCCATCACTGGTCAAGTACAACCTGGGTCAATAACGGGAATGTTTGTTCTTCTTTTTTTCCCCCTTTATTTTCTTTTTCAAATTTTGTGTTGAAGCCTTCTGTCTATCTCATAACTGACATGGAGTTGCAGCAGAAACAATTTCAAATCCCGGGCACTTTTTGCCCGACCTTTATTGGTCGTTCTAGGGTTAATTCAAACCCTAAGATGTTGCCCTTTCTGCAGAATGAGATGTTTTTATGTCACAACTGATTAATACCAAAATCATTTCGCAACCGGGGCAATCAAAATAACACAAGCGGGGCTCAACACATGCCTATAAACTGCGTTTAGGATCAGATGACGTCACTATCAAAAATGGATCCAAACAAATGAGGCATTTATGATGAATAGTGGCTATGAAAGATCCACCTTCTTTAAAAACAAAATTTCGTAAAATCCCTGGTTGCCAACAAGACATTTTTTACCCTAGGGAACATCAGTTTTCGGTGTTTTAATCGTAAAATTCGAAAAAAAAAAAAAAAAAAAAAAAAAAAAAAAAAAAAAAAAAAAAAAAAAAAAAAAAAAAAAAAAGTGGAATTTCCCCGGCATTCTAGAGAATCTTTATAATAGAACTTCGCTGTTCAAATTTGATGAAAGCGGGATAAAAATTCCAAAAATAAACTGAAAATTATGAAATTTTAGGGCGAGACAGGTTACCGACAGGACATTTAGGTGTTGCATATAATGGAAATCGATGTAAACCACTGTTTTCCAACGAGCTATAGGTATAGCATTAGTGAGGATTTATGGGAGCTGATTTTGAAGCTGCAAAGAGGCAGCCATATTGGAAATCTCTCACGGACATTTTACACGGGCTCGGTTTTCTTTGCCTCATATTTTTTAACCTTAAAAAGTAAGAAGTGACGAATTCACTTGACGATAGTTTTAAACAAAAATGCAAAGTGTTTGAGAGTGGCTATCTCGACACAGATGGAAGAATTTGCACGATAAAGCAACTGACATATGATAGAAACAAATATATTCTTTTCAACTGGATAGTTGTACTAAGTGGCGGATCCAGAAAATTTTTCTGGGGGAGGGGGGGGCACGCCTGTGAAATTTTGAAATTAGAAGCGTTAGTGGAAGCAATTTCGGGATATTTTCTAAAGAAAAAAGGCAACATTTGGGGCTTCTGGGGGGGGGGGGGCACGTGCCCTCCTCCGTGGATCCGCCACTGGTTGTATTGGAATTCTGTTTCCAAATATACGTAGATTGTAAAACACTTGCACTTTCGTTTAAAACCAATTCCCACAGGATTAACAACAATTTTTGATTTGAGGTTAAAAAAGTGAGGCGAAAAAACCAGAATCAGATCGTCCAACGTCCATGATGGTCTTCTGGGGCATCCTAGCTCTATGTTATTTTTATGAGAGACAGACTTACGAGCAGACCTTTTCATCTGAAAGGCTTCCTAACGTATGCATGGCAAAGGGCTCTCAAAACTTCCCCTCTGCTCTTCCGGGGCGTCTTTATGTTATTTTAAACGGGAAAATAGGCTTATGAGAAGACCTGTTCATTGAGCGGACATAAAACTGCAGAGTGACGAAGGGCTCTCAAAACTTCCCCTCTGGTCTTCCGGAGCATCTTCTATGTTATTTTAACAGGGGAAACAGACCTGCGTTCATCTCGGATGCTTCCTAACGCCAACACGGCAAAAGGCTCTCAAAACATCTCCTCTGCTCTTCCGGGGCATCCACTATGTTATTTCTAATAAGAGATAGACTTACGAGCAGACAGGTTTATCTAAGGGATTTCCTAACGCCAATATGACAAAGGGCTCTAAAAATTTCCGCTCTGCTCTTCCGAAGCATCTTCAATGTTATTTTAAATGGGAAAATGGACTTACGAGGAGACCTGGTCATCGTGCGGACTTAAAACACCATAATGACGATGGGCTCTCAAAACGTCCTCTCAGCTCTTCCGAGCATTGCCATTGTTATTTTAAATGGGAAAATAGACTTAAAAGCCGACCTGATCATCGAGTGAATTTAAAACTTCAGAATGAGAGGACTTCTCCAGACTCTACACTAGAATCAGCTGGAAATAATTTTCTACATGAGGTGGCTGTCTTTATCCTTCAATCCCTTTCATTTGAGAGAAATCGAATTCACACAATGGGTCTGTTGCACACTTCGGCTAGAGCGTTTTAAAGTATCAATTCATAAGTAAAAAGCCGTAAAAATGACAATGGCAGCATCAGAAAACACCAACATTCATTAATCAACTCACAAATTGCGAAAAACACTTGACACTATTCATCCCTGTACCTTTTCACCACTTGCAGGATATTTCGCGAAATTAGCGCGGCACATTCAAATAATCACGGCCGACTGTCATCACAGCTGATTTCATAAACAAATAAACAGTAAACACTGACGGCATCTGTTCGAATTCTTACGTCTCAATATCCTCAATTCCTCACAAAAAGTAGTGAAAGGAACGGAAACCGATATGTGTGTCGACAACGTATCAAAATGAAACAATAAAAAACAGGAGTTCCAAAGGATGATGATTGAAGTTGGCATCATACTTCCAACTCCTGTTTTTTATTGTTTCACTTTCATATAAGTTTTCGACACAGATATCTGTTTCCGTACCTTTCACTACCTTTTGTGAGGAATGGGGCTGTTGCAAGGGTCTGAAATTGTGTGTTTTTTAAGACGAAAGTAATAGTGCTTGATGAACTGAGAACAATGGTGCCGTTGGTTTTTTTTCTAAATGTCTCAGTTTTGGAGATATACAAGAGTAAAGTTGTGAAAAGTCGTGTGTGTAGTGACGTCACTGCGTGGAATTCCCATTTAAAACAATAATGTATTTTGGACCAAAATCTCATCTCCAGAACAATGGGACTTAATTTGAAACCAAAGGCATCTTTGCTTTCTGCTCACCAAGTACTTTGTAAAACCATAAAAACCACAAAACAACGTTTCTTCATAAAAACCACAAAATTTCCGACCCTTGCAACTACCCCATTGACGATATTGAGACGGAATAATTCGAACAGACGCCGTCAGTGTTTTCCGCTTATTTCTTTTTGAAGTCAGCTGTGATGACAGTCCGGCCATGATAATTCAAATGTGCCGCGCTAACCCCGCGAAATATCGTGCACGTGGTGAAGAGATACAGGGATGAATATTGATTGGTGTCCAGTGTTTTGTCGCACATTGTGAGTATATTAATGAATTTTGATGCTTTCTGATGCTGCCATTGTCATTGTCATTTTTACGGCTTTCTACGTAAGAACTCATACTTTAAAACACTCTAGCCGAAGCGTGCAACAGACCCATTTGGAATTTAAAGTACTCTGTAGTATCTAAATTGCACTAAAAGTAATAACACGAGCAAAATGAGCTCCGATTTCATATTATTCCTGTGTGCTGTGTGAAAGAGAAAAGTGTCTCTTACTGGACCGGTGACTTTTGAGCGCAGTGCATTCACCTTAAACCTAAAACGGGGTTTCCTCAGCACACATCTTTTGTGATTTGGTTCACCTTCCTCGATCAAAGTTATGTATAAGCCTATAGTAAGCTCCAAAAAGAATAATAATTGCAAAGTTGGGTAACTTACAACAACAAAATTGTATTACTGACAAGGGGAGGCTCAGAAGTCGCCGCCTCCGATTTTGAAAACAATTGCACGAAAATATAGCTAAAGTAAAACTATTAGACCCGTGTTTCTCACTTTTTGCCAATGGGCCTTCCTAAAGCGTCAGGATTTTTTTTAAAGCTGCCAAAATGCACGTAAAAAACCCGAGCGGAGAGCGTTCCTAATATTTACGTGAATTTCGGCAACTTTCAAAAAATTCCTGACGCTTTAGGAAGGCCTATTGGCAAAAAGTGAGAAATACGGGTCTGATAGTTTTACTTTAGCTACATTTTCGTGCAATCGTTTTCAAAATCGGAGGCGGCGACTTCTGAGCCTCCCCTTGTGAGTGCTTAAAACAGCGAAGACTGCCAAAACTAGTTTGAAAATTGACATACCTAAAACAGAAAATACACGATTATTTTATTTATTTCAACTCCGATAAAATTGAAAACAAATAGTCAAAACACCGCCTTCATCCTCCAATCTCTCTGCTTTGAGAGAATCAAATTTACAAAATTTTGCATTTAAAGCACTCTGTATAGCAGCGGTTCCCAACCTTTTTGGGTCGCGGGCCACCAATCCGACGATCGGTGGAGGCCGCGGACCGCAACTTGAAAAAATGAACAGTCGATTTCTTGTTTTCTTTGACAATGTAGGGAGGAAATAAAAACAAACCCACCCTATTATTTTAAATACAGCCAACGGTTGGAAACCGCTGAGATAATTATTGAACAAAAACAATAATTGAAAACTTTCAATTTTGAAACTGATTTTGAATTTAAAAACCCGAAAAACGAAAACCCCGAAGGAGGAATTTTATAAACTAATAAAAATTTAGGTTATCACTCGTTCAAATGATAATACTTTATTTATTTATTTTATTTATTTATTTATTTATTTATTTATTTATTTATTTATTTATTATTTTTTTTTTTGCTACATAAAAAAATATTCTTCACAAATTCAACGTTTCCACTTTCGGGCGAAAAAAACGGGAAAAATTCGGCAAGGTCTTCGCGGACCACCAAAACTTGGTCCACGGACCACCGGTTGGGAACCGTAGTACCTAAAATGCGCTTAAAATAATGATACAATAGACTGTTTTAGTAGAGCGATATATCGTATCGATTGCCGTCCGAGGGCCTCTGGTTCCAAACAAACTCTGGTTCAATGTAATTTCCCCATAAGCGAACTTTTAAACGGAAATTTAGGGTATTAAATCGAACAATTAATGCGACCTTGTTGCGATTATGAATTCTACGTCCTCGAAAATGCTTAATTTTGCCTGGTTCCTTGACTAAAACTGCCGGAATCAATAAGATATTACAGATTAAATGTTGCATTTGTAGGTTAGAATCGCCCGAAATCCCGCCAATTCCACAACAACAACAATAACATTTGGGTGATTCCAACCTCCTAACGCATCAATTAATCTGTAATATCTTGTTGATTCCGGCAGTTTTACGGGTGGAACCAGGCAAAATTAAGCATTTTCGAGGACGGAGAATTCATAATCGCAAAAAGGTCGCATAAATTGTTTGATTTAATACCCTGAATTTCCATTCAAAAATCCGCTTATGGGGAAATTACATTGAACCAGAGTTTGTTTGGAACCAGAGGCCCTCGGACGGCAATCGATACGATATATCGCTCTACTAAAACAGTCTATAAGCAAGAAAAGCTGCGATTTTTTATTATTCTTGTATGAAAAAGAAATTGTTTCTTAGCCGGTGTCTGTTACCGGTGCGTTCTCCTTAGTGGATGAAATCCGGCGAAAATTACAATGGTCACATGATAAAAAAATCACAAAATCGCCGCAGAGGCTCACGAAATTACTTTAAAGTTTAAGGCGTAACGGTGGCGGAGCTACGCATGTATACCATGGTAGATTCCTGTCTAATTTGAAACTTTCCTCTATGTGTGTTTTAAAAAAAGAAAAAAAATAACTGGTAGAATTTACCATCTACATACCTGATTTTGGAGTCAGCTATCAAATAGGGCAAAGTTTACTAACGTATGGTAAAATGTTCCAACAAACTAACTTAATGTACCATAATGTATTTTGCATTTATCATCTTAAGTACTTTATAGCTGACTCCAAGATGGTAGATTTCACCAGTCTTTATTTTTCGTGTATTGAGAGACTGACAAACTACTCGTAGATAGAAATCCCCATTCGACAATCACAATCACAATCACAATGAAACCGAGAGATATAGGTAACTTATGGTCTTTCTCTGTCTTACTCACGGTTTCTTAAGGGCGTCTCCAACAAGGCAAGGCCTCCACACAACATCCCCCCTGCTCTTCCGAGGTATTGCCGCTGTTCTTTTAAACGGGGGGGGGGGGAATAGACTTGCAAACCTGTTCATCTCGCGGGCTTTAAATCACCAGCGTGACGCAGGGCTCTCGAAACATCCCCCCTGCTCTTCGTGAGCATCACCAATGTTATTTTAAATGGGAAAATAGACTTACGAGCAGACCTGGTCATTCCGGAGGCTTTCAATCGTGCGCCGTCACCCTAACCACTCTTCGTATTGAATCTTGCTCGAAGTAAAACACGTGATGTGACGGTGCCGATGAGCTACCCTAGAATTTTTTGCCCATAAGGAACTGTGAGTGAGACAAGGATAAAACACACGACTTACTTCGATATAACTGCGTGATTGTAACTTAAAGTGTGTGATGTTTCAAAACTTTCGTCGAATCGTGATTACACTTTAAGGTGTGTGGAATCTAATGTTGTATTAAAATCTGAGAGAACTTGTTGTTTACTAGCACAGCACAAACTTGCATTTGAAAATTGGGATCTTGTTTCTTATATGAAAAACCCACGAGAGCGAGTGAGACAGATCTTTTTTTTGGATCCAATTTTTTTTGTGATGTCGCACTAAATAGGCCTCTTGGTAAAGTAAAGACGGTTTCAGTGATGCTGATGAGTTGATAAATAATATTGGAACTTCATGGATGAATATTCTTTAGGATATTATTAAACCCTTGATAAGAGCCAATCATTTTGTAATGAAATTATCATGATTTACTTAGTCGTAACGGGCCAAGTATCGAAACAAAATACCTTGAAAATATATCTGCGCTATCGTAATATTTTCTCTATTTCTACCTTTGTTATAATCAGGGTCGTGCCGTGGTTTCTGGGGGGGGGGGGGGGGGGGAGAATGCAATCTTGCCACCCTCCGCGAACAAAATTATAAATTTGATGACCCTTTTTTTTTTGCTTGTTACACACTGATTTTGCCGCCCTCTGTAATTCATTTTGAAATTTGATAACTTTTTTGTTTGTTTTTTTTTTTTTCGTTTTTTTTTTGTTTTTTGGTTTGTTTTTGTTTTTTTTTGCCCTGATTTTGCCGCTCTCGGAGAGTGCCGCCTAGGGCAAGGATACCCACATATGGTCCTCGCACGTACGAGTATTTAATATTTACCCCCAAAGAACCTGGCCAAATATATTTGTGTTTTTTTTAAAGGTCAAAAATCAAGTTTCATTAATTTTCCAATTCTGACTCTTCACTCTATACGTTAAGTATAAGCATCCGAAACGACATAATGTGTCCGAGACACTCACCGTCCATCAGTGTCTAATTTTACTAATTTTTAGAGTTTTATAATGGGTCTATTGCATACTTTTGCTACAACAATATAAAACCTGATTCGTATCGGCGAAAAAAACGATGCGCACATAAAAAACGTTCAAATCCACTCGTTAACTCGGGAAATCACTTCAATTTCAAACAGCCCGCGCTACACAAGACACTATTTGCCCCGGGTATACTACTACATGGGCGGAACCACCGTGCATAAGTAAACAACATCGTAACTAAAAAATGAGGGAAATTTCCCTTCTAATACATGAACTATTGGCTGCATTTGCTGTTTGGTCTTTTCGGTTTATCTAAGATTACGAAATAATATAAGAAATGTACGCATCTAAACGAAAAATTCCATTGTTTGTAAGTTCTGTTCATGTTTACATAAACGAGATGGTTCCATCTATGTAGTTATAAATCGGTGATATAGTGTCTAGTGTAGCGCGGGTTGTTTGAAATGGAAGGTATTTTCTGAGTTAATGAGTGGATTTTGAAACTTTTTAATATGCACATCGTTATTTTTGCAGAATTTTACGTTAGAAACAATGAGTTATATTGATGTAGCAAAAGTACGCAACAGACCTATTATCTCCACGTATAATTTCACTTGACCGTCGCTCCCTTACGTGTTTTGAGACGCTGATGTCGCTGATATCAGAAATGCCACCGGTTTTCATAAGATTGGCCTAGATTTTACGTACATTGCAATCTATGTCTTCTTCGCAAAAAATTCGAACTTTGATGCTAAAAGTACGAGTTCTGAGTAAAAACCAAGACCGATTTTGAAATCAGCGGGTCAAAATAGGTGGAAATAATTGCGTAGAGGAGAAAACCAGGTATCCTACGATGGGAAAACTCGGTTTTGCGTTCATGACGGCCGGACCCGCTATGTTGTGCTGAGGCGGAAACATCCTAGACGTGCGCTTCACGGTTCGAAAAGGCGCGAAAAATGAATAATTTTAGCGCTAACCTGAGGTCGACGTCGTACTTTCTTGCCAAGTTATTGCAGCTGATTTTACATGAAAGGCTTGACGGTAACAAAAATGGTGGATAAAACTGTGCTACAGAGCGCAAGTGTATTTTGCAGAAACTATCTCCCGAAAAGGTCTTTTTCACTTTTCTTTTTCGAATGTTGCTGGGCTTAGGCCCGGAATGTATTTAAAATAACACTTTTTCTAACTAGATCGAGAGTTTGCAAGGAGCAAGGGCCCCTTTACAAGATATAATCGTTCAAAAGATAAAACTCCCGAGCTTCTAAAGAAGCACAGTCGGCGCATTAACCAATGTCAGTTAACTCCTTAAATGTTGGAAGGTTAGGCCACTTGCAGTGCCTCTATTCATTGCGTTGGGGATTGCAGGTTCACGACGGAGCATGCAGAGGGGGGGGGGGGGGGTTTTGAGAGCCCTGCGCCTTGTCGGCAATTAAAAGCATTTAAAAAGACAGATCTACTCATAAGTCTGTTTCCCCATTTAACATTAAATTGGCGGTGCTCCGGAAGAGCAGCGGGGACGTTTTGAGCGCCCTGCGCCGTGTCAGCGGTTAAAAGTCCACCAAAAAGACAGGTCTGCTCGTAAGTTTGTTTCCCCATCTAAACGAACATTGGCGGTGCCCCGGAAGAGCAGACCGGGCGTTTTGAGAGCCCTGCGCCTTGCAGGCTACTGAAAGCATTTAAAACAAGACAGGTCTGCTCGTTAGTCTGTTTTGCCATATAGAATTACATTGGCGGCGACCCGGAAGAATAGACCGGGCGTTTTGAGAGCCTTGAACCTTGTCGAAGATTAAAAGCCCACGAAAAAGACAAGTCTGCTCGAAAGTCTATTTTCCCTTTTAAAATTGCATTAACGGCGCCCCGAAATAGCAGAGGGGGCGTTTTTAGAGCCCTACGTCTTGTCAGCGGTTAAAAGCCCACCAAAAAGGCAGGTCTACTCGTAAGTTCGTTCCCACATTTAAACAAACATTGGCGATGTCCCGGAAGAGCAGACCGGGCGTTTTGAGAGCCCCGCGCTGTGCCAGCCGTTAAAAGCCCACCAAAAAGACAGGTCTGCTCGTAAGTCTGTTTTCCCATTTAAAATTACATTGGCGGCGACCCGGAAGAGCAGACCGGTCGTTTCGAGAGCCCCGCGCTGTGTTAGCCGTTAAAAGCATTTAAAAAAGGCAGGCTCGTAAGTTTGTTTCCCCCATTTAAACGAACATGGCGTTTCCCCCGGGAAAAGCAGACCGGGCGAATTGAAGCCCCACGCTGCGTCAGCCGTTAAAAGCATTTAAAAACGACAGGTCTGCTCGTAAGTCTGCTTTCCATTTAATATTACATGTGCGGTGCCCCGGGAAAAGCAGAGGGGGCGTTTCGAGAGCCCCGAACACTGAGAAGATTAAAAGCCCACTAAAAAGACATGTCAGCTCGTAAGTCTGTTCTCCCATGTAATATTACATGGGCGGCGCCCCGGATTAGCAGAGGAGACGTTTTCAGAGCCCTGCGCCTCTTCAGGCTATTAAAAGCCCACCAAAAAGACAGGTCTTCTCATAAGTCTGTTTTCCATTTTAAAATGGGTCTGTTGCAAACTTTTGTTGCAACAATTAAGAGAGTATAATCTTATGTAAAACCGCCTGAAAAGTCCATGGGTGGCATCAGAAAGTCATAAAATGTAGTAATAAAGTCACAAGAGGCGTTTAATAGAATCCAAGATGGCGGCGAAATATCGAGCAATTTGTATGCACTATGCATGCACCACGAACATCCAAGGATAGCCAACCTCACAATATCAATCACAACCAATCACAACGTAAACAAACAAATAACCACTACCTCCAGTGAGGTTGTCAAAGTTGGCAATCCTTGGATGTTCACAGTGCATGCATACAAATTGCTCAATATTTCTCCGCCATCTTGGATTTCATTAAAAGCCTCTTGTGAGTTTATTATTGCATTTTATGACTTTCTGATGCCACCAATGGACTTTTCAGGTGATTTTACATTAGTTTAACTATCTTAATCGTTATAGCAAAAGTTTGCAACAGACCCATTACATTAACGGTGCCACGGAAGAGCAACGGAGACGTTACGAGCGCCCTGCGCCGTGACAGCGGTTCAAAAGCCCCCCAAAAAGACAGGTCTGCTGTAAGGGGTTTTTTTCCCCAGTTAAACGAACATCAACGGGGGGCCCCCGGGAAAAGCAGACCGGACGTTTCGACAGCCGCTGTGTTAGCCGTTAAAAGCATTTAGAAAAGGCAGGTCTGCTCGTAATTCTGTTTCCCCTCATAAAATTACGTAGGCGGTGGCCCGGATGAGTAGATTGGACGTTTTGAGAGCCCTATGTGCCTTTCCAAAAGAAAGAAATAAAGGAAAAAAAAACAAAAAAAAAATATAGAAAAAAAAGGGTATAAAAACCCGGGAAAAAAAAAAAAAAACAAAATTGGTTCCATTAAATTTTATGATATGTAGATTCTCGTGGGATAATTTTTTTTTTGGAAATTTACAAATTCAATTTTTTTCTCTCAGGACCTTTTCGTGGAGAATCGCTGTAGGGGTAATCGGGGGTGACCAAATTTTCAGGGGTGTTAGTACATATATTCAGCTTGCGAAAAATGCCAACATACCCGTGACGTTCGTTGAAGCTTCGGCTGTGGGTCTATATTCAGGTAACAACGTCATTTTTTAAGCTTTATTTATTTAAATACATCCTTCGGGTGTGGGGAAAAAATAAAATAAAATAAGCTAAATAAATTCAGGATAGTATGTCAAATTGTAGTCTATAACGCACCAACTGAGCGGACGTTGTCGATAAAAAAGACTAAAGCAGCCTCTTTACAAAGGTTTTGATATTACTAGAGTTTTTAGCGAAAAAACAGAAATTCTGACTTCCGCCGAAAGAACCGAGCTTTGCTCCCATATAAATGCAAAAAGTGTAAAATTATCATCCCAGTCGTTTAGTTTCGACCCCCACGAATGGATTTTGTCAAGTTTTGAGAAGTTTCGAAGAGGTCGGTAAAGAGAGGTTTTTAAGCGGGTTAAAGAGGTAAATTATTCTACTAACTCGCCTTAATCGAGCTGAGAGCTGCACAATTTTCACGCTTATGCAATGTTTTAATTAGTTTTACGGAAGGCCCACTGCTGGCATTTTTCAATAACATTCTCTGGATAGAAATAATTTTCATAAATCAAATATTTTAAATGAAGTGACGTAAGTTAGTTAAAATGGGTGCATATTAGACTTGGCTGTTGCTACGGTAGCCACAGTTACATGCTCTGCTTTTAACAGCTATCCATGAGTAACCTTTGTAAAACTATAACTTAAGGGAGTTTGAACTATGATTACCAAATCACCGGCCAAGTCTCACAGTGCCAGACCAATTGTATAAGTCTCTCAAAGACAGTCTCACAACTGCACGAAATTGTGGTGTTTCACAGAGACGTCTGTCTATTCGAATGAACGGATCGAATCGAATCGAATCATATCAAAATAAATACAAGGAGTAAAATTTAAAGGACACTGAGAAAAAATCTCCGGTTTCAATGCCCGGAATCCCGTTCCGGAAAGTATGGACCAAATTACTAGTCAAAAAACGGGAATTCCTTCCAATCGGGAATTTAGCAAAAAGTAAGGGGAAATTTCCCGGTCACTCCGCTTCATACTCTCGTGTACGGAATTTCGGTTAAATTTACAGAAAACATTTTCTCTGGGGAAAAATCTTACTCGTAGAAGCCGTCTGTTCTGCGGCTAAATACATGAATTTTGGGCTTTTCGTCATCAACAGCCTTACCACGTTGAAAGCCCCGGGTTTCTCGTCCGATCTCCGAAATAAGCAACGTCGGGCGTAGTTGTACTTAGATGGGCGACCGTTTGGGGAACACTGCGTGCAGTTGACACCTACATTTTACTGGAATGGGGGGTGACAGCGAGTAATAAAAATACTTTTTCCACTGCCCCTGAGGACTAGTTTTGCCCAATCAACAGAGCAACTCTGATGATTGCATACTAACTATTAACTAGTGCCGAGAAAACTAAAGCGGTCGTATTTCCCACTGGATTTGACGGCAAATTGTTACGCGTTTAGTCGTATTTTGCTTTGTCATCGCGATGGCGATTTTGATTATTTTTTACGTTAATTGTTTTGTCGCATTTTAATTCTGTTTGCACCCCAAAATGAGCACTTTTAGAGAGTGCAAACAGAATTACAATATTTACGTAAACAAATAATCAAAATCGCCATCGCGATGACAAAGCAAAATACGACTATTCTTTTTTTCACGAGCTTTCCTTTGTAGTGATTGCTGATCCCGAATCTGACACTTTCCACAAAAGTGATTGCCGCAAAGGACCTCAAGAGGGGGTTTCTTCTGAAATAAATCCATTTTCGCGTCGGTTTTTTTCACAAGATTATCGAAAGAGCCCCGAGGAGCTGGTTTTTTTTTTTTTTTTTTTTTTTACATCAACTAACATGTAAACTCTTGATCACCCCCATAGACGAACATGCAATTTTTGCCATCAAATGCTCACGAGTATCAGAGGAAAGTTGAGTCAAAAACTCTATAAAAAAAAATTCCGCAAGTGCCGGCGTTCTTGGATTTTGTATTTTGTATTATTTATTTATTTTTTATTTTTGTTTCGATTTACATTCTAAAATGCCAGAAACAAGATTTTCCACAAGAATGACTAATGGTGCTATCCGACGGATCGAAAACTGGAGGAGTTCCGCCTAGGCCCTGGAGTGACCTAAATCTAGACGAACGTCAGCGATCTGTAGCGGTGATCCGTGATTGGGAAATCAGAAGTATTATGGGCCGATCCCGGGGTACTGCAATACCGGGCCAACCCGTGGCAGAAGTGGAGCAAGCCCTTAACATTCCGCCGTTTCCAAAAATAAATTTAAATATGGACCCGCAGTGCGGGTCGTATCAGATATTAAGCTGATAAGAACAGATACTACACTTTGATCTTAGCCATAAAGGCCGAGAAGCGATACCGATGAAAGGCCCGTTGAGGGGGGTGGTTCAAACCAAAAGTCCGATTTCTAAGGGATCCCCCAAAAGGTCAGCTCTCCCCTCTTCCCCTTTAAAAGGATAGGTGAATATTATCAGGTTGAAGACAATCAGCATCAACACTCCTGCGAGCTCAATGCTTGAAAATCATCAGTTTAATCGTTTCCTTTGCACGAGAGGGTAAATTAAGCAAGTATTGAGATGGAACGCGCACTGGCGCTACCTAGCGGCCGACCCATAGGAACAGCGCTCAACTAGACTTTAAAGTGTAAACCGTATACCGCCCGGGCCCCAGGCGCCTCGCCTTTCCCTTTTCCCTCCCGACTACCACCGCGCGGCTCGTCGGACGAAACCAGCGAAGCGTTGCCGAAGGGGTTGCGGCGGGGAAGGGGGTATTATCTTTCGAATGGTAATGGGCTGTCGGGTGTGAATCAGTGGCGGCTCGTGCTACTTGGCAAACATATTTTTAGCCGTTGAACCTGTGCAAAAGTATCGATGGCTTACTCAGGGATTCAGTATGAATCTTCTGAAGATCGATTAAACAACGTTGGTTTAGATGGAGAGAATACGTTGTTGCCACATTGCGCGAGCCTCCACGTGTCCGAATTATTTCACTCTTTATTGTATCCATTTATTGTAACCCGATTTCATCTAAACTTTTTAATCCGCCACGCGGTATGAGAAATAAGAGTTTCGACATTTCCAAAGATTATCGGCCGGGGTCCGGCGGCACTTCAGACACGAACACTAGAATTTGGATCGTTCCACCGTGACGTGTATCACCGGCGGGAGAGAGAGAAAAAGAGAGAGGGGGGAGAGGAGAGAGAGAGAGAGAGAGAGAGAGAGAGAGAGAGAGAGGGGAGAGAGAGAGAAAAAATGCAGAGAGAGAGAAGAGAGAGAGAGGGGGAGAGAGAGAGAGAGAGAGAGAGAAGAGAGAGACAGAGACGAGAGACGAGAAAAAGGGAGAGAGAGAGAGAGAGAGAGAGAGAGAGAGAGAGAGAGAGAGAGAGAGAGAGAGACAGAGTTGCCAATAGTGGCTAGATTCGTCCACACGTGGACTATTTTGATGAGAATTTAGCCACGCTCACCGATGAGTCGAGTATTTTCTCCCATCCCTATCCACAGCGTGGCTACTGGCTAGTTTCCAACTCCAAAACTGTCCACGCGTGGCTATTCTACCCAGTCCAAACCTGGCAACACTAGAGAGAGAGAGAGAGAGGGAGGATGGAATCGATTGTTCGGGACAGCGCGAACGCAGTCCCGGCTACCAAAAATTACGCGCCCGAGGTATCTACATTTGAGATACTCGCAGGAGTCAGCCCAACCGGAGTGCAATGGAAAGGCCTCGCCCTGGGGAAACCGCCTTCTTGATCACGGTAGTCCCCACGCCAGGTAAGTATGCTTCCGAGCGGTGAGCACGAATGCCCAGTCTGGGCTCAAATGATACGGATTCGGGAGTTCCGATCATCTTCGTTCCATCATCGTCGCGCAAACCCGTCAGATTTCACTCTTTTCGGGCGAGAAAAAGTTGCACTTTAAATTCCTCCACATTGTGCGCATATTTTTTCGAAGGGTCCAGACGCCAAACTCTGCTAGCAGCCCTCAACAAGGCTGAACTAATGCAACGATTCTGATGGGAGAGTCGAAGTCGTCGAGCATAGACCATCCTACCCATCGTTCCGGCCGCAGCTCAAATCGGTCGATGTTAACCAAAGACATTATATCATAAAGACGGAGTGCATCCTATACCGTAACATTGAGCTGGGTGAGGCAAACTTAGCGTACACTACAGTAGGCAGACGGGCGAGTTCACTTTCGAAATTGGGGGAGGAACCTTCAACTGGTGACAAACAAACGAACATAACCTCTGAATCCAAACTTACTACTTTATAAAAATCGAGATCGAAGATGGATGAAACACTATTTAATCACCATCACTTTGACAACAGCATGATATAAGATCAAAAAAAGCTTCAAATAACTCACAAAATTGGAAATAGCGCGCAGCTTTCATTCACTCTCAAAATGGCGTCGTTTTTGTTTGTCACCAGTTTTGCCGAAGATTATACCTAAAAAAGATTACCAATTTAAGTTTTGATGCAACCGTTGAGCAGGCTGATGACTGGTGATAATTTTTGGTGAACACGCGAAGTACCGCAAGTTTGCCTCAAGGATCTTGTTATGCACTCTGTCTATATGATATAATGTCTTTGATGTTAACACGTGCACCCTCAGAAGCCTCAAATGTTGCCTTGCTTCCACCAACGCTTCAAATTTCTAAATTTCACAGGCGTGCCCCCCAGAATTTTCTTTTTTGTCCGCCACTGCACATGCCCCCCCTGGCACGCCCCTGGTTATAATAGTGAAAAAGTAAAAAAAAAAAAAGGTTCGTAACAGACCCATTTTTAACATTGCCTGCGAAATTTCTTTCTGTTCCAGCTTTCCAGTCGAGTGGTTCATCGAAGGGATGCAGAGCAAACCAGCCCTGGCCAGATTCCTCGTCCAGAGGCTCGTCGACCTCAACCGCGGTCGAGAGCAGCAACCTCCATCTTCAACCGGGGTCGAATCCCCTCTCCTCCTCCCTACTCCACCACTCAATTACCCCCTCTCACTCCCCCTCCCTCTCCAACTCCCCATTCATCAAATCCACCGCTCATCGAATCACAAGGAAGAAGATCAACAGCAACAACAACAGCAACAATCCCAAACTGACGAAGACGTAAGAGACGAGGAAATGAGAGAGAGATCCGAGAGGCAAAGAGAAAGGGAGAGAGAGACAGAGAATGCTATAGAGAGTGACGAGGCTGATCCCTCCTTACAATCATCGAAATTCCTCCGATTAAACGCTCCACCCCCTCATCCTTCGTCCTTCTCCTCCTCAGCGTCCTTTCAGCCATTGATCCCTAGATCCCTTCTACAAAGCGACAAAACTTACGTGCAGCAGTTTGCACTGTGAAAAGCCTCGGCCTCATCATGCAAGAGGATCCCGACAGCAGTAAACAGCACAGCGAAGGCTTGTGAAGACAACCACGAATAATTTCATCGAGTCCGATTTTGTTCGTCCAAACAATTAACACAAAATGTCCACAGAATAATCCACCTTTTTATATATTTTTTGTCTATTTAAATATCTTGCCGAATAGGCGTCCATAACACAGAAATAAACTGTAGAGAATACCCCACGAAGACTTTCTCACATCAAACTTAATCTCGGGGACCCGACCCCCTTATACTCTGGGGGAAACCCCCAGACTCCCTTTTGTCATACAATAAAGGGTTCCCAGATGATAAGTCCACAGCTTTTATGTCCAAAACTTTTTTGTCCAAAATTTTATTTGTGCAGTTATATTTTTGTTCAATGTCATTTCCTCCAAATGTTCTAATGTCGAGTGAACTACAATGTCCGCAAATACAAAGTCCATATCCAAAAATATATCCAAAGGTTCATATTGAAATGAACAGAAGTATTCCAGAACAATTTTAGTATTCTTGTTTTCTATAGAAAGCTTAAAATAAATCTTCCTGGTTCCTGCGAAATCCATCTGATGATTTGAAAAAAGTACCTACTTGTTGATCGAACTTGAGGACAAAAAGTTGCCAGGGTTATGATTCAATTAAAAAAACATGATACACTTGCATACTGATCGCTTGCAAAATTCATTTGTCCCTTAGACTCTCCAAATTTTTGGGCTTCATTTTATGGACTTATAATCTCCGGACATTTTAATAATGACATTTTCTTCTTTTGGACATTTCCTATCTGGACCTAATTTTTTGGACTTTAATGTTTCGGACATTAATTTTTGGACCTGAAAGTTTTGGACATGAAAATTTGGACATATCATCTGTGCATCGAATAAAGATTACTTCGTAATAGAAGCGTCACTGTCGTAAGGCTCTGTATAAACTCCTTTAGTTGACCTTAGTCAAATTAGAGTCCCTATATGTAGAGAGTTAAGACAAGAGGGTAGTCAACTTCTGATTGGTCGATGAATTTTAGGCTCTACGGACGCCGCCATTGGATGCGATTTTGCACTTTTGTTTTGTTTACCAACGGTCTTTTACAGATAAAAGAGTTAATTTGCGACGAATCTGTTAATTTTAATCATAATGCACCACAAGAATGTCCATAAATCTCAAAAGAATCATTAAAAAGCGTTAATACATGTCGATCAACAAAAGCAGGGAAAGATTACATCGTTTCAAACTTAGCGGAACTGTAATCTTTGCTGTGGAGCAAAACACAACAACGGCCTCAGAATGTAAAAAAATGTGCAAAATCGCATCCAATGGCGGCGCCCATGATTTCTCTTGTCTTAACTCTCTACATATAGGGACTCTAAGTCAAATAAGCCGGTCCGCAAACATTTGAAAATAAGTCGTCCCGCGAGGATTCAAAATAGGCCGGTTGAGTGGGAGAACGAGTTGGAAAACGACTTCAACAGCATTGTCCGGGCTTCTGGCAGTCTTTTATTCAGTATAATGGACTGTGAGAGCATAAAATAAAATTAATTGCCTCAACAAAAAATTGTGACTGCCACAAGGCTACTTTTAAAACTCCTTTAGATGCGGACCTTACTCAAAAATAAGCCGGTCCGCGAAGATTCAAAATCAGCCAATAGCAGCGCTGCTCGATGGTGAATGATGTTGTTGTTGTTAAATGAAAAGGTTACAGAATTTGAGACAGCCTTCCAACATAATCTTTTCAGAACCATTCAAGGTCAAAGAGTGCCGTGAGAAACATCGGCGATAGTGACGCTTCTATTACGAAGTAACCTTTATTTTATGATCAAACTTAATCTGGGGGACCCCCTTACCTTTTATGGGGAAACCCCCAGACTCCTCTTTATAAATCCAGGGGAGACCTGCAGATCCTCTTTAATATTCTAGAGGAGATCCCCAGACCTCTTATAATAATCTGGAGGAGACCTCCAAACCTCCCTTACGGGGTTAATTTTACAGTAGGCTGGTTGCAGAATGTTTTGCAAATTTTCGTCCAAATTCCGACAGCTATACTTGAAATATTTCAATCTTTCCTTATTTGTTTACGCATTTTACCCGTTGATTATATTGGAAACCTTTTATCCATCATAATTTTCTTATAATTTAAAATTTCGAAAAAACGAAAAAAGTCCCTCTCGGAAATGTTTGAACAGACTTGTCTGTCAAATTTAGATGCATATGGAGCATTGGTTCAAAGTTACGGTGGGATACAGACAGACAAGTAGACAGACAACAGACAGCTGCGCCTTCGCAAAACTTTCTCAATTTCTATAACTTCGTCAAATGTGAGAAAAAAAAATAGAAAAAAAGCACTTTGGTAGAGCTGATAAAACCTTTGGTTGAAAAATGACCGAGCAAAATACTTTTGTTGTGCTAACCCAGCTTTTGTTGATACATCAAGCAAAACCTATTAAGGTAGACTTATAAGCTTTTGGTTAGCTCCACTACAGAATTTTGCTAGGTCATTTTTCAACCAAAGGTTTTGTCAGCGCTACCCAAGTGTTTTTCTCGTTTTCTCGGTTTAAAAAAAAAAAAAAAGTATAGATCGAAAAAATGAAATAAATATCATCTTATATATCTATCGTCCAAAGTTCTGTTGAAGAATTGTGAATACCATTTGATCAGTTTGTCCGATTTTGTTCGTTCAAACAAAACTCAAAATATATGCATAGAATAATGGACCTTTTTACATATTTTTGTCATTTCCATATATCATGCCGCATAGGTGCGTCCGAAAAGAAGTGAAGATCGAAAGCATGAAACACACAACGTCTGCCCATAAATACTTTCACACAGGAAAGTGCGTTTTATGAGAAAACATAATTGCGCAAACGTATATAAAGCTATATGTACTATCGACGAATTAAAGATTGCCACGAGATTTTCACACTTTTTCAGTTATGGGTGTCACTGGCGCAACCAGGATATCTTCCATCTCTCTCATTTCCCATTTGAATGTATGAGTAGGAAAAGGACAGAAGGAGGGGGTTTTATCACCTTGTCCATCCTTGTCTAACATACGTTTCTTAATGGAGAAAAGAGAGAGATGAAGAATCTCTCGGTGCGCTACTGATGGGTGTTGATCTCCAACGGCTTTCCCGCCCCAACCGCACTGGCCTGCATGGTGTAAGGAGTATGAAGAGTGGCCGAACCAGAAACCTTGAAGGCGAAATTTAGCACGTGAAAATCTCACGACAATCTTTCATTCGTCGATAGTATATTCAGGAACGTCATAACTTCAGGTACTTAAATTTTTAAACAAATTAAAAAAAATCGAACAACAGCGCACACGCGGACGAAAAACAAGAGACAAAGTCAAAGTGCCGATTTAAGCTCGATTTATTATTTTGCATTTAGGGCTCGACGTTTTTTAATCAGCAGGATCCGAACAGTGGCGTTGCGTGCAATGTGGCAACGTTGTATTGGGTCCATTTAATCACATGTAAAAAGTCGAATGCGAAAGTCTTCGTACCGAACATACAATATTCGATCTTTTTCATGAGTATAGATGGACATACTGCTACGTTGCCAAATCACATGCTACGCCACTGGATCCGAAGTATTAGAAGACCGTCTTGTAATTCGTCCAAACTGCTGGTGATACGGGAATACATTTTCTATACAGAGTTAGTAGTATTCTCATCGACCTCTGTACTAGTGTGTCAGTTAAAAGTCTGATAATATTACGTACAAAACGGAGTGTATGCCCAAGCCCCTAAACATGGCAACGTTGTATTGTGTTCATTTAATCACACGTAAAAATTCGAATGCGAAAGTCTTCACCGAACACCCAATATTCGATCTTTTTCGTGAGTTTAGATGGACAAACTGCAACGTTGCGGTATGAGCTTTGTAGCTCACACGCAAAGGCAGCTCCAGAAATCTGGCAACTGTGGACTCATTTTAATGAATGAGAAAAGGTCAATTAGTTAAAGGGCTATATGGCCCCCGCAAGAATCGATTGTTTCTCACGAAAAATAGTTTTAAATACTTTGATTTATTGTGTTAAAACCTCAAACGGTTGAAACTACGAAAAAACGGAAGAGATTTTCTCGCAGAAAGCCGTAGAATATTAAACAACCAATTTCAAGCAAGAACAAAAAAAAAAAAAAAAAAAAAAAAATCGTTTTCGAAGGTGAGAATGCTGAGGAATGTGCACTCAACTCAACAGGACCTTTCGACGCAAAACTAATTATTCTTTAATTACATTTAAATTTTTATTGACCAAAATAGCACATGATGGACAGCGGTATTGGACATCATTCGAAGAAAGGACGAACATGAGTGTTGGACGAAAAACAGCGGGCAAATAAATTGTGGACAGTAAACGCATATAGATCAAACTGTTGGAGGAAATTCACTTGGAAAAAAGCTCTTCACTTGGACAGAAATAATTGGATTAACTGACCTATAACAATTTGAACCACCAGAGACCAACCAGTTGGTCAGTTGGAGTTGGTTGTTTAAACAACCAGTCTTCTCAAATTTCATTGCACCATTTAGATTCCACGTACTTTGTAGTATCTTTTCACTCTGACATAATTGATAATTAATGAATGATCACTGGTGAATCTACAATTACAATTATACCAAAAGATGTCCTATGTTTTGTCTATGTCTTATTCACATAAGTAGTCTCTTACGGGCGTATCATCGCCTTGACACTTAATCATCCTAAACTAGCTTCGTATCGAACATAGTTCGAGGTATAACACGTGATGTGATGGTACCGATGAGCCCATATCCTAGAATTTTGTTCCCACAAGAAATAATTGTGAATGAGACAAGGAAAAGACATAGGCTTTCCTTCGATATAATTGTGATAGTAAATGAATGCGTGATGTTTCGAAAATGTTGTTAAAACGCGATTACAATAATGGGGCTGTTGCACACTTTTGCTATAAGCGTTTAACAGTCGATTCTGGTGTATAAACCTCGAAAAATAACAATTGCAGCACTAATAACTTCCAAAATCCACTCCTAATAAACTTATTGAACGCTTTTATTTGCGCAGGCGTAATGGTGGCTGAGGTTAGTAACAATGGGAGATTCCCATCTAACAATACTGTAACTCCATCAAGAAGTGACCAATAAGAGACGACTTTCATTTGACACCGGTGTCACTAGGTATTGCGGTACCATTCATCGGATGTGGATCACTACTCTGATGACTAATTACTCTGTGAATCATCCTTGTCAGCATAGAGAGAGTGACGGAATTAAGATAGAAATCTCCCATTGTAACTGCCCTCGGCCGCACCATTACGCCCTCGCAAATATAAGCGTTTACCGAGTTTAAGAGTGGATGTAGGAAGTTTTAAATGCTGCCATCGTTATTTTTGGAGGTTTTTACACCAGAATCGACTGTTAAATCGCTTATAGCAACAGTGTGCAACAGCCCCATTTAAGGTAACCCCTGCATGGAATCCAATGGTGTAATAACATATGAGAGAACTTGTTGCTTACTACCGCGAATTGGCATTTGAAAGGATCCAATTTATTATACGGGAAAACCGAGTGAGTGCGAGTAAAACAGAACATTTGTTTCGACCCTATTATTTTCATGACGTCGCACTAAACAGGTCAATTGCGACAGCGTTACGGAGGGCTGGCGTCAGAAGAAAATCACTTGAAAGTAAAGTTGAGCGCATTAAAAGATTCCAAAAACCACCAACAAACCCCGATAAAAAATGATATGCGTTTAACAAAATTACAAGATGGCGGTTGAATGAGCTATGATGCGTTTTTTTATTCTCCGGAGCGCGCACCGGTGCAGCTCCAGTGCTCCGTAGTGTTTTTTTATTCCGGGGCTCCAGCACCGGTGCGCACCGAAGTGTTGTTTTATTAGCGGTGCGATGCGCCCGGAGCTGCTCCGGTGCAGCTCCAGTGCTCCGTAGTGTTTTTTTATTCCGGGGCTCCAGCACCGGTGCGCACCGAAGTGTTGTTTTATTAGCGGTACGATGCGCCCGGAGCTGCTCCGGTGCAAGCTCCAGTGTATCGGAGTTGAAGACCGATGCACCGGAGCTGGAGCTCCGGAGCTTCAACACGTGACCGGTGCTGCACCAGACAGCTTCGGAGCAGCTCTGGAAACTCCGGGTTATTGCACCGGTGCGGATTCCGGAGAATAAAAAAACGCATCACTAGTGACAATGGGCAATGGACAATGAGTGCTCCTTTCAATTTCAGCTTTCCATGTGCTGAGAAAATTGATTTCTCTGGAATCTTTAGTTATAGAAAGAGCTCCACTATTACCACCTCCTCATTCGACCTCATACGACCACCATCATCTTGTAATGGGGCTGTTGCACACTTTTGCTATAAGTGATTTAACAGTCGATTTTCTTGTAAAAACCTCGAAAAATTACAATCGCAGCACTAAAAACTTCCAAAATCCACTCTTAAACTCAATGAACGCTTTCATTTACGAGGGCGTAATGGTGACCGAGGGCAGTAACAGTGGAAGATTCCTATCTTAATTTCGTCAATTTTTCTATGCTGACAAGGATGATTCACAGAGTAATTAGTCATCAGAGTGATGATCCACATCCGATGAATGGTACCGCAACACTTAGTGACACCGGTGTCAAATGAAAGTCGTCTCTTATTGGTCACTTCTTGATGGAGTTACAGTATTGTTAGATGGGTATCTCACATTGTTACTAGCCTCAGTCACCATTACGCCCTCGCAAATAAAAGCGTATATCGAGTTTAGGAGTGGATTTCGGAAGTTTTTAGTGCTTCCATCGTTATTTTTGGAGGTTTTTACACCAGAATGTCCTATTAAATCGCTTGTAACAAAAAAGTGCAACAGCCTCATTTTGTTAAACGCATTATTGAGTTTGTGAGTGGATTTTGAAACTTTCTGATGCTCTCAACATTATTTTTTGCAAATGGTATTACAGATGAATCAAACCTACACAATGCTGCACCAAAATATTGCAACAGATTCACTGACTTCTTTCAAACCAGACATTTCATTCCAAGTACCAGAGCTGCCGCCGTTTTGCGTACTATAATCAATGACATTTTTCTATTCATCGATGATTCCACCGGTTGAGAAAAGGTTGCACGATTCAGTTCAGTGTATGACTGTACTACACGAAAGTACTCAACCGGTGCTAATCCTGGCCATACTAATCTTGTCTCAACCGGTGGAGTCGTCGATGACCGTAAAAAAACCTGAGGATATTTTAATAAATTAACGGCATTATTTCCATGCACCGCTTGAGAAAACATTGCAGATCAGAGTGTTTTCGTGCAGTTTAGTCCTTCACTGACCTGATCTGCGTAATCTTTTCTCAACCGATGGAATCATCGGTGAATTGAAAAATGTCATGAATTATACACGAAACGGCAGCTCTCTGACAAGTACAGTGGGGGACAAAAGAATGTCGGAGGACTCCTAAAGGTAGTCTATACGCAATACTTCTTTCAATTCATTTACGTATTGCAGGTTGCCTACCCAAACTAAAATTTAAAGAGTTGTCTGCAGTGGCGAAGCGTGAAATTTGGCAACAATGTATTTTCTCCATTCAAATTCACCAAGAAAGTCGAACGCTTCAGTCATCGGCGATGACCACGCATTTCGACCTTTCTAATGTGTTTAAATGGGGAAAAAGAAACGTTGCCAAATCGCACGCCTCGCCATTGGTTGTCTGACATTCTTTTTGTCCTCGACTGAACCTGCGAATGGAGCTGTTGCAAACTTTTGCTACAGGCTTGTTAATAGTTGAATATGGGATAATACCCTGTAAAAATGACGATTAGCACACTAAAAAATCACGAAATCCACTCCTAAACTCACAAAATGCTTTTAGATGCGAGACCGTAATGGCGGCCGAGGCCGCGGTTTTCTTATGGCAATTGTATGCTTCTTCTCCTTCTTCTTGTGTGGTGTTGCGAGAACACCTCGTGTAGATGGCGCTGATTGAAGATAGGGAGCCCCGATGAAAACCGCGGCCCCGGCGGCCATTACAGTCTCGCGTTTAAAAGCATTTTGTGAGTTTAGGAGTGGATTTCGTGATTTTTTAGTGCGCTAATCGTTATTTTTACTGGGTATTACCCCATATTCAACCATTAATAAGCCTGTAGCAAAAGTTTGCAACAGCTCCATTGTTGCAATTTATCAGCTGTGCAATTTGGCAACCATGTTTCTCCTCCTTTTGCTTTTATGCAAAACAATCGATTCGCTAGTGAAGCAGCGCTTCACCAACAATCGATTGTTTCGCATATATACAAATGGAAGAAAAACATTGTTGACAAATTGACCGATTCGCCACTGGTCCCAAGTTTATAGATGAGCCTGCGGTTTATTTTCGGTCACCGGTTTTTCTCTTCAAAAAATGTTAATACGCAATTACAAATGCTAGACATCTGACACCATCGACCAGTGCTGCAAAATTTGAACGGAAAAATATAGAGTCCCTTGATGGAAATATTGTATAGGGAGTACCGACACGACACTTTATGCATTTTGACAGGAGTCGATTTTGTCGACCGCGTGAACGCATTCGAAGGTTAAGTTCGACAGTGGACCAGTGGTGGACTGGCGGATTTGCCGGCATTCCGATCCATTCCCATACGTTCCCCTACGAATCGACTCCTTTCGTGTGGAGCCTTCGATGTCGTCGACTCCTGCTCGACTCCGTGAGAGCCTAAAACCAACGACCAATCACAACTCGTTGAGCTCGTGTCGGTACTCCCTATACAATATTTCCATCAAGGGACTCTAGAAAAATACTGCTAACTTTGGCGGGAAATTTAAAAAACAAAAATTACATTTGAGTGAAACGGTAAAATGCGTAAAATTAAAAGCAAAATATCAGTCCTGACCTCAGTGGCGATGGCGCGGCGTGTGTACGGCAACGTTGCAATTTCCTCATTTAAATCCATGAAAAATATCGATTCGAGGAAGTGCACAGTGCACCTGTAATAGTTCGACCTTCATCATGGGAATAAATGGACAGCGTTGCCATATTGCACACGACGTCATTTCCTGACCTTCAGTACGACTATAGCTCGTTACCAAATGTTGTCTTTACAGAGGGCAATGATATTCAATACTCATACCTACTTATTAAAGTTTATCTTATTTTTGTTATTTTCACCTGTTACTCTGAATTTTATATTTGATCACCAAATTTTCTTTTCGTTGTATTATTTGATTGAATAAGTTAAAAAAGTAATAAAGAAATTTATGGATAACGAATTTAACAATGGAGTCGTTCTTTCAAAGGTTCTATTTTAGCATGCGTGGACTGTGCATAGTGTGCATGGAGCTCCTATACAGGGGCGTCCCCGGTGGAAAGGGGGGGGGAGTTACATTTGGCCCAGGCGGCATTCCCCGGGGGCGACAGAATCAGGGTGAAGAAGCAAGAAGAAAAAAAAAAGATTATCAAATTGAAAACGCAGCAGCCGAGAGCGACACCAGAGACGTCAAAATCAATGTGTACGAGCAAAAAATAAAAAAAATAAAAAAATAAAAAATAAAGAAAAAAATAATCAAATTCATCATTTTGACAGGCGGCAAAATTGCAATCTTGCCCCCACCCCCACCCCCTCTCCGGAGACCTCGTCACGCCGCACTGATCTCCTATAGACTGAATTAGTGGAGCGAATATTATCCGAGGACCCCTGGTTCCAAAAAAACCCCTCTAATTTAGTGTATTTTCCCTCGTGTACACGCATTTTTGAAGGAAAAAGGTTATTAATTCAAACAATTTATGTGCAACTATGAATTCTACGTCCTCAAAAATGATTGCTAATTATGTCTGGTTTCATGGTTATAACTGCCGCGATCAACAAGATATATGTACAGATTAAACGATGCATCGGAGGTTGAAATCGCCCAAATGTTATTGTTGGCGTGGAATGCGGAAGGAATCTGACGAGAATTCGGGTGATTCCAACCTCTAAAGGCATTGTTTATTCTAGCTGTATAGCTTGTCTTAAAAAAGATTGGATTTGACAGTTCAACAACTTTCATGAAAACATCAGCTTCAAACCTCAGATAGGACAACCTGATTCGTTCGGAGCAGTGAGTCGCTGATGAATTCATTCAAACTTATAGTTGTCAAGTCCAATCATTCTTGGGACAGCCATTTTTTTAATTCATTTACGTAAACTATAGGGGAAAAATAAGGGGACATGTATTTCTTCTTTTATATCATTTTGAATATTGGTTCCGCGGATAAATCTCTGTAAAGATGCAAAAACCGGTATGCATGCCTAATGACGTCATGAGGCGTATCTCCCATAAGAGATAATGTATTTTTGCTCATTTGTAACTGTCCGCACCGCACAACTCCGGATCTACTGGACGTAGGAACAAATGGTGGCTTAGTGGCGGCTCGTGCAATCTGGCAACCGTGCACTTTTGCCATTTAAACTATGCAAAAAGATCGATACAAGGTGAGGCGGTACGCCTCACCAAGTAATCGATTATTTTACACAGTTTTAAATGGAGGAAATCCATTGTTGCCACATTGCACGAGCCGCCGCTGCGGTGACTCATTACTGTTTCAGCTTGGCTTATGTTATCATTTCATGAATACGAATTGCAGAAAATCAGACTCACGCAACTGACCCATTCATTCTTGGAACCAGGCAAAATTAAGCATTTTTGAGGACGTAAAATTCAAGGTGGCAAAAATTTTTGATTTGACAGCCTGGATTTTCCTTTGAGAATGAGCTAGTATGAAGACAATCAACAATATCAAAGCTCGTTTGGATCCAGAGATTCTCGAATAATAATCGATACGATATATCGCTCTATTAAAACAGTCTATCATGGCAATACGCAAATACAAATGCTACAATTCTGAAAAATTCGACCAAAGCTACCAGCTACGGCGGGAATTCGAAAAAAATTAGATTGAGTTAAAAAATGGACAAATGCGTAAAACTAAACGCAGGACGGCATGCGACAGCCCTGACCTTCATTACTGTCAGTGGTGGCGTAGCGTGCAATTTGGCACCGTTGGAGTTCGTCCGCTTAAACCCATGAAAAATATCGAACTATTAAGTGTTCGGTCAACACCTGTTACATGTATTCGACCTATTACATGGGTTTAAATGGCCACAGTACAACGTTACCAAATTGCACGCTACGCCACAGGTGGCGGCTCGTGCTATTCGGCAACCTCGTTTGTTGCCATTTGAACCTGGGTAAACGTTTCGATTCCTCAGGAATTCTTTGAATGTCCTGAAGATCAGAAGCACACCCAAGAAAGACAGGGACTATCGGGGTAAAGCGCCCCCCCCCCCCACCAACCAAGTGTAAATTTCTAGACAGGTTTATAATTAAACGCTGCACTCTGAATTTTGTGATGCTAAAAAAAATTGATCCAGAAGCTTTTACTTTTTTTTAGGCCCCCCCCTCCCCCACCAAAAAAACCTGGGTGCGCCACTGCAAGGGGGGTTTTGGAGAAATCACATTTTTGCCCTTATATGATGAACAATCAGTTGCAATGCGAGTAAAAGAGCGACCATTGAACAAAAGATATGGAAACCCTTGAGGGCGATCGACTCCATTCGCCAAGCTGAATCGATAGAGGGGTCGCAAGGGGGGTTTTGGAGACATCACATTTTTGCCCTTATGATGAGTCATCAGTTGCAATGAGTGAAAGAGCGACCACTGCAAAAGATATGGAAAGGCTGGAGGAAGATCGACTCTATTTGCCAAGCTGAATCGATAGAGGGGCCACAAGGGGGGTTTTAGAGACATCACCTTTTTGCCCTTGTGATGAGTCATGAGTTGCAATGAGTGAAAGAGCCACAGTTAAAAAAGATACGGAAACCCTTGAGGGCGATCGACTCCACTTGCCAAGCTGAATCGATAGAGTAGTCACAAGGGGGTTTCGGAGACATCACATTTTTGCCCTTATGATGAGTCATCAGTTGCAATGAGTGAAAGAGCATTTTTGAAAGGAACTTTTGGCTGTTTAATTTAATCAAACAATTAATACGACGTTTTTGCGATTATGAATTCTACGTCCTCAAAAATGCTTTAATATGCCTGATTCCAAGACTAAAACTGCCGAAATCAACTGGATATTACAGATTAAATTATGCATTTGGAGGTTGGAACCGCCCAAATTTTATTGTTGTAAAATGGGCGGAAATCTGGCGAGAATTCGGGTGATCCCGACCTCCGAATGCATCATTTAATCTGTAATATCTTAATTCCGGCGGTTTTAGTCTTGGAAACCGGCATAATTACGCATTTTCGAGGACATAGAATTCAAAATCTCTGAAAAGTCGCTTTTTTTTTTTGAACATCCACAATTTTATTTGAAAAGTGCACTTACGAGGAAAATACATTGAATCAGAGTTTGTTAGGATCAAGAGGTCCTCACACGGAAATCGATTCGATAAATCATTCTACAATCTGTTTTGTGAGGTTTTTACCACTGAATGGGGCTGTTGCGCACTTTAGCTATAAGCAATTGAATAGTGGATTCTGATGTAAGAACCTCCAAAAGTAACGATGGAAGCATTAAATACTTCCAAAATCCACTTCTAAACGCAATACACGCTATTATTTGGGCGAGCGTAATGATGGCTTGGGGCAGTAATAATGGGAGGCTCCCATCTAACATTACATGTAACTCCACCAAGAAATGACCAAAAACAGATGACTTTCATTTGACACCGGTATCACTAGATGTCACGGTACCATTCATCGCGGATGAGGATCACTACTCTGATGACTAATGGGTCTGTTGCAAACTTTTGCTACAGCGCTATAGAATGTTCAATCTCATGTAAAATCGCGTGAAAAGTCCATTGGTGGCATCAGAAAGTCATAAAATGCAGTATGAAACTCACGAGAGACGTTTAATGAAATCCAAGATGGCGGTAAAATATCGAGCAACCTGTATGCATGCACCACAAACATCCAAGAATAGCCAACCTCACAATATCGAACACAACCAATCACAACGTAAATAAACACATAACCTCTGAAGCTGTGAGGTCTTCAACGTTGGCAATCCTTGGATGTTAAAGGCGCATGCATACAGATTGCTCGATATTTTACCGCCATCTTGGATTTCATTAAACGTCTCTTGTGAGTTTATTATCGCATTTCATGACTTTCTGATGCCACCAATGGACATTTCGGGCGATTTTACATTCGATGAAACTCTTTTTATCGTTGTAGCAAAAGTTTGCAACAGACCCATTACTCTATGAATCATCCTTGTCAGCATAGAAAGATACGAAATGAAGATTGGAATCTCTCATTATTACTGCCGTAAGCCACCATTACGTTAGCGCGAATAAAAGCGTTAATGGATTTTAGGAGTGTATTTCGGAAGTTTTCAGTGCTGTCGTCTTTTGGAGGTTTTTACACCAGAATCGACAATTAAATCGCTAGTAGCAAAAGTGTGCAAACAGCCCCATATGAGATATATTAAATTCTCTTTTCTTTAAAAATTGGTGTGCACATTCCGTACACCCTTGGGGAGGCGGGACGGACCACCCCCCGGTATCACAGGGGTCAACTGCGAGCAGGCTCTAAATTTACACGAACAAGGATTTCAAAGTGCCTTCAATCTCGAGTGATACTAACCGCCCTACACAAACTAGTTCACCACTCATTCTCCCTCGTTCAAGATGCACGCGCACTCTGCCGTTCATACGAATGAACCTGCTTTTGGCGGCAATTTCAAATGAACGGGTACTCGTGTTTCCGAGCGCAACAATCACTCTTCGAGAGGTGGAGAGGAACTTGACGCATTGGCGGATCCAGCAATCTGGCAACTGCGAATTATTCCCATTTGAATGTATGATAAACAATCGATTCTTGGAAGGGCTGTAACCCCGTGACGAATCGATTATTTCTCATGCAATAAAATGAGACAAATACACTGTTGCCAGATTGCTGGAACCACTAATATGGGAGTTTTTTCGAACCTACGCTTAAAGTAAAAGAGTGCAACAGTCCCATTGTGGACCTACATCATCTCTCATACACAGTCTAAACTATTGGTTTTACAAAATAAAGGAAATGATAAAAGTGGTATCGCATTCTGCAAAAATATTTTTTGGAAATCTCCATTGAAACTGAGCAAAGTTTTTGATATTTATTCATATGATAAAAACCTTGGAGGACGGATACAGGAATTTTGTCGCTCTCTCTCTCTCCTTTCATTTGAACACATGTGTTAGAGAAGGATAGCAAACGGCCATTGCTAGACTTCAGCACCTATATCCGTCCTTTTCTAGCGCATACGTTCAAATGGAAGGAGAGAGAGAGAGAGAGAGAGAGAGACAAATTCCTGAATCCACCCATGAGAGTAGAAGCATTTGGAGTAGGTATCAGGTTCTGACAAGTAGCCATGCCTACTTCCATATTGCATCAAAGCCCATTGGTGAGCGGTTGATTAGCAAAAAATCGAAACTCAGCGCTAACCAACTTCTCACCGATGTCTTTTTATGTACAGGTAATTCGGAAGCAGGCGCTGCTTGCCAGAACCCAATACTCAAATAGCGAATTTTTGCGAAGAATATATCCAACGAAATTATACGAAATCATTGCCAACCTACGCATGACAACAGTAGATGACACGAAACTGGATCGTGTTTTTCGAAGTTTTTCGGTGTTTTCAGTCATCGATGGCATCAATTCGATTTTGAATTCCGATGGCATCAATTCGATTTTGAATTCAAGTCTGGAGGTGAATTCAAAATCGAATTGATGCCATCGATGCCCCGAAAACACATCTAAAAACACAATTGAGTTTCCTTGAATATGTAGTTAGGTTGGTATTGTTTAGGATATTCGATCGCGACAAGTCGCCTAAAATACTTCTGCTCTACTCCATCTTGAAACCTTGAGAATGGTTCGAAAGCAAAAATTCTTTTGATGAAGCAATTCATGAATAATAAAGGACAATAAATAGAAAAACATAGGGAATCCTACCTTTTACGATCAAGAGTGCATCATAGGAAGCTTTGGAGACCTCACTAGGCACTATCCATACTGCAAGAAATTCTGTAACTTTGTTTTCATGCTCAATTTGTGGGATGGTTCCGACTGATCCATTCCCATTCGTTCAAAAATCACTCGCGGAAAACACCTGAAACGATGAATTTTGAATAAATTGGAATTAACTGGAACACTTCACACAAACAATAATTCCCGCAAAATTTCTTATTTATAAAATACACTTAACCTTTAACTGCAGATGAGCCCAGATCTGGAACAATTACTTTGAAGCCTTATCTAAAAGTAGGGGACTTGAGTTGTACTGTTGCTGCATGGTGGGCACATGTGGAACAGATACTAAACAAGTAAGAATTGTCGATTTTGTCCTAGAGCGCGCAGCACAGGATAAAGAACGTGCAGAGTGGTTGAAAATAGCTCACTGAAAATCTGATAGAGATTTTCCGATTCTCATTGTTATGTTTGGGAGTAACGCAGAGGTACCATATACAAAAAAAAACAAGTATTGAAACTTACTAACTTATTTTTTACTACTTTAATTTTTTTTTTTTTAGCCTGAAAACTTTATTTTCAGTTGCATGGATACCTAAATGCAGGTAAGGCCACATTTGGAACAATTAATATTCAGGCTCTTTACCATTGAAATATAATGGAAAGAATTTTTTCAATATTTTTCCCTGTCTCAAAGATAAAAATTGTACTAAAAAAAATTATTTTATTGAAAAAAAAAAATCATGCAGTAAAGGGTTAAAATGATGCCATAGCACGTGTCCAAGGGGGATTAAAGGTCATTAACAGGGTTTCATGGAGTTTTTTTTTTTTATGAAACGAGAATCGTCAGCACCTGTAGCAGTGAAATAGCCGGGGGGGGGGGGGGGGGGGGGGGGGGGATCCAGGGGGTCTGGACCCCCCCCCCCACATTGACATCAAAATATGTCCTAAAAAATGTAATTTTTTGAAATTTCAGACAAATTTGACCAAATTAGTATCTTTGGACCTCCGACCCCCCTAGAAAAATTCCTGGCTACGCCACTGACCTGTAGGTAAATATAACGAAGATATCTGTTAAATTTGGATGCTCTGTTAAATTTGGATGCTCGAATCCGCAAACTAAGGATGTAACTATGGAAATTTGCACTATCATAGTGCTGTACCAGAGATCGAGCAGTGATTGTGCGAATTCCCATGAATACATCCTTATTTCGAGGATTTGAGCATCCAAACTTAGCAGATATCTTCGTTAGTTCTACCTTTAGGTTCTGAAGACCTTCGTTTTACAAAAAAACTCCCGAAAATCCGGTAATGACCATTAATTGATTGACTAGTCCATCCCCTTGGTCACATGCCATGGAATCACCTTAAACTATTCAGATAAAGTTCATAGAGGTAAGATCTCAGCGCTGTGATGAGCGGTATTTTAAAAATACTTGAAAAATAAACGTCTTCATCGTTCAAGATTTATTTTGAACTTGTTTTTTTCCAAGCCGAATAATTGAGTCAAGAGGCTGATTTTTTTTTAAACGAAGAACACAAGGAACCAAGATATAATGGGTTACACTTGGTTGAGGGTTCTTTGTTTAGCTTTCTGATTAAAAAAAACCAGGTTTCATCATCATTCTTGCTTTATTCCACTTTAGTTGACTTTCATGAACTGTAGTTTTAAGTGTTTTTCGAGACATTTTTGTAGGTGATGAGGTTCTTTCAATTTCTTTTCTAAAATGGAACTGTTCCCACCAAAAGGATGACGGATCAAAAAATTCAAGATTTGAGCAAAATTGACAGATTTGAGGTTATCCTCATGAACCGCAAGTACCTGCCATCAGAAGACCGACTGGTCGGAGAGGTTAGCGCATTCCATTCCATTTGGATGAAACACTCAAACAGTGCTGGCTAACCGCAGTAAGAAATGTTGAGTTCCATAGCGTTCTGATTAATAAAATTTGCCCATTGGTACTGGCTTGAGGCTAATGTTAACCAGAAACCGATTGACCCCTACATGACATAACTACGGTTGGCCAGCTCAGTTCCAGTATACTATCAAAACAGAGCGGAACAAACCAACCACACTTTAAACAGTCCGTCCTCTGACCACCAAGGCATTACTTAGGACCAGCCGAGAGTAACCACGAGGGACCTGTTTCATCGGACCACAAAAGCAGAGTGATAGACCTGTTTAGTGTGACATTACAAAACAAATGGGGCTCTTGTAAACTGTTGCTATAAGCAAATGATTCGTCCATCCTGATGTATAAACCAGCAAAAATTACGAAAATCACACTGAGAAAGTTTAAAATTCAGTAATAAACCTACATAACTACATAAAAGGCAAGATTGTAACGGTGGTTCGACGCAGGTATCATGGGAGATTCCTATCTAATATTCCACTTTCTCTTTGAAAACACAGAGGTATGTCTCAATTTAGATAGGAATCTCCCATGTTACCTGCGTCGAACCGCCATTAAGCTCGATTCTGAGAGTGAATTTTGTGATTTTTCAATGTACTCATCGTCATTTTTACAGGTTTTTATGCAAGAATCAACTCTTCAATCCCGTGTAGCAAAAGTTCGCAAGAACCCCATTTAAAGGCGGATACAGGAATTCGTCTTTCCCTCTCTCCAGCCATTCGAACACATGTAATAGAAAAGGGTATAGTAGAGAGGGGGGGGGGCATCACATGACTTTAGCCCCCCATCTCTGTCCTCTTCTATTGCACACCTTCTAATCGGTGATGACTACTGATAAGATAGAAAGATACATTTCAGTAACCGCCCTTGCCTCAATTCTTGTATACTGTCCCAAGAACCATTGGACTTTACAACTGTACAGTTTGAGAGAAAATGTCAGCTGCTTCCCACTCCCGACCAATCAGGTTGCGAGATTAGGGGTTTGCGAAGCTGATGTTTTCATGAAAGCCGTAGAACTGTCAAGTCCAATCATTTCTTAGATAAGCTATGATATGGGCCAAAGTACAAGTACCTTCATCTCGGAGATCCTCGACTTAAATCTCAAATTATAGAGGCATCTTGTCATGCGCTGGTTACTTACTTAGAGCGCTAGCATTTTGAGTATCCCGGTTGATGGGTTCTAACAAGTGGCAGTGCTTGCATCCGAAAAGCACCAAAACACATCTATGAGCAGTAGTTTAAAAAGGAGTTTTGACTCCTTACTTACTGATCAAACACTCGTTACCGGAGCATTTCGGAAGTATGAAATGATCTCTGCTTGTCAGAATCCATCAACCTGATACTCAGAGGGCTTGAGCTAAACCCACTCAACCCTCTAAAAATTCGATCAAACTCCAACCCCATTGGGATCTTGCAGGTGCTCACAGTTCTGTTCCCCTGATTTAAAGAAGTTGTGGGCAAAAGAGTGAAATAGAAACTACAACCCCATAGCACAGGTTCTATTAACATGAATTAAAATTCTGAAAAATTACTTACGAAGTGGCGAACACGAAACATGCCAAATTGCCGAACTAACAGATCAAACAACGGCACATCGAAATCGCGAACCCGAACAGTCAGGAAGGAACTAGGAAGTAAGTAAACAAATCAGCGATTATTCAACGCCGCGCCGAAGAATTTCTCGCGAGTTGAATCAATTCCACTGATGCTGACCGTTTGATAAATGACACCACGATTTAATAAGGTTCGGAAGGAAAACGAAATATCCCATCTCTCATCTCACATCTCACAGCACTTCTGATAACTGATAACTGACTGATAACGATAACTCGAATATTGTTCGTGTCTTGAGCAATGATTACTTATACTGCTTGCGTCGTCTTATGGCGGTTCGGTCTAGTCTAGAGTCCCTATAAATGAAATATAGGGACTTCAGTTCGGTCCGTTTCCTAAGTTGATCCGGTAGGCGACTACGAGTGCGAGAGACAAACCTCTTTCGTGGACAGGGTTTCTCTCTCGCACTCATTGCTTCGTATGGCGGATCAGTCCGTTTTCCAAGGTGTTCCGGTAAGCGACCACGAGTGCGAGAGAGAGAGACCTCCTTCATGGGAATCGTTTCTCTCTCGCACTCATTGCTTCTTATGGCGGTTCGGTCCGTTTTCCAAAGTGTTCCCGTAAGCGACCACGAGTGCGAGAGAGAACCTCTATCGTGGGAAGGGATTCTCTCTCGCACTCATTGCTTCTTATGGCGGTTCGGTCCGTTTTCCAAAGTGTTCCCGTAAGCGACCACGAGTGCGAGAAAGAGACCTCTATCGTGAGAAGAGTGTCTCTCTCGCACTCATTGCTTCTTATGGCGGTTCGGTCCGTTTTCCAAAGTGTTCCCGTAAGCGACCACGAGTGCGAGAGAGAGACCTCCTTCACGGGAATGGTTTCTCTCTCGCACTCATTGCTTCTTATGGCGGTTCGGTCCGTTTTCCAAAGTGTTCCCGTAAGCGACCACGAGTGCGAGAGAGAGGCCTTGGGTATGGTTTCTCTCTCGCACTCATTGCTTCTTATGGCGGTTTGGTCCGTTTTCCAAAGTGTTTCCGTAAGCGACCATGAGTGCGAGACAGAGACCTCTATCGTGGGAAGGGTTTCTCTCTCGCACTCATTGCTTCTTATGGCGGTTCGGTCCGTTTCCCAAAGTGTTCCCGTAAGCAACCACGAGTGCGAGAGAGAGACCTCGTTCATGGGAATCGTTTCTCTCTCGCACTCATTGCTTCTTATGGCGGTTCGGTCCGTTTTCCAAAGTGTTCCCAAAAGCGACCACGAGTGCGAGAGAGAGACCTCTATCGTGAGAAGGGTGTCTCTCTCGCACTCACTGCTTCTTATGGCGGTTCGGTCCGTTTTCCAAAGCGTTCCCGTACGCAACCACGAGTGCGAGAGAGAGACCTCTATCGTGGGAAGGGTTTCTCTCTCGCACTCATTGGTTCTTATGGCGGTTCGGTCCGTTTTCCAAAGTGTTCCCAAAAGCGACCACGAGTGCGAGAGAGAGACCTCTATCGTGAGAAGGGTGTCTCTCTCGCACTCACTGCTTCTTATGGCGGTTCGGTCCGTTTTCCAAAGCGTTCCCGTACGCAACCACGAGTGCGAGAGAGAGACCTCTATCGTGGGAAGGGTTTCTCTCTCGCACTCATTGGTTCTTATGGCGGTTCGGTCCGTTTTCCAAAGTGTTCCCGTATGCGACCACGAGTGCGAGAGAGAGACTTCCTTCATGGGAATGGTTTCTCTCTCGCACTCATTGCTTCTTATGGCGGTTCGGTCCGTTTTCCAAAGTGTTCCCGTAAGCGACCACGAGTGCGAGAGAGGGACCTGTATCGTGGGAATGGTGTCTCTCCCGCACTCACTGCTTCTTATGGCGGTTCGGTCCGTTTTCCAAAGTGTTCCCGTAAGCGACCACGAGTGCGAGAGTGAGACCTCTATCGTGGGAAGGGTTTCTCTCTCGCACTCATTGCTTCTTATGGCGGTCCGGTCCGTTTTCCAAAGTGTTCCCGTATGCGACCACGAGTGCGAGAGAGAGACCTCCTTCATGGGAATGGTTTCTCTCTTGCACTCATTGGTTCTTATGGCGGTTCGGTCCGTTTTCCAAAGTGTTCCCGTAAGCGACCACGAGTGCGAGAGTGAGACCTCTATCGTGGGAAGGGTTTCTCTCTCGCACTCATTGCTTCTTATGGCGGTTCGGTCCGTTTTCCAAAGTGTTCCCGTAAGCGACCACGAGTGCGAGAGAGGGACCTGTATCGTGGGAATGGTGTCTCTCCCGCACTCACTGCTTCTTATGGCGGTTCGGTCCGTTTTCCAAAGTGTTCCCGTAAGCGACCACGAGTGCGAGAGTGAGACCTCTATCGTGGGAAGGGTTTCTCTCTCGCACTCATTGCTTCTTATGGCGGTCCGGTCCGTTTTCCAAAGTGTTCCCGTATGCGACCACGAGTGCGAGAGAGAGACCTCCTTCATGGGAATGGTTTCTCTCTTGCACTCATTGGTTCTTATGGCGGTTCGGTCCGTTTTCCAAAGTGTTCCCGTAAGCGACCACGAGTGCGAGAGTGAGACCTCTATCGTGGGAAGGGTTTCTCTCTCGCACTCATTGCTTCTTATGGCGGTTCGGTCCGTTTTCCAAAGTGTTCCCGTAAGCGACCACGAGTGCGAGAGAGACCCTCTATCGTGGGGAGGGTTTCTCTCTCGCACTCATTGCTTCTTATGGCGGTTCGGTCCGTTTTCCAAAGCGTTCCCGTAAGCAACCACGAGTGCGAGAGAGAGACCTCTATCGTGGGAAGGGTTTCTCTCTCGCACTCATTGCTTCTTATGGCGGTTCGGTCCGTTTTCCAAAGTGTTCCCGTATGCGACCACGAGTGCGAGAGAGAGACCTCCTTCATGGGAATGGTTTCTCTCTCGCACTCATTGCTTCTTATGGCGGTTCGGTCCGTTTTCCAAAGTGTTCCCGTAAGCGACCACGAGTGCGAGAGAGGGACCTCTATCGTGAGAAGGGTGTCTCTCTCGCACTCATTGGTTCTTATGGCGGTTCGGTCCGTTTTCCAAAGTGTTCCCGTATGCGACCACGAGTGCGAGAGAGAGACCTCCTTCATGGGAATGGTTTCTCTCTCGCACTCATTGCTTCTTATGGCGGTTCGGTCCGTTTTCCAAAGTGTTCCCGTAAGCGACCACGAGTGCGAGAGAGGGACCTGTATCGTGGGAATGGTTTCTCTCTCGCACTCATTGCTTCTTATGGCGGTTCGGTCCGTTTTCCAAAGTGTTCCCGTAAGCGACCACGATTGCGAGAGAGAGACGTCTATCGTATTAAGGGTGTCTCTCTCGCACTCATTGCTTCTTATGGCGGTTCGGTCCGTTTTCCAAAGCGTTCCCGTAAGCGACCACGAGTGCAAGAGAGAGACCTCTTTCGTGGGAAGGGTTTCTCTCTCGCACTCATTGCTTCTTATGGCGGTTCGGTCCAATTTCCAAAGTGTTCCCGTAAGCAACCACGAGTGCGAGAGAGAGACCTCCCTCATGGGAATGGTTTCTCTCTCGCACCCATTCCTTCTTATGGCGGTTCGGTCCGTTTTCCAAAGTGTTCCCGTATGCGACCACGAGTGCGAGAGAGAGACCTCCTTCATGGGAATGGTTTCTCTCTCGCACTCATTGCTTCTTATGGCGGTTCGGTCCGTTTTCCAAAGTGTTCCCGTAAGCGACCACGAGTGCGAGAGAGGGACCTCTATCGTGAGAAGGGTGTCTCTCTCGCACTCATTGCTTCTTATGGCGGTTCGGTCCGTTTTCCAAAGTGTTCCCGTAAGGGACCACGAGTGCGAGAGGGAGACCTCTATCGTGAGAAGGGTGTCTCCCTCGCACTCATTGCTTATTATGGCGGTTCGGTCCGTTTTCCAAAGCGTTCCCGTAAGCAACCACGAGTGCGAGAGAGAGACCTCTATCGTGAGAAGAGTGTCTCTCTCGCACTCATTGCTTCTTTTGGCGGTTCGGTCCGTTTTCCAAAGTGTTTTCTTAAGCGACCACGAGTGCGAGAGAGAGACCTCCTTCATGGGAATGGTTTCTCTCTCGCACTCATTGCTTCTTATGGCGGTTCGGTCCGTTTTCCAAAGTGTTCCCGTAAGCGACCACGATTGCGAGAGAGAGACGTCTATCGTATTAAGGGTGTCTCTCTCGCACTCATTGCTTCTTATGGCGGTTCGGTCCGTTTTCCAAAGCGTTCCCGTAAGCGACCACGAGTGCGAGAGAGAGACCTCTTTCGTGGGAAGGGTTTCTCTCTCGCACTCATTGCTTCTTATGGCGGTTCGGTCCAATTTCCAAAGTGTTCCCGTAAGCAACCACGAGTGCGAGAGAGAGACCTCCTTCATGGGAATGGTTTCTCTCTCGCACCCATTCCTTCTTATGGCGGTTCGGTCCGTTTTCCAAAGTGTTCCCGTAAGCGACCACGAGTGCGAGACAGAGACCTCTATCGTGGGAAGGGTTTCTCTCTCGCACTCATTGCTTCTTATGGCGGTTCGGTCCGTTTTCCAAAGTGTTCCCGTAAGCGACCACGAGTGCGAGAGAGAACCTCTATCGTGTGAAGGGTTTCTCTCTCGCACTCATTGCTTCTTATGGCGGTTCGGTTCGTTTTCCAAAGTGTTCCCGTAAGCGACCACGAGTGCGAGAGAGAGACCTCTATCGGGGGGATGGTTTCTCTCTCGCACTCATTGTTTCATATGGCGGTTCGATCCGTTTCACTAGTGTTGAGTTACTTCCCAATTTTTTTAATCGATTTTTCAGGATCGATTTTAATCAAAAACTTCGATTCATCCCGAAAAATTGAATCGATTCGATTTATCGATTATTCTGAAAGAATCCCCAACACTTTTATACTCCAGATATGGCCCACGACCTCCACCCCGCCCGCACGTCTCTCGCTTGCCGAAACGTAAACACACCGTGGGCCAGTGTGTGTGTTTTAGCTCGGTTTTAGAAATGAAGGCGCTCAACAAAATTGAACATTGGCAAGATAGCTAGTGCCATATCTGGAGTATAAGTAATCTTTGGTCTTGAGAATCGGAATCGACAACGAGAGGCAAGACTATTGCAAGACTGCAAGAATCGAGTGATTTCCGGCAATTTCCCGCCAACAGGAAACAGCTGGGCGCGTAGCACCTATTGCACCAATGGGATTTCACGTACCTGTCAGCCAACCGGAGACCGAGTTACAATTTTGCCGCCAAAGAGTATTGAAAGACGAAATTTGTTTGAGATCGTGGTGGGGACTTGGGAAGAAATTGACGGAAAAATTACGCTCCAAAATTTTTGGAACCTCATCTACATTTTACAATCACAGCAAGGACATCTAATGTTTCATCCTTGGCAGCGTCGTTTCTCTAGCAACAAAAGAAGCTCTCCAACTGTAAAAACAAGTCCGCCGGAACCAGTGGCGCATGGCGTAGCCTGGAATTTTTTTGGGTTGGGGGGGGGGGGGGGTGGGTCCGGGGTCCGAAAATTGTCAGGGGGGGCCCAAAGATACTAATTACGTAAAATTTGTCTGAAAACGCAAAAAATTACCTTTTTTTAGGACAAATTTTTGTGTCAAGGGAGGGACGGTCCAGACCCCCCCCCCCGGCTACGCCACTGGCCGGAACCGACAAACTTTCGAGGGAACATTTACATAAGCCGCCATCATACTAATCATTCATACAGAGGCGTCGCGTGCAATTTGGCAACAATGTATTCTATCCATTTAAACGCATGTAAAATATCGAATTCGGGGGTGCACAGTGCACAAGGAAAATTCGATATATTTAATGAGTTTAAATGGAGCAGTTGCATTGTTATGACAGTAATTCATCTTATGACAGATGAATGTGCTGAGTGCTGATATCGTTGAAACTTCAACTTTCTAATAGAATGATGCGTAGTGAATAATTTTAGTTCATTATTCATAGTCACCCATTCCAAAGTCGACTTTTTACCCAACACTGATGCTAACAAGACTGTTTTTTTGCCGCCCCCTCCCTCCCTCCCCCCCACCCCCGAAGAGAGCAAAAATTGCTCGTTTCCGGTCGGGACTGGACGGCCACCATGTTTAGTGCTGCCAATGTTATTTTTGGAGGTTCTTGGACCAGAATGGACTTTTAATATTGCTTATAGCAAAAGTGTGCAACAGCCCCATTGGTTGAAGATTTAAGTCGTAATGTTGGAAAGTGTCATAAGTCTCTTTTGTGGAAAGCCATGCGTTTGGAATTTTAAATTGTAAACAATGGAACTTTACAAAATTCTAGCAGCACCTGCAAAATTTTTTTTATGGATTTTTTTCTAAGGCCCCCGAAGAAAAAAAAAATATTAAAAACTATAAAAAATTCAACACACGTTCCAAAAGTTTTTCTCCACCTCCATTTATTTGTAGAAAAATAAAGAAGAAAACAGTAAAAATCTATCTAACAACGCTTAACAATTACTGATAACTGAACAGGAACTGAATGAAAATTCTAATGCACAGGCTAGTAAGTATGTGTACAGTCAACAAAGTAAATAATGTCAGTTGAGACAGAGCACTATGCTTAAATACATAGGGAAGATTTAAGGTACGCTGAATTCTCACGGATTCGAGAAAACAACAGTCAACACCCTTCTGATCTCACATGGTGTTGAACGGCGACATTCAGAAAACAAGGGGGTGGAGGGGTGGGCTGAGAAGTGAAGAGGAGGGTGCTCACCATTCAACAGTTCAACACCCTGCGACATCAGAAGGGTGTTGACTGTTGTTTTGTTGAGTCCGCGAGAATTCAGAGTTCCTCTGCTGCAGCCAGTTGGTGCTCCGTCTCTATTTGTCTCTGGTTGACTCCTGGAATTATAGCTTAGGTAGGCTACCAGCAATTCTTCAATTCATTTTGACAAGTATCACAGGTTGCCTATCTAGACCAAATATAAGGAGTCAACTGGCATGGTTTAATTCTTAGACTGTACCATCAAAATATAAGAAAATTCTTTTCACTCACGCTTTCAAAGAAGAGTAACGTGATTTTGATGGACTGAAAATGAAAAACTTGAAACTGGACTGAAAGAAAGACTTTTGATCGGGCGCAACTGACTTTTAAAACTCCCAGAACCAATGAGCCATACCAAAAGAGAGGTTTTATGGGATGTGATTTTGGAACACTAAGGAGGCAGCCATATTGGAAATCTCTTATGGACATTTCCACACAGGTTCCGTTTGTTTGCCTCACTTTTTTTAAAACTAGAAAATTAAAACAAAAGATTGTGACAAATCCATTTAAAATTATTTTTAAATAAGATTACAAGCGTTTCAGAGTGGCTATCTAGACACAGAAGTCGATATAACTGTTTCTTCTGGAAGGATTTCCATGATAAAGAAACTGAAACATGATAGCTGCAAGCAATATTTTCTCACCTGGAAAGTTGTATTGGAATTCTGTGTCCAGAAGGCCACTCTGAAACACCTTGCACTTTCACTAAAAACCTATTTCCACCAAATTAATTACAATTTTCAATTTACGATTAAAAAAAACAAAACGAAGCAAATAACCTAGAATCAGATCGTCCATGCTGTCACACTTTTGGATAGGACTTATAAGTTATAACATTGCATTACATAGCCTTTCTGGTGGTATAGCTCATTGCTAAGAATCGAGCAATTGACCTGATTAAAACTCAAGAACAAATCCAAATGAAATATTATATTTTTTAGAAAATGCCGACAAAATTTGACAAGTTTTTTTTTTTTTTCAAAATTTGATTGTGGTCACAGCAGCTCACACATGCGGCGGTTGGTATCAAAAACAAGCAATATCCGTTGCGACATTTTCATGATTTTACAATATTTTATTTTCACTACAAGGAGCACACTCTACTTGCAAAGGAGGGGTTGCGATAAGGGCCGTTTCCGGCCCCCACCAATTTGACATTTTCATGTCCCAATACGTGTTCTAGAGGTAAAAACAAGTCAAAAAACCTCTATTAACATAACCTCTGAAATGCATCCCTGTTGAGCTACAGCCTCTCAAAGTTGACATTTTTAAGCTGAATTTTACCGCGACATGAGTGACGATATCATATAGGATTTGAAAAGTATCGACAACATATCCACCTAGAACTTGTTTGTAAGTCTGAAATGAGTCATTAACCTCGGTTAGGGCCCAGATTTGACCACTTTTCCCGAGTTTTCACCTGAAAATATCGAATTTTTCCCAAAAAACTTGTAAAAATTAAGCTGTTTGCCAGCGGTAAATCGTGAATTTGACACCGATCCCAACGAGCATCAAAAAAAATATTTAAGTATGTTATTTAGTAGTATATTAGGTAAAACATATCGAAAAATTGAAGTTGCGCTCGCTTGCGCTCGTGGTTAAAAGTCAACTTTACCGTAAGTAGGTCTACCGACGCGATTCAAACCATACGACCATTATACGGATGTGTGCGGTCGTGCGTGATTAAACATGCAACCATCGATATTCTTCGATAGTTTTAGTTAGATTTGCTACCGGGAATCATTTTAGAACATTCCTGACTTGGGGGGGGGGGGGGGGGGTTAAAAAAAAAAAAAATTCAAGAAGATTCGCGGGAAGAAACTCGGGATACTGAATTAGCACTAGACTGTAGCACTTTCTTCGATCTGACCCAAAGAGGAGAAAGGTGTAAATAAATGCTTTCTTCGATATCAATCAGATTGGAACACAATGAAGATGGTGCGATATACAGGGTGTAACAAAACATTATACAGTAATTTTCAGGGCGTGTTTTAGAGGTAAAAATAAGACTGTTTTCTCCTATAAACATGGGTCCGAAATTGTAGTCTTTTGGAGTTACAGTGTTGCAAAGTTTGCGAAAAACAAATTGTAAAATTGTCGTAACTCCCTCGTTAATTTTTCTTAATGCTCGTAAATAAGTGCTCTGATGTAATTTTAGGCGCTTTTGCTGATTTTGGCCGAGAAAATGCTGTATGCAAAAATTTGAGGGGGATATCCCTGGTAAAAATGTTCCATGAACTCTGTTCCAATTTTCCATGTGGACATGGAAATCGCCTTGATTTCCATGTAAATTAGGTTGATTTCGGTGTGAATTTACACGGAAATCACAGTGATTTCCATGTGCACATGGAAAATTGGAACAAAGTACACGGAACATTTTTATTAGGGTTTGGGGGTTTTTATTGATTTTTCTCTCTTTTTTTTTTTTGCCAAATTATGTAAAAAACATGCTTTCGGATGCATGAAACCCAAAAACGATTAGCATTTTTCAAAAGTTCGTAAGAAAATATGCATTTTTGGTTCTTACAAGTCTTTCCGATTTGCAAACCATTTCCGAGAAAATCGTCCCTAAAGCTGCAGAGGTCGGCCAAGAATTGACAAAATCAAAGAAAAGGCGATTATTGGCCGACCTCTGCAACTTCAGGGACGATTTTCTTGGAAATGGTTTGCGGAAAGGAAAAACTTGTAGGGACCAAAAACGCATATTTTCTTACGAACTTTTGAATGATGCTAATCGTTTTTGGCTTTAATTAATCCAAAAGTATGTTTTTACATAATTTGCTCAAAAAAAGTGAGAAAAATCAATAAAAACCCCCAAAATCCCCCTCAAATTTTTGCAAACAGCATTTTCACGACCAAAATCAGCAAGAGCGCCTAAAATTACAGCAGAGCACTTATTTACGAGCATTAAGAAAAATTTACGAGGGAGTTATGACAATTTTTCAATTTGTTTTTCGCAAACTTTGCAACACTGTAACTCCAAAAGACTACAATTTCGGACCCATGTTTAAAGGAGAAAAAAGTCTTATTTTTACCTCTAAAACACGCCCTGAAAATTACTGTATAATGTTTTGTTACACCCTGTATATCGCACCATCTTCATTGTGTTCCAATCTGATTGATATCGAAGAAAGCATTTATTTACACCTTTCTCCTCTTTGGGTCAGATCGAAGAAAGTGCTACAGTCTAGTGCTAATTCAGTATCCCGAGTTTCTTCCCGCGAATCTTCTTGAATTTTTTTTTTTTTAACACCCCCCCCCCCCCCCCCCCCCCAAGTCAGGAATGTTCTAAAATGATTCCCGGTAGCAAATCTAACTAAAACTATCGAAGAATATCGATGGTTGCATGTTTAATCACGCACGACCGCACACATCCGTATAATGGTCGTATGGTTTGACTCGCGTCGGTAGACCTACTTACGGTAAAGTTGACTTTTAACCACGAGCGCAAGCGAGCGCAACTTCAATTTTTCGATATGTTTTACCTAATATACTACTAAATAACATACTTAAATATTTTTTTTGATGCTCGTTGGGATCGGTGTCAAATTCACGATTTACCGCTGGCAAACAGCTTAATTTTTACAAGTTTTTTGGGAAAAATTCGATATTTTCAGGTGAAAACTCGGGAAAAGTGGTCAAATCTGGGCCCTAACCGAGGTTAATGACTCATTTCAGACTTACAAACAAGTTCTAGGTGGATATGTTGTCGATACTTTTCAAATCCTATATGATATCGTCACTCATGTCGCGGTAAAATTCAGCTTAAAAATGTCAACTTTGAGAGGCTGTAGCTCAACAGGGATGCATTTCAGAGGTTATGTTAATAGAGGTTTTTTGACTTGTTTTTACCTCTAGAACACGTATTGGGACATGAAAATGTCAAATTGGTGGGGGCCGGAAACGGCCCTTATCGCAACCCCTCCTTTAAAACAATAATAATATGAGCTGTTCAGCCAAAATAAAACAAATAAAAAGGGAGAAATTAAATCATAATAATAAATTAATGATCCGACCTTTAATTGCGATGTTTTTTATTTGTCTCGACATCCACAAACGCTTTCATCAGAAATATAATAAGAATAAAAACATAGTTAAAAACAAAGGAACAAACTAAGAAATAAACAAAATAACATGATTAATTGCTCATGATAAAAGTGGGAAACAATAAGTAGGAATAGCAACAATATAATGAAATAAAAAATAAATAAATAAGGGACACGTCAGTATTTTTTATTTCATTATATTATTGCTATTCCTACTTATTGTTTCCCACTTTTATCATGAGCAATTAATCATGTTATTTTGTTTATTTCTTAGTTTGTTCCTTTGTTTTTAACTATGTTTTTATTCTTATTATATTTCTGATGAAAGCGTTTGTGGACGTCGAGACGTTAAATAAAAAACATCGCAATTAAAGGTCGGATTATTTTATAATTAATTGTAGGCAGCTTTTAATTTTCCCCTTTTTATTTCTTTTATTTTGGCTGAACAGCTCATATTATTATTGTTTTATAATTATTAACAGCCATTTTTACTGTCTTGCAAATTTATAGAGAATTCTCTCAATGAAAAGACCTATAACTAAGCAATTTTTTAGTGAAAAAATGTTGTCAAATAACGTGTATTAGAATCCACTACGAAAATGCAAAAGCTGCGCATTGCACAGTCAGAGAAATGTTGCAGTGGTCACAACTTATTTTGAAACCAAAAGCTTCAAATTATTTTTGATAAAATCCATCAAAATCAGCAAGAAATGACCCATATAAACTATAAACATTGGTTAAAATTAGATCAAAAGGGAAAATGGTGCTCTTTTCTGACTTTCACTGGAAGCAATTTGATTCATTTGCTCACAGTATAAGTTAGCAAGAGCCCAATTATTCTGTCAAAGTTATCAAGCAGTGATTAAAATAAGAAGGTAAAAAGTTAAGAAACAAACATTTATACATACTTAATTTAAGTGCTTAAAATTAAGAGAAAAATAGTTATTTAAAGAAAAAATAAAAATAAAATTTACTTTTGGTATACATTCCAATTAAATTGGGATCACTCAAGCGCTCTATGCTATAAATCTAGTTTATTTTACCAAAAGCTGAGGAATCGGGTACTCAAATTTACGGCCCTTCTGGAAGCTGATTTCATTCTTTCAGGCAATGGGACACAGTCTAACTGAACAACTGAAGGCCTTGATGGCTTGTACAATGTGCAAACAACGTATTCTCTCTATTTAAGATGATTCCAGACAAACATTTTTCCAGAATGCAATCCAATGGATATCGCCACTTGGCTTTGGTTTTGAACAAAAGAGCAAGTGTTTTATAATGACTATCTGGACACAGAAATCAATAAAACTATTCCTTTTGGAAGGATTTGCATGATGAAGAAACTGGCACATGACAGAAACAAGCAAAATTTTCTCACCTGGATAGTAATATTGGAATTCTGTGTCCAGATAGCCACTCTAAAACACTGACACTCTAATTTAAAACCAATTTCTACAGAATTAATTCTAAATTTTTATTAACGGTCAAAAAAATGAGGCAAACGAACCAGAATCAGATGGTCCAAGCTATTGCACTTTGAGATAGGACTTAGAACATTGTACAGCCTCTTTAGTGGTATAGCTGGTTGGGAAACATACAGCTTTTAACCTAAAACCTGAACAAATAACGTCGGTCCTAGGAAACTTTGCTTCAATTCAATGACGTACGTTCTTGATTAGCAAAAAATTTTAATAATTCAGGAGCAAAAGGGTTAAGTAAGAAATTTAGCCTCCAGTCAAAGTTGCCCCAACAAATTTTACGAAATAAGAACACCGGAACGTGCCAACATTCCCATAATTAGTGTGAGCACTTGCTTGGTGACATCACATCAAATGCTTAAACGGAAACAACAAAAAGTCACAGCTGATACCGAAAGAATTTCAATGGAACGTGTATAGGAGAAGTAAGAAAGTGCAGCCTGAAATGACCAGGCCGACGATTAGTGAGTCTCTGCGCTTCCTCAAGCTTATCTTTTGGACTAGGCTGTTCATTAAAGGGAATCTGGTTCCTAAATCGTGTATCCTTTTTTGCAATCTTTTGAAATGCAAACGTTGCGATGCCAAATGTTCTCGGGTTTCCACGGCGATATTTATTTGATCGGCAACAAGTCGGTCCGAACTGAAACAAAAAGAAAATACAATCGTTCAAAGGAATATCTAATAATTGAAGACCTCGGTGCGAGAAGAGCAGAGCACTAGTCTATTACTCGGTCTGAGTAATTAATATTATTAATGTGTAGGTAAGTCAGTAATTTATGTGAAAATCTAGCAACAGGCCTATGTAGCATTTTGCAAACTTTTTCTATAAGCAAATAATTGGTCCTAACTGATGTAATGAACAGCGAAAATCACACCGAAAAAGTCTAAAATTCAGTAATAAACTCACAAAACTGCTTTAACGGCAAGACCCTACCGCCCTAATCTGTCTGTCTAATCTGTCCCTTTCTTTACGGAAACACACAGATATGTCTCATTTTAGATAGGAATCTCCCATGATACCTGCGTCTTTCCGCCATAGGTATGCCCGATTCTGATAGTGAATTTCGTGATTTTTCAGTGTACTCATTGTCATTTTTACACGTTTTTACGCAAGAATCAACTCTTCAATCCCCCGTAGCAAAAGTTTGCGAGAGCCCCATTTATTGCAACAATGTTGCAATACAGTGGCAATTTTATGACAACGTATGGACAATTCTCCACCCTCAAGTTGCAACTTTTGACAACAGAGACATTTAGCCATAGGTGGAAGTGAAACATAGGCAAAAAGTAGGGCAGAAAGAAAAGCCAGCTCCGAAAAATTTCTATTTGAATGCCATTTTGTAACAACTTTTACTCTATATATTTGCAACTTTATGGTCTGATGATAAAATTGCCAAAATTTGACGACTATTTTGCGATAAATTGCAATCCATGCTACAAGGTGGAAGAGCAAATACTTTTGTTTATATTTTATTTGAGGAGGTTGAAAGTACAGGTTAAAAAATCAGCTGTTTCTTCACAAACCTAACCTCTTCCCCCAGGTTGACTTGAAGATGTTTGATCCGCAATGATTAGGGAAAAATTGATGGAAAGTCGCTATGAGATGCATTGAACTTTGAAAGAATGGCTCGCAGCTTCGAGACTTTGAGTACTGCCAGTTCAGGTACTGACCACAAAAGCTTTTCCACTTTTATTAGTAATAAATATTTACAAATAAGTAGTTTAGCTGGTATACTAAGGTAAACACCCCAGTAGCCGACATTCCTAAGATTTGCACCAGTACCCGACACTCATTTTTCACACTGTAAAAATTACTAGTTTGGTGGCAATACTGGTGTTTCAGATGGATTTTTCTGAGACCTCAATAGTGAAACATTAAATCAAAAATATGCAAAACACCTAAATTGAAACTAAACTAATATTTTTCACGTGAAAAATAGGTGTCAGGTACTGGTGCAAATTTCAGGGGTATCGGCTACTGGGGTGTTTACCTTAATGCTAACACACAATAATGGGTCTGTTGCATACTTTTGCTACATTAATATGGAGCCTTGATTCTTATGTAAAATTCGGCAAAAATAACGATGCGCACATTAAAAACGTTCAAAATCCACTCATTAACTCAAGAAATCACTTCAATTTCAAACAGCCCGCGCTACACTAGGCACTATTTGCACTGGTATACTACTACATAGATGGAACCACCGTGCATAAGTAAACAACATTGTAACTACAAAATGATGGAATTTCTTATTCAATACGTGAAATATAAGCTGCATTTGCTGTCTGGTCTTTTTGGTTTATCAAAGATTACAAAATAATATAAGAAATGTACACATCTAAACGAAACATTCCAATGTTTGTAAGTTCTGTTCATGTTTACATAAACGAGATGGTTGCATGTATGTAGTTATAAGTCGGTGATATGGTGTCTAGTGTAGCGCGGGTTGTTTGAAATGGAAGGTATTTTCTGAGATCATGAGTGGATTTTGAAAGTTTATAATGTGCGCATCCTTATTTTCGCACAATTTTACGTTAGAAACAATGAGTTATATTGATGCAACAAAAGTACGCCACAGACCCATTACACACAAAAAAATCTAACGGATAATCAACGAGGTAAAGCAAAAGAGAGGCTGATATATATGTTATAATACCAATCCCGAAGCAAGGCAGCATGGGCAATCTGATTCTGGTTTGTTTGCCTCATATTTTTTTATTGTTTCTACTCAATTTTTTATTGTTATTGTTATTGTAATATTGTTATTTGTTATTGTTTATTTTTTATTGTTTCTACTCAATATTTTTGTTTTCAGTATGCGTTAGTAACACAAGTCCGATTTGTTTCAGAAAGTTTCAAGAATACTGAGATTCAGATCGGAAATTTAAGCCCTGTTTGCAAAGCGGCGAAAAACACAAAGCTTCTGAGACTCCTACAGCAGCGGATAATTAGCAACAAGTCTGCCAACTTTTTAGGAACAAAAATTCAAGTGTACCATAGAATCGCAAAGGTAGATATGATTAAGGAATCGTGCCTCCACACAAAAGAATGAGAATTTTTTACGATTTCATTTCAGTTTGTCTACAACAAACGATTTTCCATGGTGAGGACACGACTCGGTTGGAAAATACATTCCTTGAAAATTTTGAAAATTAGTTTTTCCTGAAATTAAAAGGAGGTAATGGCGATTATTGACGCTTTTGGTCACAAGATTTTTTTTCTACAGGTTGTGACTGACCAGAGACAAATGAAGACCCAGCATATGATATGCTTCCCAAATTAGAGGTTTCGATAATCTTTAGAATTTTTTAAGGTTATTTCACTTGTTACAGTATATAAATAAATGAAAATGAATTCAAGTGTTGGATTTTCATTAAGGAACACTTTAAGTTTTTTTTTCGTAATTTAAGTAGCGGCAGCTAATCCCGTAACAACCAGCTAATCTATAATATAATTATGCCTACCCCTCCCTACTCTATCCCAGGTAAGGAAGGGGAGAGGAGTTTTCACCAGGTGCGGCCTAAACGCAGGACTTATTCTATTCAAATTCCAATCGCTTAGTCCCATTTACCCAACTCTGCCATCACTTAACAGAAGGCGACTGTTGACTGTTGTTTCGATGAGTCCCGACCAAAATTGAGCTGAAAAATTGGACACCTGATGCAAGCTTTGCGCTGGGTCACTATTTGTCTTGGCAACGGACAAGTGCAGACAGCAAGTAGTGGCATATTCCTGACATTCTGCATCAACAATTTGACGCAAATTGCATTGCACCCAAAAACAATGCAACTTTTTCCTTCCTTTCCTTCAAGACTTTCAAAACCTAGAAAGGTTCAGGTTACGTGCAATGCAGGCTGCGTCATCCCTTTGATGCAAGACAACAAGCTATAGCGATAGAGGAGTCCATACGTGTTAGAAGTCCTATCTCAAAGAATGACAGCAAGGACAATCTAAATTTGCTTTGCTTGCCTCCTTTTTTTTAACCTAAAAACAAAAATTGTAATTAATCTAGAGGAAATTGATTTTAAACAAAAGTGCAAGTGTTTAAGAGTGATTATCTAGATACAGAATTTTAATACTACTATCCAGGTGAGAAAATTTTGCATATTTCTGTTATGTGTCAGTTTCGTTATTGTGCAAATCCTTCCAGAAGAAACAGTAATATCAATTTCTCTGTCCAGATAGCCACTCTAAAATACTTGCACTTTCGTTTAAAACCAGTTTCAAATGTATTTGTCACAATTCTTTTTTGAAAATGTAAAGGTTAAAAAAAGTGAGGCAAACAAAGCGAGCCTGCGTGAAAAACGTCCATAAGAGATCTCGATCATGGCTGCCTCCGTGAAGTTTTAATAGCACGCCCCACAAATCCTCTCTATTGCTATAGCTCTTTGATAGCGATAGAGAGAATTTGTGAGACGTGATGGTGAGACAGCACAGATGCAGCCATGATCGAAATCTCTTATGGGAGTTTTTCACACAGGCTTGGTTTGTTTGCCTCACTTTTTTTAACCTTAAAATAAAAAAAAAATAAAAAAAAATTGTGACAAATACATTTGAAATTGGTTTTAAACTGAAGTGCAAGTGTTTTAGAATGGATAGTTGGACACAGAAACCAATATAACAGTTTCTTTTGGAAGAATTTGAATCAGTGATGGAAAAAAATCATTTTTTGAAGAAACATAAATAATTAGGTAACTAAAGTTATTTGCATTATTCTCATGTTATTCCTATCAGTAAATGGAAGAATCGACGCTACCAGCATATTCATCTGTGATAAGATGAATGACTGTTTGCGTTAAAATTTTGATTCACTGATAGAAATAACATAAGAATAATGCGATTAATTTTAGTTAATTATTCATGGTTATTCAAAAAATTATTTTTTCCCATCGTTGATTTGAATGATAAAAATACTGATAAGTAACAGAACAGATATGTAACAAGCCAAATTTTCTCACCTGTATATGTAGTTGCATTAGAAGTCTGAGTCCAGATTGCTACTCTAAAACACTTGCACTTTCGTTTAGAACCAATTTTAATGGAATTAATTACAATGTTTGGTTTTAGGTTAAAAGAAATGAATCAAACAAACCAGAATCCGATCGCCTCATTTTGGGATAGGACTTAAGGCCGGTATCAGCCGGGTCATTCTACAGTAAAGTGGACATGATATGCAAAAATTTAAATTTAAAAATTAGTGTCTAGCAGTCTTGTTTTGCATTAAAATACAACCAGAGACGAAAATATTATCTAAATCTAATAAGGTCAAACGTATTGATGTTACAGCAGGTTTCATGTGTATTTTCAATGACCATATCACACGCAACCCACCCGTTACAAAACCTAGCTGTCCCACCCGTTATGCTACGTTTTTATTTTTTAGAGAAAAATAATTTAGTAAATGAGAAAAACTTTAAGTAGGATCAAAGCTTATACCCTCACCTTTAACATATATTTTTTCCAAATTTTTATCTCTTCAAAACTCACAGTGTTTCAACTTTTTCTGAAGTGATTCAAAAGACCTTGGCCATTTTCTGTCCCACCCGTTACACCCTTATTTTGCTCTTTTCTCAGCTTTCGATAGACTTTTTTTAAATTTTGAAAATCCTATCACTATCTAGAAGTTAAGACCTTTCTATTGGTGGGATAGGTTTTTTATTTAAATGATTAAAAAGTTGAAAAAAAATTACTTCAAAGTCGTCTGAATGTCCCACCCGATACAAAATAATGACCCAGCCTCTCTACTGCTCTACCTCGTTGTATGCACTAGAACCGGATGTGAATACAGTTCTTCAAGCGTCAATATTTGATGAATTTGACTCGATATTTTACAATTCCAGAGGAAAAAATTCAACAAGCAAGCTATATGTCTTATGAACAAAGAGCTATACAGTTCGATACGCGATCTCAGCTGTCACACGTGGGTGTCAGGGATCCAGTATGGAATGATACGCGAGCTGAGACGGATACAAGGACGCCGGGTGAGTTCACGATAAACCCGTTTTAAAATCAATTTGATTTAGAGTCAAAATTTTAAAATCCCTGATTTTTTAGCACAAATCCACTTTCCAACCAATTTGATTTAGAGGCAAACTTTTAAAATCCCTGATTTTTGAGCACACATCCACTTTCCGACCAATTTGCTTTGATGATAAACTTTCAAAATCCCTGACTTTTGAGAGCACAAATCCACTTTCCAACCAATTTGATTTGGTAATAAACTTTTAAAATCATTGACTTTTGAGAGCACAAATCCACTTTCCAACCAATTTGATTTGGTAATAAACTTTCAAAATCCCTGATTTTTTAGCACAAATTCACTTTCCAACCAATTTGAGTTACATACTGGTCTGACTTGCTGGTACAAATCCACTTCTTAACCAATTTGGGATAGTGGTAAACTTCAAAATCCCTGATTTTTTCCTGATTTTCCAAGATACTTCTGTTTTCCGATGATACCATGAAATAATAGCACTACAAAAATTCAAGCAAATTTGAAGACTCAAATTTCATGAAGGTGAATATTTTGAAGAAAATTAGTGCAATAATTTTGCTCAAGTTTTGGATTCTTTCCCGATACGACTGGCTAAAAAGCTTAATTTCCTGATGATTCCATGTTTACCCTGATGAAATCAAATTCCAAATTCCAAATTCCCAAAGTACTATCTTAAATAAAAATTACTTTTGGCTTGTAATTTGAAATTCATCAAACATTAGAACTCTGGTGGTAGAAATTTGCACTAAACACTGAATATATTCACATTAGCAAACTATGCAGCAAACTATGCATTCCAAAATTCATTGGTATCCTGCATACGTGCAGAAAAGATTACATTATCCTATGATGTAGTATATCTATTTATATTGAAAAGAATTGTTATTCATAATCTTTTCTACTCCAAGACAATAAAGGGATTAATTCTAGAACGCTACAAAAACTGACCAAGCATAGTTTTTGTCTGTTTGTGAATAACTTTTCCTTTCCTTTCCGCAGATTCTAAGCAATAGATGTTTGGAAAATTTGGAGGATATTCCAACGGAAATTTTGATTTGTATGATATGGAAACAACTTCAAGTAAGACTTTTTATTAAGGGATAGTCCCGTTTATTTTCTAAATAGATATGTAAATAAATAAACAGACAAATAAGTAGTGGTAGTAGTAAAGTCCAGCCACCAAAACACAGTGGTTTGTTAAATACTGATATTTCACAGCGAACAAATGGACTGCATAAAAAAAGAAGGGGTAGGAAAGACGATCAAAGTATTCTCAAAACAAAGGATAGGAAAGAGGAGAGTAACGGCGACCTGCCAGGGACTCTCAAAATTGGGAAGGAAAATAAACAAATAAATAAATGAACAAATAAATAAAAAAAAGGGACAAATAATTGAATTTAGTTTTTCCCTTTTCAATAGCTGATACCAGTTACTCGAAAAGCCAGCGAGGAAACACTGCAACAAATAATTCGGTGCTACGTAACACTCATATGGGCCGTTTCGATACGACAAGGACTCCAAATCATAAGAAAAAAACAGCAGAGGAAGCAGGTAACTATGACCAATCAGAAGTTCATTGATTGACTCCAAATCTATTTTTATCTATTTTCCTATTACTGTAAGATACAGCAAAAATGACTTAATCTCCCATCATTTTCCATTTGCGAGACCCTATCGTATGCCATTGAAAATTAATTAATTACACCTGCTAATGTTAAGAATAGCAGAAACCCATTTATTAAGGATGAAATTGAAGGCCTAAAAGTAGGAAAGCAAGATGTAATGACTGCAGCAATTAGGCTGTGTAATCATTTGCCTAGGAGGCAATGGGGCAGTTGCTAGGGTCTGAAAGTTATTTTTTTTTATAAAGAAAATAAAAATACTTGCTGAACTAAGAACAAAGATGCAGGGGTGCAAAATGTGCCCGATCTAGCGATCCACAGATCGCGTGAAAGTGAGGAAATTTCTGGGAAAGTGAGGAAATTTCTCCGATTTTTTTTTTTTTTTTTTTTTTTTTAAATAATGGCAACAAGGATTCCCCAGGAAAATAGTGTAAAAAATGGGAAAATATCGGTCATTTTGCGAACATACGTTGTTGAAATCTTAAAATAACCAAAAAAGAGTCATCACTTTCTAATTTTTTTGAGGAAATTTTTGAAAATCCTGTGAGGAAATAAGTTATGGATCGCGTGAAACTTCCGAAGTTTTGGAACATTTTGCACCCCTGCAAAGATGTTTTTGGTTTATACTTAGGTCCCATTGTTCCAAAGATGAGCTTTTAGCCAAGAATACATTGTTTCAAATGGTAATTTTGCAAACACAATTTTTTGCAACTTTACACGTGTGCATCTCCAAAATCGGGACACTTAGGAAAAATCCAAAGCCACCATTGTTCTCAGCTCATCAAGTACTATCAATTTCATGATAAAAAAACACACAACTTCAGACTCTTGCAACTGCCCCATTTACAGGAAGTGAGTTAAGCTTGTTTGTAAGGAATGTAAAGATGCTTTAGTTGAGAAGGCTTATTATTCCCTAAATGAGTTATACTGTGTAAAATATTTTGTGACGTTGTCCTTCAAAGATTTTGTCTATTTCATGTATCTCTCATAAATTTGTATCATGTATTTGTACTGTTAATGACCTGTACCATATCTATTTACAGGCAATTATGTATCAATTAAAAATAAATAAATAAATAACTGAAACACATGTTACTGAATTTCAGGAGATTGCTTCAGAAGAGCGAATTGATGATTTCACTAAGTCCCTCGGATCCGTCAATTGGAAATGGCGGATACTCCAACAATCACATAAACTGCTATCAAAATTCTTACTAAAAACCAGTCTGCCCATAGTGTCTTCACACTCCACGCTGAGTCATATCGACTCAACGGCAAACAGTCAAAGAACAACCGATGAAACAGATAAAACTTCTCAAGAAACATTTATCAAGAATCCGAACACAGCAGAAGCGACACAGAATACAGTGGTCCGAGATTACAATCGCGTGATAAGCGAGATGAAAATGAAACACGCACAGCAAATAAACCAAACAAAAAGTGAGACAAGCATCGAAGATCATGGGTCATCTTCAACAATCTCGTTGATGCTCACCACTTCTTCTTCTCAAGGACACAATGCAGTAGAAAAGGACGCTGGGCCTTCGGATAACTCTCCGACTTCCAATCATCGAATTCATCAACGCAAGAGTGATTTAGTTCTACACACTGATATGGAAAAACTTCAAGATTGTGACAAAAATGTAAATGATATTCTTGAGGAACCAAGAAAAATAGAGAAGAATCTTGAAGTTTTTGACGATCAACGAAATGGCCTGCGACGAAACTTTGTCGATCAGAATATCGTCAGTTACACATCTCAGGAGATCCAGAACAACGAGCATGAAAATCCCCCATCTGTTAAATCTCAAATCGTAGAAAAACTAAACTCAAGAAATTTGAACACTGATTTAACGGAACTTTACAGCGAAAAACTTTCACACTTCAAGCACAAGTTGAACAGTCAAAATGAAGTTGTAAGTTTTGAAGATATGAAAAGACTCAGAGTTGCTGACAGGAAAGAAAATAAAAGTCAAGAGGAACCAAAAAAAATAGAGAAGAACCTTGAAGTTTTTGATGAACAACATAAAGGCCCGCAGCAAAACAACGATAATGAGAGTCTGAGTATCGTCAGTTATACATTACACAAAATCCCCAACAATGAGTATAAAAATCTTCTATCTAATGAATCTCAAATCATAGAAAAACATAACTCCTCAAGAAATTCGAACACTGACACGAAGGAACTTTGCAGCGAAAAACTTTCGAAATTCATGCATGAGTTGAACAGTCCGGATAAAGTTGTAAGTTTAGAAGCAAGAGAATACTGTAAAAAACTCCTCCTATCAGAATTTGAAACCAACTTGGATCGGATTAGAGCATTGAAGTTGGAAAACCAAATGAGACTGCAAACAGACAGCGATTACTGCATTAATCACAAACACTGCCTTTCAGGGAGCTCAACAGAAGCAGCACAAGCCGGGGATAATATAAACAAACAATTAATGAAGATATACCAAGGGTTTTCACTTCCAGATTATGAACACGAAAAAAATCCGACTTTACTGAGCGAGTGGAGGAGGGACATTCTTATGCGTTCAAGTACTGAAAAGGGCGAAAAAATAGCAACTCCTTCAAAAACATTTGATATTTTGCCCCCTATTTCAGAGGAGGGCCCAGAAAAAGATTACGAATTCCCCCAGGAAGCAGAGCAAGAATGTTGGCGAGTTCTTAGTTTGGATAAGAAGAAAAGTAGGATGTGTTTACGGAGTCGGAGCAATATGAGTCTGAACGAGAATGATTTCACCGAACGAAACTTCAAAAGAGAGACAAAACTTAAGGAAGCTCATGGCCTTGAAAGTAGCCAATTTAGCGCTCAAAATTTCAATCTCAGACTATCGAGCAAGGGAAAGACCACTCGATTTGAAACCACACTGCAAAGTTTGGAGGCAATGATACCCGAGAAGCACGATGCTGAACTGCGAAGACTAACATTTCTGAACTTCATGATCGACGGTAATCGGAATTACTTTTCCCCAAGGCGCGATGAAGGCGCTCATATTACATTCCTCCGCTTCGATCAACCGGATTTCGCGGGCATTCCGGCCCAAAGAATAAGATCTGAGATGTGGGGAAAGCTTTTGAACGAAAAGAAAAACACGCCGATTCAAACAACGGAGAATACAGGCATAAATGGAGGATTCCATCCACCGAAGATATCAGAAGAAACTGAACAAACAAAAACTAAAAAAACTGTTTTGAAAGACGGCGTTGATAGTTCCGCAAAATTATTTAAAAATTTGAATAAGAAGAATAGCTCTGAAAATAACCAACAGTTGAGGATCCAGCGGAAAACGGAGCCAAAGTATCTGGAGAAAGAATCATATTGTAATACGGAGCCTAAGTATCGGGAGAAAGAAACGTATTTTAATACTGAGCCAAAGTATCGGGAGAAAGAAACATATCGTATAACTGAGCCTAATCTGTCAGTCATACCATCAAAATTGGTAGAGATCCAAGAAGAAAGTGAGCCGACATCTGGTAACGATGGTAGCGATGAAATAAGCTCTGGATTTTGGAATGATGGCAAGTTGCAATATTACAAAAATGTGAATGACTTGAAACAAAACGTGCTTTATACGCAACGATTGCATTCACTGAAAACACAAGAATCAATGACCGAACTGGAAAGAGCGATTAAAGTCGAAAAGTACATTCATCACAAACCAGTACACACGGTTTCAAGTCGGAAGAGCCTTGAAATGAAAAAAATATCAGACCAACATCTAGATAATAACGCTGATAGATCATTAGATAAAATAGGAGATCGAATTACTGGGAACAGACCAACCAAAACTGTAAAACCTAACAAGAGAGCAACAATGAACGATAAGTCTCCCGATAAAATTTTCGGTTCTAAGACTGGAAAAAGATGCCAAGAAAATTTCCAAACTCAAGGAAACGGAAAGCATTTTTTGATCCTAGATTCGCAGCTCATGAAACTCAGGAAAATTCAAGCAGACTTCGGCCATTTCAAAAAGACAGAAGCAGGAAATCTAAAGACACAGCTCAGAATGAAGATATTAGGAAAAATAAATTGAATCTCAACAACAATAGAGATAAGAAGCCAAGTGAGATAAAAACACGAATTGTTTACAACAACAATGACAGAGATCAGGAGCTGAGGGAGAATGAAACAAATGTCATCTGCAACAACAATAACAGAGATAAGACACTGTGTGAGAAGAAACACAAATCATTTACAACAACAATCAATTCACGGCAAAGAGCAATTATGATATTTTTAACGCAGCGATGAAAACGATGCAGAGGAGTATTTCCCACCGGATACGAATGAAGATGCAGAAATACAAGAACATATCAGATTCAGAACAAAAGAACATTGGAGACAGAGTTAACATAACGCTCAATCCATCTGGAAAAGTAGAGAGCGTCGAGTCAAAAAATGACGACACTGAGAGAGGATATTTCAGACGAACGGTACGCGAGAAACGTTTGAGAGAGAAACTAAGCAATCTGGAAACTAAATTGAAGAGGGCTAATCAATTGAACAAAATCCTAGCTCAAATCAGCAATCCCCTGAAAGCAAAGAACATAAAGAAGTATTTGAGAGCGGTAAACATGAATCTGGAGAAAAACGAGCGGCTTGAATTGTGTTACTTGGTACTAAAGAAGAAAAGGCAGCTTAGAAAGTACTTAAGGGTTGTCAATGATTTCCTCGCTCAATCATTGCAAGGTGTTCCTGGGAGATTGAATGATTTCAAAGCTTTTGCAGAACATTCCTTAAGCAAGGTCAAACTTGATTCGAGCAAGTTCAAACGAAGAACGATGGGACAAAATACATTAATTCAAAGAGAAGATTCAAAAATCAAAGATTCCGTAACGACAAATTATTACATAGAAAATCAGACGGTGATTGCGCACCCGAGAAATCTTCACAGAAAGTACGCGCAAAGACAAAAGCGCAAGGGTGAATCAGCTTTGACGCAAGATTCTGATCCTAAAATCACTCGATATCTAGGTGGAGCCGGAAGTAAGCTATGGAAACTAATGGGGATCAGAAGGCAAGAGTCTAGGTGTCTGATAATCGTCCTGATTTGCGTTTTTTTCATTTATCACAGCTTCGGTTGGCTCTCCCTTGCAGAGTGCGGGAATCAAAGTTATATGAAAAGTCTGCGATACAAATACTGATGCATTAGTTTTTTAGTTTCAAGTCACCAGGTCCACAGTTACATGGACTATGGACAAAATGTCTACTTTTTTGGTCTCTTAGACAAAATGTTTACAAAAGTATGTCTTCAAAAAAATGTCTAGCTTCACTAAAGACATCTACCTACATATTTTATGTCCCCAGTATATTAGTGCCTCTTTTCACAATATACATCTACATTTTTTGACAAAATCGTCTACTAATTCATCAACAATGTCTACAGATTTGTGACAGAAATAGGCAGGTGGAATAAATCAACATTTAATTTTTTTTTTTCTTTCCTAGAGGTTGTGGTGTATGTAAGTACTCATTTTGAAAACTTCAAAGTTTCCAAAGAATTTTCATTGTCATCATTTTTGTTTGTTTATAAATCACTTTAAATAAATATAAATAAATGGTTATTAATCTGTTCCAAGTTTGTAGACATTGTTGACGAATTATTAGAAGATTTTGTAAAAAAAAAACAAAGTGGATGTATTTGTAAAAGAGGCATTAATACAATTTATTTTGTGTACACAAAATATATAGACGTTTTAAGAATGCGGTCAATTTTCAATGCAGACTTTTTTTCGTAGACATACTTTTGTGGACAGTTTACAAGAGAACCAAAAAAGTAGAAATTTTTTACGTAATCCATAAGACTGTAAACTTGCTGACTGGAAACCCCTTTTGTCACCTTTCTTCACCATTTCTTGAGTTTATAAATAAAGTCTTGTACAGTGCGCTTGAAAATTAAAATAGAATACAAACCCTTCAACCAAAAGAATTAATGCTATATTTGTTATTATGTACTTTCTCATGACTAACGAAGTTAGAAATTGAGAAAGCATTGCGATGGCGTAGGAACTGTCTGTCTGTATCCCGGCATAACTTTTGAACCAATGGTTCACATGCATCTAAATTTCGCAGAAAATTTGCTATAAACATTCCTCAGAGGGGCTTTTTTTGCTTTTTCGAAATTTTAAATTGTAGGCAAGTTGTGGATGATAGAGGATTTCCATTAAAATCGACGGGAAAATAGGTGAAATGGGTGAATGTAGGGAAAATTTGGAATGTTTCAAACATAACTGTTTGAATTTTGATGAAAATTTAGTAGTAGTAGTAGTAGTAGTAGTAAAGTCCAGCTGCCCAAACCTTTGTTCGTTATGCTTGTATTTCAAAGCGAACAACTGGACTGAGAATACAAAAACGGAATAGGAAGGAAGGGAGATACCTACCAAGGTACCTCACTATAAGGAAAGGGGACAAGAGGGATACCGCACCAAGCGTGACACCCTGAGGAAAGGAGACATCTCAAGAGCACACAAGGACTGGTATGCTCTTGGATTTTTTTTTTTTTTGGGCAATTTGTGTCTCTTTCTACGATGTTTTCTCTCTCTCTCTCTCTCTCTCTCTCTCGTCCCAATGCCTTTTTTTTTTTTTTGGTAACATGGGGTATAACTCTGGCAAGTCTGCTGAGTATAACCGCAAAAACTGGGGAAGTAATATTTTCTTTCGCCTCTCCTCTCTTCTTTCAACTCTCTTTTCAGCTGTGCAACTCCTGTCACCAATCTTCTTCCTCAACTCACTTTAGAACTGTCCAACTTTCCTCTCTATGTTTTACAGGAGATAATTCACTCTCTCATTTTTCTTTGATGAAAATTTGCCAAAAAAAAAAAAAAAACATTCTGCAACTAGCCTACTGTAAAATTAACCTCTTAAGGTGATTCCATGGCAAACTCCCAAAAATTTTAATCCGATAGATGGCGTTTTTTGTTGCTGGTTCCGAAAATAGCCGTTTTTTGACGGGTTTCGGCTGTTTTCTCTGGACAGATGAACATTAGGAAAAAAATCGAACTGTCAGCACCTGCTTAGTATTTGCTTGATTTTTTGAGCCATAAGGGGGGTATCCTGATGGTACACATTTGTTGTACCAAATAAAAATGGATTAAAATGTATTTAAAAATCACTATGCAAATCAAATTAAACAAGAAAAGTTCATTCTACTAATTGAGATTGATAAACAATTTGTGAGAAGGGTTTGTAATAGTGCCGGATTTAAATGGTTTAAGGAGGTCTGGGGGTCTCCCCCAGAATCTTTTAGGGGGTTCCTCCAGAATAATTTTGATGAGAGAAAGTGTTCAAGGGGCATTTCTTTAAGTTTATTTTTGTTCCAGCACAGCAACTTCTACCATTGAGCTTGAAATGCTGATCCATGTAATAGGTCTGTCCACTTCCATCCCTCTCATTTCCCATTTGAACGTATAAGTAGGAAAAGGACAGAAAGAGGGGGTTTTATCCCGTTGTCCATCCTTGTCTAACAAACGTTTTTTAATGGAGAAAAGAGAGAGATGAAGAAACTCTCGGTGCGCTACTGGGTCTGTCGCAAATTTTTGGAACAGCATTAAAAAGGGTCAATGGTTCTGTTGCAAACTATTGCTACAGAAATGTGACGTGAAAATCTCAACTTCATCCTTTGGAAGCATAAGAAAAGTAGGGGCCTGGATTTGCCTCTAACTCCACTTCCCTAAAAAGTTGATATTACTGGTTTCCATACGATTCACTTTGATTATGCATTGGCTGTCGAGTAATAACTACAGGAAATAATGATGAGATAAAAGATTAGGGACTTACTTCCTGATATGCTCGTTTTCTTTTAGATACAAATCCATTCTCCTATTTAGTCCTGACGAGGTCTTGAAAGAGCTGGAAAGGAAAAGGGGGGAAAAAATAATAAATTATCAAACTAGATGGACAATGTGCAACTCCAAGAAAGAGATAAAAGTCAACAAACAACACAGATAGAGGAACTAATACATGTTATAAGTCCTGTCCCAAAGTGCGGTAGCACGCAAGGTATATGGAAGAACAGGTATGGACAGGAGGCGGAGCCTCTCTCAGTACATGACGGCTACGTCACAGATGTTCTAGACGGTCGCGATAAAATTCGCCTACCGTTTCAAACTATCTCGCTCACTCTCCTGTGATCCCCATGTCTCGCTATTGCAGTAGGTGACGGCTATGTCATCGCCGAAGCAAGCGTGTCGTCATCATTTGGCGGGAAAACTCGAAAGCCTCTTAAACCCCGCCTCCTGTCCATACCTGTTCTTCCATATACCTTGGGTAGCACGGACAATCTGATTCTGGTTTCTTTGCCTTTGATAATCCAATGGAAATTGGTTTTAAATGAGTGCAAGAGTTGAATAGCGGCTATTTGGACACAGAATTTAAATGAAACTATCCAGGTGAGAAAATTTTGCTTGTTTCTATCACGCGCCTGTTTCTTTATTAGGCAAATCCTTCCAAAAGGAACAGTTATATTGCTTTCTGTGTCCAGATAGCCACTCTCAAACACTTGCAATTTTGTTTGTAACCAATTTCAAATGTATTTTTCAGAATTTTTTTTAAAAAAAATTTTAAAAGGGTTTAAAAAATAAGAGGCAAACAAACCGAGCCTGAATGCATGTCCATAAGAGATTTCCATCATGGCTAACTTCGTGAAATTTCAATATCATGCCCCACAAATCCTCTCTAATTCTGTAGCTCGTTGATGTTTATTTATTTATTTATTTATTCATTTATTTATTTATTACAATTTAGTACATTATGCCCCTAATTTAGGGCTGGTACAAGTCAAACATACAAACAACCAAAATTAATTTGAACAATCTAGATCATCCACATGGTAGAATGCCCTCTGCAGGACAAAATTTCTCATGTTAAAAGTCCTATCTTAAAGTGTGACAGCATGGAAAATCTGATTCTGGTTTATTTGCTTCATTTCTTCTAACATTGAATCAAAAATTGTAATTAGTCTGGTGGAAATTGGTTTTAAACAAAAGTGTAAGTGTTTAAGAATGGCTATCTCGACACAGATTTCCAATACTACTATGCATCAAGGTGAGGAAATTGCGCTTGTTTCTGTCACGGGTCAGTTTCTTTATCGTGCAAATCCTTCCAAAAGAAACAGTTATATCGGTTTCTGTGTCCAGATAGCCACTCTTAAACACTTGCACTTTTGTTTAAAAACCAATTTCAAGTGAATTTATCACAACTTTCTTTTCAAGGTTAGAAAATATGAGGCAAACAAACTGAGTCTGCTACCCTGCTGCCGCAAATGCACGTCCCAGACATCCCTTCTATTGTGGTATAGCTCAAGATGAAAATAGATATTTTTCCCATTTATCATATTTTTCTTTTCGCTATTTATCATTCATCATTTATCTTTTTTTTCTTCTTAAAATTTTTTAGGTTATAAAAAATGAGGCAAATATAAGAAAAAATACCCACCCTAGAAGCAAAATTCCTTAAATCATTATTCCTAAGGCTAACCTAATCAATGGAGGACCAGCGTGCGAGAGGGGCACTTGTGCATTACAGTGTTTAATTATTTCTTCAGTATATTTTTTCTTTCAAAGGAAAGCAAATACTCCTATCTTGCTAAAAATTTTACTGAGAATTGTTCACAATTAATGGGTGTTTTTAGTAGTGCAATCTCCAAGAAAAATGAAGTCTTTGAATTCTTTGAGAAAAATAAAGTAGGAAATGAGATAATGAAACACTGCAACGAAGAAGTGCCCCTCTCGCACCCAAATCCTCAATGGGACTGTTGCACACTTTTGCTACAAGCAATTTAATAGTCGATTCTGGTGTAAAAACCTCCAAAAATAACAATTGCAGCACTAATAACTTCCGAAATCCACTCCTAAAAAACTTATTGAACGCTTTTATTTGCGCAGGCGTAATGGTGGCTGAGGGTAGTAACAATGGGAGATTCCCATCTAACAATACTGTAACTCCATCAAGAAGTGACCAATAAGAGACTACTTTCATTTGACACCGGTGTCACTAGGTGTTGCGGTACCATTCATCGGATGTGGATCATCACTCTGACGACTAATTACTCCGTGAATCATCCTTGTCAGCATAGAGAGAGTGACGAAATTAAGATAGGAATCTCCCATTGTTACTGCCCTCGGCTACCATTACGCCCTTGCAAATAAAAGCGTTTATTGAGTTCAAGAGTGGATTTCCGAAGTTTTTAGTGCTGCCATTGGTATTTTCGAGGTTTTTACAGCAGAATCGACTGTTAAATCACTTATATCAAAAGTGAGCAACAGCCCCATTTCAAATGTATTTTTCTCACTTTTTTTTTTTTAATTAACCCTTTCTGGTCCAATGTCGGATATATCCGACAATACAAAAAAGCAGTTCCGGTCCACTGTCGGATATATTTGACACGAAAGTTGAACTTGTTTCGCAGTCCGATGTTGGATAAACTCGACTCGTCCAGCGTGTGGCGGGCTCTGGTTAACACTTGAGGAACTAGTCTCGCAGTCGGCAACGGTGACAGCTGACTTGTCTCCCTTCGCATATTTTCACTTTTATCGGGATAACCCGAAAAAGGCCGAAAATCGGCAAAATAAAGAACGCGGACCCGCTACAGCGGCCGGGTAAAACAACCGTGGACCGGAAAGGGTTAAAGGTTAAAAAATATGCGGCAAACAAACCAAGCCTGTGTGAAAACGTCCCCATAACAGATTTCCATCATGACTCCCTTCAAGCTACCTCAAAAGTATACCCACAAATCCTCTCTATTGGTATAACTCGTTGGAGAAAACTTAGCTCAAAGTTAAGAAAGAAAACTATAAAAAAAGTGTGCTAACTTACTCTATATCCTTGCGCACACTGTGAAGCAAATCCTCCCTTTCTCGCCGAGCGCAAATATTAGCATGCGTTTTACGAAATTCTTGAGTGTAATCTTGTAGAATCTCTTTATGTCGTTGCAGAGTGTGTAACATCGCAGGTGAAGGCGTATTATCACCTATACTTGTTGCTTCTGCCATTTTTTCATTAACGGATGATAACTGAAACAAAAGTTACGGAAAACTGATGATGGGAAAAATAGTTTAGGTTTACAGTTTCAACAAGGCAGCGGACTGACATCAGTAATTGATCTTACCCATGAGGGGTGTGCAAAGTTAATACACGAGTCAATCCATCAGTTCCTGGATTCATTTTTTCAATTCTTGCCACCTCCCAGGGGTGCACAATGTTCCAAAACTTCGGAAGTTTCACGCGATCCATGACTTATTTCCTCAAAGGATTGTAAAAAAATTTTCCTCACAAAAATTTGAAAGTGATGACTTTTTTTTGCTTATTTTAACATTTCAACTCCGTATGTTGACCGAAAATGACCGATATTTTCCCATTTTGTACACTATTTTCCTGGGAAATAAAAAAAAAATGGAAAAATTTCCTCACTTTTTCAGAAATTTCCTCACTTTCACGCGATCCGCGGATCGCTAGATCGGGCACATTTTGCACCCCTGCCACCTCCTAAAGGAGGAATCTTCAACAATTTGGTAAAAACCTGTATTTGTATCCAAGGTCCACATACCTTTGATGAGTATTTAGAAAATTAAGTTTAATCCCATGTAAAATGACATATTAGTTGAAGCCTCTGTGCAACTTTTCACAGACAAATTAATATTATTATTGAAGTATTTAAACAGAATGTCCAATGGGGCAGTTGCAAGGGTCTGAAATGTTGTGCTTTTTAGAAAGAAAATGATAGTAGTACTTGATGAGCTGAGAACAATGGTGCCTTTGGTTTTTTGTAAGAGTCCCAGTTTCGGAGACACACTCGTGTAAAGTTGCAAAAAATCATGTGCGTAGTGACGTCACTACGCAAAGTTTCCATTTAAAACAATTTTTTTTCGGTTGAAACCTCATCCCCGGAACAATGGGACTTAATTAGAAACCAAAGACATATTTGTTCTCAGCTCATCAAGTACTTTCATTTTCTTTATTAAAAACACAACATTTCAGACCCTTGCAACTGCCCCATTAGGATCAACAGTGGCTTCATCTACATTTTCAAACTTAAAGAAAAATGCGAAAAATTACAGTTTCTTTCTAGCTCGATGGAACTTCTTCAACCACAGCTCAAGTCAAAGCTACTGACAAAAGTAATTGAACCTAAAATTTTCAAGAATCTTTGCTCTTAAATGGTGGGGCGATTTTACATACGATGATACACTCTTTATCGTTGTAGCAAAAGTTTGCAACAGACCCATTATTCCGATTGAAAAGGACACTTCATATTTACTTGTCCATTTCCATTTGACCTTTGAAGCTCTGTTAGATACACATAAAAAAAGCTGAAATTTAAAATATATACACCGACTCTTACCACAGATAGAAGCTGCTCTATTTCAAGGGATACCGTTTCAAATTTGTGTTCATTGAAAAGGAGAGGCTCCGTATCGCTGAAAAAGAAGGTAGAATGAAGAGATTTCAGTTCTGGTCAACGTTCGCAAGTCTTTCGAATCCCTGTTTAGCCGATTTAGCAAGTTCATTAAAGTCCAGGAAAAATCTTGATTGCAAAATTTTGGACGTGAGGTTTGAATAAATAGAATATTTCAGTACAGTGATATATTATATCCATTGCCACCTGACAGTAGCGCAACGAGAGTTTCTTCATCTCTCTCTTTTCTCCATTAAAAACGTATGTTAGACAAGGATGGACAACGGGATAAAACCCCCTCTTTCTGTCCCTTTCCTTCTTATACATTCAAATGGGAAATGAGAGAGATGGAAGAGATCCTGGTTGCGCCAGTGCCACCTGAGGACCTCTGGTTCTAAACAATCGATTGTAGGAGAAGCGCTGCTTACTATCGAATGGATTATTTAACATAGAATCAAATCAGAGCTGCCGTTTTGCATATAATTAAAGGCATTTTTCAATCCAAGGATGGTTCCACCGGTTGAAAAAAGAATACAGATCAGAATATTTTCGTGCATTCCTGTCATACACTGAACTGAACTATGTAATCTTTTCTCAACCAGTGGAATCAATGGTGAATTGAAAAATATCATTAATTATACGCAAAACGGCAGCTCTGATTGGCAAGATTGCCAAGATTTAAAAGGATAAAAATTTCGAGCATGGTACTTTTTTTTGAAGGTCATAGTACCAATTTTTTAAATAAAGAAACAGATAAATAAATGTAGCTAAAATATCCACCAAAATTTTAACCACACATTCTAGAGATCCTGATAAGGCTTTTCACTCTACCTGTCAGATTTGTAGATGTTTGACGGCCCAGTTCCAATTTTACTGAAGGACACAAGCTTCAAGTCGATTTCATTTTCAAGTTTCCGCGCTTGTTTGCGCAAATCTGGAAAAGAAATATCATCCACGGATATCAGAAATGTTTTTCATTCCTCGAGAGTAAGGTTTAGAAGCTGCTTAGACAAAGCTTGAAACATTAATAAATTGTAATAAAAAAAATTTGGACAGAAATCTTCATTGCTCCATGAACAATCTATTCAAAGATAGAGAGTATATGAGCTAAAACTATTGAACAGCCATGAGAAATAAACATGAATAAACAAAAAAACAAACACAAACCAACCTTTAATTTTTTATTTATTTATTCAGTTGAACACAGCAAGCTACTTTGACGAGAACGAGCTGATCAAAAGCTAGCAAGTTCAAAAGACAACTGCTATACATCGCTAGCAGGCAATTACCAGGGTATCGGGGTCTTTATGAAATATCAAATGACAAATTCCAATTTTTTTATTTTTTCTCTTATCTTCACTTTTGACGTTTATTTCTTGAAGTGTATTTAAACTAACTATACTAAGGCGCGTTCAATTTGCATCTAAGTTTACTCAAAGAAAACAGACCACGCACTTCTTCGCTCATAGTGGCCAATGGTGACAAACTTTTTTTTCAGGGCCACAACAAAACAACATCCAACATATTTTACGTTGACTGTTGAGCAAAGATGATAATGTTAGCTAGAGTATACTATAAGACCCGAGTATTCTCGACGACGCCATGTTCGCTTAGCGAAATCGACCACGCGGTTAGAAGACAGTTTTGGCGCGTCGTTCAAATAAGACGAGACACGCTTCCCTTGCTATAAAAATATGTTGATTAGCTCATTTTGCTGTTTAAAATAAATGATCACGATTAATTTTGCACTGAAAAAATTACTAATTAATACGACACGACTGAAGAAATGCGATTGCTCACTCAATGTTTACATTCCTGATATGCTGATTGCCGCCATTTTCGATTAGCCTCGGCTCTCTCATAAGTAGCATTGATCGGGAATACTCCGGTCTCAAGGTATACTCTAATGTTAGCAGCCAATCAGCAAGAAACATCATTGTTTTGGTTTTTCATCAACAATAAACATAAGAGCTGTTGGATGTTGTTCCCCAGATTATTTTATTCAGTCCTCGGAAATAAAGACATCCACCGTGCGATACCTACTAGTGCAAGGTCTCTGTTGTCTCTGAGCTTACCCTAACCTATCCGACCAATACCTATTGCTCACTATAGACTGACCCCTTCCTGATCAAACTTGGACACTGTACAGTTTGAATAAAATCGTCAGCTGCTAACAGCTCCCAATCAATCAGGTTGCGAGAAAGTGGCTGGTCAGCGAGTTAACCTGCTACGCTCAATCGCAGCAACCAAACTTAACATCAACGTGCACATACCCTGTTTTCATCTAACTTATTCAAGTTCAATCTTCTCTAGGATAAACTACAGACACGGCTTGTTCACCGGGCTTTGACAAGTAACGTTTAACTATCGAAATCATTTCAAGCCGCTGCAATGAGGAATTGATTCATCTATGAATGTAGGCACCACTACTTGTCTAATCCCAGTACTAAAACTGCCTCTGTCCTGCTCACCAGTATGATTGGTACATTTTCAGCAGGTCGACAAGACTTAGAACAAAAGTATCTTTAGTATCAGGTTCTGACTATAGTAGCAATGCCTGCTTCCGAATTACATCATGACGCAACAGTGAGTAGTTGGTTAGAGCAGAGTTTTAACTCGTTTCTTATCAATTGCTCATCGATGCACTTAGATTCAATTCTGAAGAAGGCATCACTCCTTGTCAGAAACCGATACTGAAATTGCGTTTGCTCTCCCAAATTAAGAAACTGGACAACCAACATCTTTACAATTGGACACATCCAAAACCCTCTTAAAATTGTCTCACTATGGATCTTAACTATTTGCAGATGGTTCACACTATCGTGATGATAAAGTCTGAGATGGTTGAGATTTTTTGAGGAGACAGCGAATGAAACTTAATTGTCACTTGTTCATTGATAGGGAAACCAAGGAGCCCATGTTTTGTTTGTAAACAGATCAAAAATTAATCGAAATGGGTTGATCATCTAATCATACATGGTAAAAGAATGAATTTACCTTCCCAGCTCTCCATTATTCGAAATAATTCAATTCACTTCAGCACCTTTAGAAAATTTTGGAATGAATTCGGGAGAAGAGATGAAAATCGAGAAAGACGTAATAATTCCACCAGTGACTAATACACTGAACCTAAACAAACAGCTAACCTAATTGTTGACTGGTGATTTGATGATCACGATCAACTGATGCGAGCGTTGAGTCTCTTGGTCTTGTTAGGGTGTTTTCGTTTCCTGTCATAGCTGTCGTCGTAGCTACATATTGTTTCCGGTAAGGACCGGCTCAAAGACATTTTCCGTTTCCTCCGTGTTATGTGTAAAGAAGTCTCACTCCCGCGCTTTTCCACTTTGTTTACTTTCTCTTTCTGTATCTCAATTCTCACTGCGCAATTTCGGTTTCAAACTAATTATTAATTAATAATTGACTCATCAGTCTTATGTGATTGAGAGTGTGATTAAATGAGTGTGCTCAATTTCATCGTTCCTCGGAAAAGGAGTTTAGGAGACCATGATTGAGTCCTGATGTGTTAGTCTTTTGTGTGCGGTTCCGAGTTCGTTGGATCACTGGATCAGTCATCAGCAAAAATGTTTATCGCCAAGGAGTCAAGGACAAGTAGATTATCATCATCAGAACAGGTACTGTGCTTTAAACTCATGCCTGAATTAACGAAATGAACAACAGCTTAGATAATAAACAACACTATAAAGTCAGTGCAGTATAATTTTTATGCTCTGAGCAGGTAATGGATTTACACCTGAAAAATGGAGAATGGCTGGGTAAAGCTCAATAACTTTTAGATTCTGGACTAGACATTTTCAAAAAATGAATTTTTGATTTAAGGATCGGTGAAGTCATTGTCTCTTCAAGTATATACTATACTTTAATGTTTTGCCAGTGGTCGAGCTTAATGAAACGTGAAATCCTTACTTTTCAAGAATGAAGTGGAAATTACTCGAATTTTTCCAGACCGTCCCTTTCTCCATTTTATGCATACAAAAAGTTACTTAAGACTGAAACTGATGGGAAAATGGCCTGACTTTTATCTAAGCCCTGATAACATTGGCACAAACCATAATTTTTGTAAATTTTGAAGTGGAGGAACAAAATAAGGGAAATAATTGTGAAGAAACTAATTTTTTTTAGTTTTCACTCAGAAACTTTCATTTCACTCTTGTTTACATCACTAAGACCGGTCATCTACTATTTTATTCTCTTTATAGGCATTATATTTTTATGATTTCCCCCTCTTTTCTCGTCGTTTTCTTCTTCGTCGTGTCTTAGATGTGAGATTGAACGTGTCAAGACAGTCTGGACTTTCCGGGACCGTCTGGAAGCATAGGTACTCGGGACGGATGAATCAAAGCCATGAGCCCACTTGTTTGTTCTCACATCTAAAACACCGTAATATGAAAACTTTTGGATTTTTTCATCACCTAAATTTTGATCGTTTATGATTTGGTGGGTCATCTAAGTGAAATGTACATGAACAACTGGTTGAAAAAAGTGAACAAAATTAATTTATTTCAACGTATTTAAACATTAAATTTTCACAAACTAAATGGAACTTTTGGTTTAAAAAAATATAATAGTTTTTGACAGTAAAACTGTGTCAAGTTTGAAGTATGGAGCGTTCGATGGAGAGGTTCGAGTCAAATAAAAAAAATGGTATATTTTGATTTTTATCAAATTGAAAAATATTATTTCTCTTTGAATTCTGCGTGAAATGAGCCCAAGCAGAAATTGGAGCAATTTTTTGTTTCGGAGCCATGCGCATTTTCGTAAGCAAAATACGAGCGTTCTACGGAGAGGCTCAAAGTCGTTGGTAGCCTCAAAAACTTGACTTTTGCTTACTCAAACGTGCATCACTCTGCAACAAAACATTGCCCCACATTCTGTTTGGGTCCATTTTACGCAGAATTTAAAAAGGAATCACGTACTTCAACTTGATCAAAATCAAACTAATACAATTTTTTTTTTTATTTGACTTGAACCTCTCCATCGAACGCTCGTGGGTACCCTCAAAAACTAGTTTTTCGCTCGCCTAAAAAATGAATGACTCCGCAACAAAAAATATCACTTCATTCTGCCTGGACTCGTTTTACTCACAATTTAAAGAGGAATAACGTATTTCAATCCGGTCAAAATAAAAAAATACTATTTTTATTTATTTTTTTTTATTTCACTCAAAGTAAATTTTGAGTGGCCTAATAATCACAAAAATGACGATAACTAAGTCAAAAATTATTGAAATTGAATTTGGTTTAGATGAGTCGAAAGTGCTTTACAATTCGCATATTTGGCGAAAACTGCGTTTCAATCGTATGATTTACGCGAAAGTTGTGAATTTTTGAAAGGTAGGACTTTGTCCCCCTCTAACTTCCCCCCTAATTATTTTTAGTAAACATATATTTTAAAAAAGACTAATTATATCAAGTACTATCAAAATACAAAGTTTCAGGAAAATCTGCGGGGGGGGGGGCAAAAAACCCCCATTTAGAATCAAGCTCTTTAAAAACGATTCCAGACGGTCCCAAACAAAGATCTGAAGTTTTGGGACCGTCGGGAAAAATACAGGGACCGTCTGGAACGGGACCGTCTGGAATTTCGTTCGAATTTCCCGCTTTTTTAGCAAGACAACATAACCTAGAAACGTTAACATTGGGATTTTGGACGAGCATGGTACGCTGATGAATGAGCAAGCCTCGTTTTCTTCCTGAAAACATTACAGTGGAAATGAACAGCAGGGACAGTCTGGAGAGGTATGCTTGACCAAAAGTTACACTTATCGATTTTAAAGTCTGTAAATCCACTCAGTTGAAACTTTTGACAGATAATTTTCACGCCTAAAACGAACGTAGCCTCACTATACACACCTTAGCTTCAGGCTGACAATCTACCGCAGCGCTGCGGTGCGGCCGCCCGCGAAAACATGAAAAAAATGCCGGGACCGTCTGGATCACAAACCTTGGGGACAAAATAAAAACGCTCACTGCTCAGCAACATAATTTTATTTTTCCCCTACAACCTTTGTACCTAAAACTTGAAGGTATACGACAACTTACACTGGGTACAGATTGGTGGAAAAAAATCGTTTTAAGTGCATTTTATTCTGTGGAACTTCAAAATTCGTGCTGGGGACACGGGACCGTCTGGAAAATTCCTCCCTTTGAAAATTCACCAAGAGAAAAATTTCACTCAGAAATCAAATTTAATGCATGACCCAGGTCCGCAAAGGTCACCTATTGATAATAAAAAAAAGAGTTGGGGTACTCAATGAAAAATTAATCTTGAAAATTGCCGGGGACATGAAATCCAAAAGTTATTGAGCCTTACCCGGCTACTGCAACTTGTGAGTGCCGAGTTACTTCTTGCGAGTGTCCCTATTGTTTTGGTGATGGGCAGAACAGTGTGTCACGCCGCTCTGCTGCAATATTGTGGAAATTTACCTCGATCTTGAGGGCTCCACTTATACTGCGTCGACTCTAGACTTTCACTTTTTGCAAGTTGATTTGATTTCAGCAGAAGCATTTTGAGTATCGGATTTTGACAAGTAGTGGTGCCTGCTGACTCGTTGCTAATCAACCGCTCAGTGATGCGCTTTGATGCAATTTGGAAGCATGCACCTCTACTTGTCAGAAACCGATACTAAAAACGCTTCTGCTCTATAAACGTATGTATAATTGATGTGAAAGGTTCACTGCTCTATCAAAGATCCGCGTCGTATGTTGTTGTCCTTGTTGTCTACTCTTTGAGAAAAGGAATATGGTTGATTTGCTTAAAATTACTTCAAATTCAGGCTCAAAGCCCGAATCACACTGCGCAAGTGGAGCTGAAAGTAAGCTTGCAAACTGTCTTGCAAGTCGTTGCTCAACAGTCGTCTTTCCGTTAGTTTTAAGGTTTTTTACAAAAATGTGTGCTCAATTTCTTCAGTATAACTTTAGAAATTGTTTGCTAATGATCTCCAACCTCATCGATGACCCCCACTTTTGGCTCACTTTCAGCTCCACTTGCGCAGTGTGATTCGGACTTAAGGTGATTCCATGGATGATTAGTTTCCAATATTGACACCATGTATCGCTGCGCTATAAGTCAACCGCTGTTGGCCAGAATGGATGGGTGTGCGCCCGAAGCACAAACTTTTGAGGGTCTTCAGCACTTACGAGCATACTTCAGGTAGATTCCCTGAAATCTCCAAGCTGTAACACTCTAAAGTAAAGCCGGGATATTACAAATAAGAAAATTCCCATAAGTTTCAATGACTACAAGTGAGGCAGATGGATATAGTCTGACTTGCCATCATGAAGCTTGTGTTAAGCTAATAATACCCTTCTATTTTACGGCTACAATTCTCCACCAAGTAATATTCATTTTATCCTCATTTTACCCTTTGTGCTCAAAAAATCCACGAGAACAATTATACAAGTGCCGACGGCAAGTATGGCGCTATGTATCAGACATAAACTTAGGAAAATTTTGCCTGGAATCACCTTAAGATCCATGTATCTGATTTTTTGCTGGCCTTGACGTTTCCTCTTTGGAAAAAGAATAGAAGAGAAGATAAAAAGCATTTGAAATTCAGACTATAATTGTGCAAATTTTCCATTCAAAAAGTACCGCTGCCAAACACCATAGAGCCAAAATCATGTGTAATTATGGTAGGTACTGAGTGAGGGCCGAGGGGCCTTGAACAAACATTCAAACAAACATTCAAAATTTCGAAAAGAATAAAAATAAAGCTGTCTGGGTATAGCTTAAATTCATTCCTGTTGAAGCTAGTTTACGGTAAGGGGAGCATTGTAGAATTCATGTGACAAGTGAACTTTGGTGAAACATATGATCATATACACTATCTGTCCACTATCTTTTAAGCGAAAACGGCGCAAGATGATAAAATTCTGACGAATTTTTTCCAATCTTCATCGACCCCAAAGACTTCGGGGAAAATTTTGCCGACCTCGAAAAATGGCTCCTGAGGGGCTAATTAGGCCTCAAATAAGGGCCAAATTGCTGTTTCTCGATGTTTACTAATGGGGCGGGTGTTTTTTTATTTCAGAAATGGATTGTACACCTAAAAATAAGCATTTTTGGTTGAAGGCATTTTTTCCAAAAAATGGCCCTTTCTCAAGTTAGGGGCTTAAAAAAAATCAGGGGCCATTTTGAATCGCTTGCTGTGGCCTTTAAAATTGTCGAATTTCAAAAAACTAAAAATATTCTGAATCAGCAGATCAAGGGCTTTCTTTTGATGTATCTCAACCTTATTTTCTGCGAAAAGAAATTACGGGCCCCCTCCCCCCTAAATTTTTGGGCTTTGGGGGCCTCTACGAAAAAATTTTCAGACGGCAAGGTATTGGTTGTGATACATCATTTGAGAGCTCTTGAAAAGACAAAAAAAAAAAATGATTCAGACCGGAAGTTAATCCGATAATTTTAACGAGAGTTACAGCCTGGCCTCTCCCCCTAAATTTTTGGGCTTTGTGGGCGAGGCCCCTTTGAGTAAAAGTGAAAATGGCAGGGTACAAGTTGTTATAAATCATTCGAAGGTCCTTGAAAAGAAAAAAAAATAGTCTAGACCGGTCTGAATTCGATAATTTCAACGAAAGTTACAGCCATTCTAAGATTTGAAGTATTTTTCTCGTATTCGCAGGATTTTGTAAGTGGCCGTGATTGGTTTCTATGACCTCCTCGATGTATACTCCTATATGTTTACGAGAAAAATGCTTCAAATTATTGAATGGCTGTAAATTTCGTTGAAATTATCGAATTCAGACCCGGTTTGGACTATTTTCTTTGTCTTTTCAAGGACATTCGAATGATTTATAACAACTTGTACTTTTTTTTTTTTTTTTTTTTTTTTTTTTTTTTTTTTTTTTTTTTTTTTTTTTTTTTTTTTTTTAAAATATTTGAAACTACAATTTGGAACTGGGGCACGACAGCTTCCCAGCCCGAAAAAAAGTTTACATTACATGACATCTTCAAATTTGAATTCTTCATATTTCTATAATTTATTTAAGGTGAAAAGGATTAAAAAGGATTGGTACAAAGGGTACCATAAGATGATGGAACTGCCCATTGGGACAATGGGCAGTTTTTAATTTATAAGTTTTTTGTTACGAGTTTATGTCTTTAATTAATCTAAGAGTATAACAGTTCCTATTGAAGACAGGAGAGAGAGAAAAAAAAAGAAGGAAGGAGGAAGCTGAAATTGATATGAGAAACGGAAAGATGACACAATAAGCTGAATTAAATTTGAATCAAGTTAAACGGAAACAATTTGGATGCAAGTAATTGCGAGGGTGCAAGGAAATAAGAAGTGAATTTGTCTTCAGCAAATTGATAGGAAGTAAAGCATAAATAGATCAATAGGACAACAAAATGATAACAATGAGCTTGGAATGATGCAGAGGTAATGTCATTACATTACATAAGGTTAGTTAGACAGTCCGCGACGTTGTCAAGTGGCTTGCGCCTCTTTAAACGTCTTAGACCGTCATTGTAGTGAGAGAAGAGGCTTCTAGGCTTTTTGACAGTTTGGCAGTTTGACAATCTAGGCTTTTTGGAGAAAACACATTCTTAATTAACGACCTTTCTGTTTTTGCTCCTTATGGCTAAAGTTTTTTGATTCCAAAGTTTTCTGGATGGGAGGCGGGGGGGGGGGCTTGGTGGACCTTCCCATTATTAAGGTAAAAAAAAAAAAAAAATGAGGGAAACAAACCAGAATCAGATTGCCCATGCTGTCACTCCACCGATAATTCCACCGGTTGAGAAAAGATTACCCAGTTAAGTTCTATGTATGACTGTAATGGTCGAAAATACTCTGATCTGTAATCTTTCCTCAATCAGTGGAAACTCCGTTACTAAATTAAAATATCCGCAAGTTTTTCAAAGTCATCGACGCCTCAGCCGATTGAGAAAAGGTTACAGATGCGAGTATTTTAGTTCATTACAGTAATACACTGAACTGAACTATGTAATCTTTTCTTAACCGGTGAAATCATCGGTGAATAGAAAAATAGCATTGATTATACGCAAAACGGCAGCCCTGGAGTTTAATATCATTCTGCTTGTTCGTTTATTGTTAAAGTTACACTCTGTACTTTTGGTACACCCCGTATATGCATAAAGCGACGCCTCCCCCCCCCCCATTATTTCCGCTTTTATGAACGGTTCCAAAAAGACTAAAGGTGTGTGTGACTGTGCGCATTGCTGTAGCTAGAAATTGTTCCCTTTCTCTCTCTTTGCCCGTTTGACTGAACGTTTTTGAAAAGGACAGAATATCAGACAGAATATTTTCAGCATTGAAATAAGAGTGATAAGGTGGGAATATCGAATATCTCATTATCAGTGCCAGACAACGCCATCATGATCTAACGTTTAAAAGCATTTTATGAGTTGAATTGGCGGATTCAGGGGGATGACGAAGGGAGCACATAACGCCCCCCCCCGCCCCCACCCCACCGTTCGGCCGAAAAAAGGGTGACGGAGGGGAAGGAAGGGGGAACGAAAGAGAGAAAAAAGAAAAGGGGGTCATCGGGGGGGGGGGGGTAAAAATCCCTCGTTCGCTGGGGCTGGATCCGCCAATGTTGAGAGCAGGGCTACCGTTTTTCGTATAATCAATGCTATTTTTCAATTATTTCATCGGTTGAGAAAAGATTACACAGTTCAGTTCAGTGCATGACTGTAATAAACTAAAATACTCGCATCTGTAATCTTTTTTCAACCGGTGGAGTCGTCGATGACTTGAAAAAACTTGCGGATATTATAATTAATCAACGGCGTTTCCACCAATTAAGGCAAGACTATAGATGCGAGTATTTTCGTGCATTACAGTCATACACTGAACTGAACTGTGTAATCTTTTCTCAACCGGTGGAATCATCGGTGAATGGAAAAAATAGCATTGATTGTACGCAATACGGCAGCTCTGGTTAAGAGTGGATTTTGTAAGTTTCAAGTGCTACCTACCATCGGTTGTTTTAGGAGGTTTTTCCATCAGAATCGACTTTAACTCGGAGAAAAATGAGTCGCGGCATTTGTCCAGAATAATTCAGCTTCTTTTACCAGACCGATGATGAGTTGATTTTCGGCACAGCTGTTTAGGAAGCACAGGACCACAGAGGCGATCGTTGTATACAGGGTGTTGAAAAACTGTTCCCGAATATTTCAGGAGCGGATTGTACAGGTCAAAATAAGAATTTTTTCTTCCTACAAACATGTGTCCGAAAATCCCCCCCCCCCCCCTTTTGAGCTACAGCCCCCCAAACTTTTAAAAAATTGACGGTTTTTTTGGAATAGCGACCACTATTATGAACCAAATGTCTTAAAAATTGGTGTTCGATGGTAATTTTACGTGTAAAGTCCATTAAAGACCTCGAGAATTTCAGAAATTGAGTCTGACTGTGCTTTTCACGCAATCTCGTACCTTTAACGGCACGAATTTTATGTTACGGATTAAAAATGTGAAGAATAATTACCGAAATCAGATGCGAAAAACCCTTAGAAAGATTTTTGGTCCTCTTTGTTTCTTTTGATACGACGCGTTTTAAGTGAGATAATCGCTGCACAGTGTGGAAAAGTCAGCGCTTTTACCATGAAAAGCGGCAGTGAGTATGCAACCCGCCTTTCCGCTGCTTCTTAGGGCCGGCCGCTATGGTAAAAGCTCTGACTTTTCCACACTGTGCAGCGATTATCTCGCTTAAAACGCGTCGTGTCAAAAGATACAAAGAGGACCAAAAATCTTTGTAAGGGTTTTTCGCATCTGATTTCGGTAATTATTCTTCCAATTTTTAATCCGTAACAAAAAAATTCGTGCCGTTAAAGGTACAAGATTGCGTGAAAAGTGCAGTCAGACTCAACTGCTGAATTTCTCGAGGTCATTAATGGATTTTACACGTAAAATTACTATCGAACACCAATTTTTAAGACATTTGGTTCATAATAGTGGTCGCTACTCCAAAAAACCGTAAATTTTTTAAAACTTTAGGGGGCTGTAGCTCAAAAGGGGGGCATTTTCGGACACATGTTTGTAGGGAAAAAAAAGTCTTATTTTGACCTGTACAATCCTCCCCTGAAATACTCGGGAACAGTTTTTCAACACCCTGTATAATCATTTTATTTGATAACGACAGGCCAGAATTAAGTCGAAAGAGCCACTACATATACTTTTGAATTTGGTCATTATTTGTTGCCGCTTCTTCTGAAGATTGCATTTACGGTAAAGGTATAAATAAATAAATTGTATAGGTTTCAACTGTATAAAAAACGCATTGGCGGATACAGGGGGGGGGGGGGGCGAAAAGGGGCGATCGCCCCCCCCCCCCCCGTTCGACCAAAAAATGGGGAAAAAGAGGGAAAGGTGTTGAGAACTTAATGCACAACAATGACTTAACTGATACTTTACTATTTTAATGATTAATGTTTCACGTTTAGGGGGTTTGACATGTTTTATTTCTTACCGTAAGACTTTTCGATATTGATAGGTTGACAGACTTTTTTGGTTATAATTATTTGTTACTTATCTAAGGGCTACCTAAGTCTGTGGCACCTGTGCACGGTGCTCGACAAAAGGGAAGGTGAAAAAGAGGAGGGTTACGTGGTTAAAGGGGTCACCGGGGGGCGAAAATCCCAAGTTCGCCCCCCCCCCCGTTTGCGAGGGCTGGACCCGCCAATGAAAAAACGCGAATGAAACTACTTTGCTACTTACCGATAAAACGCTGACGTACACCGAAAGTCATCACTTTTTTTCCTTCCTCCGAGGCTGTTTTTTTGGTTTTAATGAACAACATAACATTGAAAAAAATCGTAACTGCGATTAATTGATTGGCAGTTTTAATGAAGATCAAGAAAATCAATAGAATAGGTAACCCACAAAAAATAATATTAATTAAAAAAAAATAAAAAAAAATAAATAAATAAAAAAAAATATTTACTTTCAAAAACCACGCACTGTGTAAATAAAAGCGCACTCTACACGATGGGTGTTTACTTACGATAAAAGTCGAGTGATAAATGATACCACGATGGAAGAATAAAAAGATGAAAAGATGAGGGATATACGATTTAGACCAATGAATTGTGAAACTTTAGGTTCGGTTCTAAAGTAGAGATCATATCTAGCTTTCTCGCCATCTTAATCAGTTCTTTTTGTGTTGACGATCGATTTTGTTGATATTTTAGGCATTTACGGTAAATGTATCTTAGGAACACCACGAGAACTAACGCAAGGAGGATTGTGTATATTACATTCACGTGATTGATGCCCGATTCTTGGATTGGCTGCGGGATTTGTTGACTTGTGACTACGTTGTTACTAATGCCGATGGTGGGATTGGAAGACGCGTGAGTTTGCGTGGAGTAAAAACCGCCCATGATGTGCTCTCGCCTCGGTGCGTGGCGCGGGCCGCGAATTTGAAACAACTAAACTGTGAAAATGGATGAATGTGTGACAATTTTTTATGTTGGACGCCACCGATCTTATCTATTTGGATAAGGATTCCTGTTAACTGTGAGTGTGAGTCAGCGAGTTATAGCCATAGAGGCGAGAGAGGCTCATACATGTTATAAGTCGTTTATCAAAGTGTGACAACATGCATGGGTGATCTGAGTCTACTTTGTTTGCCTTTTTTTTTTTTTTTTTTTTTTTTTTTTTTTTTTTTTTTTTTAACCTTTAAATCAAAAGTTGTAATGGGTCTGTTGCACACTTGGGCTAGAGCGTTTTAAAATATCAATTCTTATGTATAAAGCTGTAAAAATGACAATGGCAGCATCAGAAAACACAAAAATTCATTAATAAACTCACAATTTGCGAAAAACACTAGACACTATTCACCCCTGTATCTTTCCACCACGTGCACGATATTTCGCAAAATTAGCGCGGCACATTCAAATAAACACGGCCGTCCTTCATCACAGCTGACTTCATAAACAAATAAACGGTAAAGACGGACGGCGTCTGTTTGAATTCTTACGTCTCAATATCCTCAATTCCTCACAAAAGATTAAGAAAGGTACGGAAACCGACATTTGTGTCGAAAACTTATCAAAATGAAACAATAATAGGTACTCAGGAGTTTCAAGTATGATTCCAACTTCAATCATCATCTTCGGAACTCCTGCGTGTTATTGTTTCATTTTGATAAGTTTTCGACACAAATGTCGGTTTCCGTACCTTTCTTAATGTTTTGTGAGGAATTGAGGATATTGAGACGTAAGAATTCGAGCAGACACTGTCAGTGTTTACTGTTTATTTGTTTGTGAAGTCAGCTGTGATGACAGTCGGCCGCGATTATTTAAATGTACCGCGCTAATTTCGCGAGATATCGTGCACGTGGTGGAAAGATACAGGGGTAAATAGTGTCTAGTGTTTTTCGCAATTTGTGAGTTTAATACTGAATTTTAGTGTTTTCTGATGCTGCCATTGTCATTTTTACAGCTTTTTACACTAGAATCGATACTTTAAAACGCTCTACCCGAAGTGTGCAACAGACCCATTAATCAACGAGCTATAGCGATAGAGAGACTGATACATGTTATAAGTCCTATCTCAAAATGAGGCAGAATGTGAGCATGGGTGATCTGATTCTGGTTTCTTTGCCTCATGTTTTCTAATCTTAACCCTTTGAGACACGCATTATGAAAAAGTAGTCACATCAATCTTGGACCCAAGTCATTGAACTAGTTGAACTTGTCTCATCTAAATTGATGTGCATCCCTATTTTTTCAAAATCCCGTAAGACTCTATGTTAAACCTTGTACACACATGTGTACACCGTGTCGGAAAGGGTTAAATTGGAAATTGTAACTAATCCAGTGGAAAGTGGTTTTAAACGAAATTGCAAACGTTTTTTTCCGAGGGAAGAGGGAGAAAACAGGCTTGAAATCTTTTTAAAATATAGATATGTTACGGGAAAAAAAATGTGTACCTACCTAAATGTATACGAGTTTGTGTAGCCTTAGTTATAATTGAGGCGTTTTATGTAAGAAGGGTTTTTTTTTAATAAAACACTTTAATCGATTCGTCATATCAATAATAGTATCTCACCAATATCTCAGCTCAATATCTTGAAAACTCAGCGATTACGAGGTGTTTTCGTGAATAGAGACTTCGTTGTTACATGGGCGTTGCGACGCCAATCTCAAGTTCTCCAAAAATCACCGAAAACTATGATCGCAGTTTTGGGGACTTAGGAGTCGTAGAAGCGTAAAAACGCAAAACATCTTTCGTGTTGGAAACCATCCCAAGTACAAGAAAAACGCATCGATTTTTCGACTCAATCGATAGTTTTCGATATATTTTGATATAAAGGCATTTTGGGCTACATTTTTGGATATACCTGGCAACGCTGGAAAGATAGCTTGATGGTTTTTTTTCCGTAAAAGTAAATGCCATAAGGACCATCTCTGCCAAAAATCAGCTTATGCTTATTTTTTCCTGGTATTTTGTGGTATCTTTAAGGCGGCGAAACTTGTTTTACGTAAAAAGGGGTTCCTTGGAGTCAACTTCAAACTATTGTGTAAAACACAGAAATTCACGGATTTTGACAAACTTTAAGCCAATATGTCCGTAAATAAACCTAGTTTTAGGGGAAAAAAATATTTTAGCCATCATGGCTCAGTTGGTAGAGATCAAGTTACAAAACTTTGAATGCGTTTTTCTTCCAATTACAAAACTGCAAAGAACCCCTTTTCACATAAAACGTCTCAATTACTCCAACAGTGTAAGTAGTGTAAAGTATCAATTCCAACTGAAAAGTTTGAGTTACTTAATTACTGTCCATTAGGGCTCAAATTGTAGCCGTTTTGCGTAGCCTCAGCCAATTACTCCAACAGAGTAGTTTAAAGTATCAATCACAACTGAAACTTTTGAGTTACTGTCCATTAGGGCTTAAATTTTATCAGTTTTGTCTGATTTAATTTAGATCAATTAAATTGGTTACAAACAAAAGAGCAAGTGTTTTAGAGTGGCTATCTGGACACAGAAATCGATATGACTGTTTCTTCTGGAAGGATTTTGCACGATAAAGAAAAACTGGCTCATGACATAAAAAAAGCAAAATTCTCTCACCTGGATATAGTTGCGATTTAGAATGGGGCTGTTGCACACTTTTGCTATAAGCGATTTCCTCAAAAAAAGTCAATAATTATGCGGTACAAACACTAGAATTTCTGTTACAAGTGCCATGCAGTGGCATAGCGAGCAATTTGGCAACACTACAGGTTGTATATTCAAACCCATGAAAAAGGTCGAGCCACAGAATAATACAATCAGAACGGAAACTCCCATAAGAGCCAATGGAAGCAAGTTTGGAATTTAACGGCACCAATAGGCAACGCTGTGGTCCTATATCCCAACATGGCGGACGAGTGTGATTTGTGTTGAAACTCATTTATTTCTGTGAATTCTGGAAAGAAATCTCAGTTTCCGGCCTCATTTTTATTTTACTGGCATTTCAGAATAAAAATTTCGCGGATTATGTCCTACATTTTTTTTTTTTTTTTTTCGCGTGCGAATCCAGATGTAAACATCCTATATCCCAACATGACGGACGCGAAATGAATTTGCTTCAAAATCCGACAGAGTTTCCGTTCTGATTGTATTATTCTGTGATAATGTGGCCGCGACAATCACCATCCATCAGTGTTAATTTTACTAATTTTTAGTGTTTTAGAATAATTCTACGCCTACTATTTCACTTCATCATCGCTATTTTATGTATTTTGAGACGCTGATTTCAAAAATGCTATCAGTTTTCATTAAACTAGCCTAGATTTTACGTTAGTTCGAAATTACGTCTTAGCAAAAACTTCGAAATTCTGAAAAAAAGTATGAGTTTTGAGTAAAAACTAAGGCCGAATTTGAAATCAGCGGGTCAAAATACATGGAAACGACGCGACAGGGCTGAGAAAGAGGTATCTTATATGATGAGGTTTCACGTTCATAACAGCCGAACACACTACTACGTCGCTTTCACTTCCCGCCTATTCCCCGTGTTTTCCGAATGTCACCGTTCAACACCATGCGACATCTAAAGATGTTGACTCTTGTTTTACAAGTTATGTTGTTGAATCCCCGAAAATTCGGAGTGCCTCAAATCTTCCTTATGTATTTTAGCGTAGTGCTCCGTCTCTATTCGTCTCTGATGGTCTCGGACCCTGGTGTCCCTGGTCCGTGGCACTCTCTGGATCGAAAGTAGTGGCGTATCGAGCAATTTAACTACGTTGTAATTTCTCCATTTAAACCCATTGATTATATCGAACTGCAAAAAAAAAAAAAAAACAAAACAAAAAACAAAAAAAAAAAAAAACAAAAAAAAAAAAAAAAACTGACAAATACATTTGAAATCAGTTTTAAAACGAAGATTCAAGTGTTTTAGAGTGGCTATCATCTGGACACATAAATCGATATAACTGTTTATTTTGAAAGGATTTGCACGATAAATAAGAAACTGCACATGACAGAAACAAGCAACATTTTCATACCTGGATAACAATAGGGCAGTTAATTGCAAGGGTCTGTGATGTTGTGTTTTTTTTTTTTTTTAAGAAAATGAAATACTTGATGATGATTTGAGAACAAAGATGCATTTGGTTTCTAATTATGTCCCATTGCTCCAGAGATGAGATTTTCGCCCAAAATAGTTTGTTTTAAATGGGAATTCCGTGTAGTGACGTCACTACGCTCACTATCAGTTGCGGAGCGTGCAATTTTGCAACGTTGTAATGCGTCCATTTAAATCCATTAAAAAGATTGAACTATTGGGTGTTCGGTGAACACTGAACACCTTTGCATTCGAATTTTAAATAGGTTTAAATGGACGCATTACAACGTTGCCAAATTGCACGCTACGCCGCGCCACTGCCCACGATTTGTCTCAACTTTACACTTGTTTATCTCCGAAACCGGGACATTTTGGAAACAACCAAAGGCACCATTGTTCTCAGCTCATCAAGTACTGCTATTTTTTTTAAAAAAAAAAAAAAACACATAATTTCAGACCCTTGCAACTGCTTCATTGTATTGGAATTCTGTGTCCAGATATCCACTCTAAAACTCTTGCGCTTTCGTTTTAAACCAATTTCTACTGGATTAATTGCATTTTTTGATTTAAGGGGAAAAAAGTGAGGCAAACAAACCAGATTCAGATTGTCCAGGCTATCACACTTTGGGATGGAACTTGCAACACGCATCGCAGCCTCTAGAAAAAAAAAAAAAGTCCAGTGTGCGCCGGGACACATTCTCGAATGAAGAGAATGAGTCATGTAAGTTGGAGGAATTGGGGCATCGGTCATCGCTGATTCCCCAGTCTCGCTTGCACATTTGATTATCAATTTCGCTAAAAATTTTCCTTTGTTGCCAAGTGCGCATTGTTTTTTGTTTTTGTTTGTTTTTTGTTTTTTTTGGGATTTGTGCTCGGGCAGATTTGTCATCCCTGCGCCCCAGAGGGCTGTTGCACACTTTTGTCGTATTAAGGGTCAATGGGTCTGTTGCAAACTTTTGCTACAGCAATAAAAAGTGTTTACTCCAATGTAAAATCGCCTGAAAAGTCCATTGGTGGCATCATAAAGTCAATAAATACAATATTAAACTCACAAGAGGCGTTTATCGAAGTCCAAGATGGCGGCAAAATATCGAGGAATCTGAATGTATGCACCGTGATCATCCAAGGATTGCCAACTTTGACAACCTCACTGCAGATAGAGGTTATGTGTTTATTTACGTTGTGATTGGTTGTGATGGATATTGTGAGGTTGGCTATCCTTGGATGTTCGTGGTGCATGCATACAGATTGCTCGATATTTTGCCGCCATCTTGGATTTCATTAAACGCATTTTGTGAGTTTATTGTTGCATTTCATTGCTTTCTGATGCCATCATTGGACTTTTCAGGCGATTTTACATTAGATTGCAGACTCTATAGCGCTGTAGCAAAAGTTTGCAACAGACCCATTGTCTTCCCCCAACGGGATCCCTATTTCAAAATACCCGATTCATACCCCCTGACCCCCTACTCCACTCCCAGACATTAGAGGGGCACCCAAAACAGCTGCAGAAGAGTAGCCAACATCGACATGGTGAAGCAAACCTTGCGAAAATTTACATTGTTTTACAGCAAAAGTTAGCAAGAGCCCCATTTTTCAGCGGCGGCTCGTGCTATTTGGCAACACCGTATTTGCTCCATTTGAATCTATGTTTAACAATCGATTGCTGGTGAAGCGCTCCTCCACTTTCAGGCGATTTTACATTAGATTGTACACTCTATAGCGCTGTAGCAAAAGTTTGCAACAGACCCATTCAGATGCAAAAGCCTGCGAAAATAACGATAGTATAGTATGCTAAAAACTCACTAAATCCTCTCCGAAACTCATTAAACGCATGTATTTGAATGTATGATAAACAATCGATTCTTGGAGGGGCCATGGTCCCGTGACTAATCGATTATTTGCCATGCAATCAAATGGGACGAATACACTGTTGCCAGATTGCTGGATCCACCTATGCTCTGTTCGCGGGATAAGGAGAAACTTGCCGATTCCGATAGAAACGCAAAGTGGCGAAGCGTGAAGTTTGGCAACAATGTATTTTCTCCATTTAAATTCACCAAAAAAGTCGAATGCTCCAGTCATCGGCGATGACCAGGCATTTCGACCTTTCTAATGTGTTTAAATGGGGGAAAAGGAACGTTGCCAAATCGCTCGCCTCGCCACTGGAAACGCACCACGTTGCAACGCCGCGAACCTTTGAATTCAAACATTAGCGCTCACGCAGGCTCTGTCCTATACAGGGCTGCCGTTTTTCGTATAATCAATGCTATTTTTCAATTCACCGATGATTCCATCGGTTGAGAAAAGGTTTCACAGTTCAGTTCAGTGTATGACTGTAATGAACTAAAATACTCGCATCTGTAATCTTTTCTCAACCGCGGTGGAGTCGTCGATGACTTTAAAAAACTTGCGGATATTTTAATTAATCAACGGAGTCTCCACCGATTAAGGAAATATTACGGATCAGAGTATTTTCGTGCATTACAGTCATGCACTGACCTGAACTGTGTAATCTTTTCCCAACCGGTGGAACCATCGGTGAATAGAAAAATAGCATTGATTATACGCAAAACGGCAGCCCTGGTCCTATACTCGACCGGGCCCGTGCTATGTTCGATGCATCGCTATCGAAGTTTCGACGTTGACCTGACATCGAATGGTTGCGATACTGATGTCGATGTCAATCGATGCATCAAAACTCGTTACTTTTCGATATATCGACTAAAAACAGACCTAAGCGTAATTTTTTCCTCCTAAACTATCTCAAAAGCATAAACAATAAACATGTATCATGATTTTCAGTGATTTCTCATTTTTGACGTGTTAAAATTTGTTTCGATGCATCGATAAAATGTCGATGTTTTTTGGAGATCGAACTTTGATGCACAAAACTAGACATCGCAAAGCCCTATACTCGACCCTCCAGCGAGACGATACCTAGAATCACCTGTTTATGCTTTTTATCTATACAAAAGTCAAATTAGAAACTGTCACAGATACGACAAAATGGACGGCATTTAGGCACAAGGGTCGTTAGCCGGCAAAATGGAGCTGTTACAAACTTTTGCTACAGGCTTATTAATAGTTGATTGTGGGATAATACCCTGTAAAATAACGATTAGCGCACTAAAAAATCACGAAATCTACTCCTAAACTCACAAAATGCTTTTAAATGCGAGACCGTAATGGCGGCCGAGGCCGCGGTTTTCTTATGGCAATTATATGCTTCTTCTTCTTCTTCTTCTTCTTGTGTGGTGTTGCGAGGACACCTCGTGTAGATGGCGCTGATTGAAAATAGGGAGCCCCGATGAAAACCGCGGCCCCGGCCGCCATTACGGTCTCGCGTTTAAAAGCATTTTGTGAGTTTAGGAGTGGATTTCGTGATTTTTTAGTGCACTAAACGGCATTTGTACTGAGTATTACCCCATAATCAACTATTAATAAGCCTGTAGCAAAAGTTTGCAACAGCTCCATTAATCGATATTAACTCTTCTCCACCCCCCGGAGATTTATTTTTTTAAAGAGTCCGATTAAATTACACCCTTAAATGGATTCTTCAACAAATAAATCTCCGAGGGCAGCGAGCAGTGGCGGCTCGTGAAATTTGGCAACCGTGTCCTCCTCCTATGTAACCAATGTAAAACAATCGATTCTCCCGGAGGCTGCCAGCCTCCGCAAGAATCGATTATTTTACCTACGTTTAAATGGAAAACTTGCATGGTTGCCAAATATCACGAGCCGCCACAGGCAGCGAGGAATCAATTTCGACTAATATTGTTGTCTAACGACCATGGGGTCGAAATTTTGTCCATTTTGTCGTATCTGTAACAGTTTCTAATTTGACTTTTGCATAAATAAAAAACATATATAGATGAGAGGCGATTCTCGGTATTGCTTTGTCCCGCTGACCTGGAGGTAGGCCTCCAGGCCGTAATACTACAAATTACTGCCGAAGTCATACTTACTAGCGGCCATCTTGGATTTTGATATTTTGAAAAACTAATATCAAAAATGAATTCAGCGACCCAAAAAGCCCCATCCACCAAGCTTGAATGAAATTATAATTGGTGGAGCAACGAATTTTTTCGTAGAATCGTAAGTCAGCAAAACTCTATTTTTGGCTAAATTTGAAACTTTGCGCAGTCATAAGTCTTTCACAGAACGTTTTCCGGCAACGCGATTTGCGCCATTCGAAAGCTTATATAATCAGCTTTCTTTCGGAAGTTCTTTGTTCAGATCCCTACCTTGCGCATATTTTTCAAACTCAAAAAACGGTTTTTTGAAAAGTTCAAAAATCAAAAAAATGGCAAAAATGGGCTCAAATATTTTTTAAACTAAACTTCGATGCACAACAATCGAAAGATCTTTAAGAGACGCATCTTTTGACGCAAAGTTCTTGTCAATACCTCTTTTTCTATAAAAGTTTTATGGAGCATTAAAGGTTTTGACTTTGACCCCCTGCCCCCCCCGCTCCAAGTTGACCAGATTAAAAAAAAACTGCACATATTCTGAAAGCTGACACTTAGCTCTATCATTTTCCTGAAAGTTTCATCCACTTCTCAGGAAGGCCACTCCTAATGGTAGCTGGATGGACCCCTTTGGCCTTAACTCACTAATTTTTTTTAAGTTTTTAATTTTTTCTTTATTATAATTTCATGAACGCATGTGATCGTACTATACCTACGTACAATATTACATTAAAACGTTTTTGAAACAATCTCCTCGTTCAGAAGAGGGGGGGGGGGGCGCACCACAACTATCGAGGCTTTACATTCTGGGCCCTGGGGGCCTCTTAGGAAATTTCGTCAAGGCCTCTCGTGTTCGCTATTAAGCCACGGGTGCTCTCAAATGGCACCTTCCTGATTCGAGACATTGTCAATGTTCTTTTTAATGCGGAAATAGACTTACACGCAGACTCGTTAATCTGAAGGTCTTTAAAACGCTTCCAAGGTAGAGGGCTCTCGAAACGTCCCCTCTACTCATTCGAGGCATGATCAATGATATTTTTACTAGGGAAATAGACTTATGAGCAGGCCCGTTTATCTAACGGTCTTTTAAAGCGCTTACATGGCAAAGAGCTCTCGGACTGCTCAGTGCTCATTCAAGGCATTGTCTCTCTAGGCCCCAGGATTTCAAATCTTTTGCAACTGAGGCAATTACCAATTTAACTCATGACAACTCTTGACTCTTTCACACAAAGGCAAAAGGGTGACGTCAACGAAACCCCACTTGCCTTGCGAGAGCAGCTCTCCATAAGAGACAATGAGTGCGAGAGAGAGACCATTTTCGTGAAACGGTCTCTCTCTCGCTCGCCCTCCCCGCTGCGAGTTGCGAGAGCAACTCTCCATAACCATTTCCAGCACCCATTAAGGATTTTGAACTTTTTGAACTTTTTTTGTGCTTTGTTGTCTCTTAGGTAGTCTAATGATGCATGATTTTTTTCAGCTCGGTTTGACCAATAGAAATGCCCGAAATAGAGTGTTACAACAGTTGTACCACTTCCCCGCTGGGACCCCCACTTTCGCCCTGGGTTGAGCATTAAAAAAATGTTAAATTTCATTAAAAAAAATTACAAAAATTCACTAAGAATGGTTACAAGTAGAAACACTTGAACCTGAACAATTAGAAGTTCATAATTTTACCAAAATCCTAATGTTTCATGCTGTAAACGTAAAAAAAAACAGAGAATTCCGTTCAATTTTGGACCCATTTCCCCCCATAGTCTGTTTTATTGACCATTTTTCTTCAGTTTTTGTCTTCTTTGCGATAATATGTATTGATATTATGTATAAGTAATGGAATAACCATAAGAAAAAGATAATACTGAAGTTTGCATAGATTTTTGTCTCTTTTTACATGCGAAAAATCAACTTTTTTCATTAAAAATTTGGTCAGCCGGGTCAAATTAGTTTAATTTAATTTGTATTTCTTTTTACTGGAAAAGTAGATTAGGTCTTGTTTTACTGATCTAATGAGACAACCTCCCCCCCTCCCCCCAATTGAAAAAAAAAGGAAAATAGGTATAACAGCTCTTTGACTTGTTGTCAGCTCCTGCGGGGATGTGGTACAAATAGGTACCACGTCTAAAAGCCCTATTTAGAAAGAACGAAAGCATAAAATCAAAATCTGATGCAATAGGCGTGAAGCTGAGATCATAAATAAACAGAAAATATATGATTTACTTAGCAAAATTACTTTGGACCGCCTCGGGAGCAAGATTTGCAGCCGGTTCTTGATTTGGCTGCTATGTAACCTCAAAATCCGATGAAACATGATGAATAAACATTAAACAGTACTACCAACCCGATTTTCGTGAAACAAAATATATCCACCAGAAAGCAGAACTTCCTAGACCTACTGTATGTGGTACAAACCTTGTACCACTGCGCGCCTTCCAAAAAAAAAAAAATATATATTTTCGAAGTGGTACAACACATTTTAAATTGGAAGATTAACAAAAATCGATTTTCAAATATTCAAGGACACGCAAATATTTTTGGCCAGGTTTTTGGGGTAAATACTCCTACGTGCAACAGTTGTACTCGTACCACATTGCTGGAAAGGGATAGGAGACAACGAGTGCGAGAGAGAGACTATTTTCGTAAAACGGTCTCTCTCTCGCTCCCTTTCCCCGCTGCGAGTTGCGAGAGCAACTCTCCATAAGAGACAATGAGTGCGAGAGAGGGACTTTTTTCGTAAAACGGTCTCTCTATCGCTTTCCTTCCCCCTTGCGAGAGCAACTCTCCATAAGAGACAATGAGTGCGAGAGAGACCATTTTCGTAAAACGGTCTCTCTCTCGCTCTCTTTCCCCGCTGCGAGTTGCGAGAGCAACTATCCAAGAGAGACAATGAGTGCGAGAGAGGGTCTTTTTTCGTAAAACGGTCTCTCTATCGCTTTCCCTCCCCCTTGCGAGAGCAACTCTCCATAAGAGACAATGAGTGCGAGAGAGAGACCATTTTCATAAAACGGTCTCTCTCTCGCTCTCTTTCCCCGCTGCGAGTTGCGAGAGCAACTCTCCATAAGAGACAATGAGTGCGAGAGAGGGACGGGACGTCTCTAAGAGCGCCTTCAATTTCAGACAACGCAACACCAACTCCGGAACGTGGGATTAGTTATCTTCAAGTTTAAAATGTGTTTTCAGTGCAGGCGTTTGGTTGACGTAACGAGGTTTAGCGATAGAGAGGCTCATACATGTTAAGTCCTACCCCAAACTGAGGCAGCACGGTTCTGATTATGGATTGTTTGCCTTATATTTGTTGACCTCAAATCAAAAATTGTAATAAGTCAGTGGAAATTAGTTTTAAATGGAAAAGCAAGTGTTTTAGAGTTGCTACATATATCTATAGACACAGAATTTTAATACTAACGATGTATTTGAGAAAATGTGGCTTGTTTCTGTCGCATGAGTCAGTTTTTCGATTGTGCAAATCCTTCCAGAAGGAACAATTTTATTTCGATTCCTGTGTTCAGACAGACCCCCTCAACTACTTGCACTTTCGTTTAAAACCAATTTCAAGTGGATTTGTCGCAACTTTCTTTTTATGGTTAAAAAAAATGAGACTTACAAAACCGAGCCCGTGTAAAAATGTCCATAAGAGATATCCTTCATTCATGGCTTTACCAGTATACCTCCTTGAAGTCTCAAAATCACGTCCCATAAATCCTCTGTATTGAAAGCTCGTTGGTTTGGCGTTACCATCGACTAAGGGTCCCTTGAAGAGAACTTATACGAATGGAATGTAGGATAGAGCATCTTCCATTGCGCCAGCCACCATCAGCATCACGCTTTCATGTACAATGTTATAATAGTACAGCCAATGGTGCAACGAAAGTGACAGCTCGTGCAATTTGAAAACCATGCTTCTTTGCCATTTAAACCTATGCAAAAGTATCGATTTATTGGGGGTGCAATGGGTCTGTGCATACTTTTGCTACAACAATAAAGAACCTTGATTCTTAAGTAAAATTCGGCGAAAATAACGATGCGCATATTAAAAACGTTCAAAATCCTCTCATTAACTCAGGAAATCACTTCAATTTCAAACAGCCCGCGCTACACTAGACACTATTTGCACCGGTATACTACTACATAGACGGAGCCACCGTGCATAAGTGAACAACGTCGTAACTACAAAATGGTGGAATTTCTTTTTTAATACGTGAAATATAAGCTGCATTTGCTGTCTGGTCTTTTCGGTTTATCAAAGATTACAAAATAATATAAGAAATGTACGCATCTGAAAGAAAAATTTCAATGTTTGTAAGTTCTGTTCATGTTTACATAAACGAGATGGTTCCATCTATGTAGTTATAAGTCGGTGATATAGTGTCTAGTGTAGCGCGGGTTGTTTGAAATGGAAGGTATTTTCTGAGTTAATGAGTGGATTTTGAATGTTTTTACTGTGCGCATCGTTATTTTCACAGAATTTTACGTTAGAAACAATGAGTTATATTGATGTAGCAAAAGTACGCAACAGACCCATTGCACCTCCTCAAGATAGATCGTTTCTCAAGGTTTAAATGGAGGTATTGCGATGTTGCCACATTGCGCAAGCCGCCAGTGTGCAACGAGAACCTCTTCTATCTCTCTTATGAGAAGAAAAGGTTTGCAAGCTGCGCGTTACCTTTTTCCCCGTCATTAGTTATCTAAAATGCGGCTATTGGTAGATCTCCCCCGCCTGCACCTGCTGAGGCAAGGACGATAAGCCCCCCCCCCCCCTCCTCTCCGTTGAACTTCGTCTACCCAAAATGAGACATACAGGGTGTTTCAGGTTTAACCAACAAAAAATAATAAAAAATAATAGTTCTAACTACGTTCTTTAAAATGGCACAAATCACTATACTCGACCCAGTGAATCGAACACGTGTAATAAAACAGTGTTAGGGACTGGAGCAATCGAGACGGTTTGAGCAGTTCTTAGCATAGGTTAAGCAACGGTCTCTAGAGGAAATTGTTCCCCAAATAGAAACCGTTGCTCAATCTAAGTACCCAGGACTCGCCACGAGGAGGCGCCTGCTCTTAGAGTCCCGCCTGGAATAAAACACACACAAACAACAACAACAACAAAAACAAAAAGAGAAACACGAGGGGGGGATACACGGTTTGCGAAATGGAGAAAAAAATGAAACTAAGAATAAAAAACACTTGTGGAAATTAAGAGGTTTTAAAAATCTCGCGAACCCGCGGTGATCGTTAAAATCCCGTAATTAAGAGGTTTTAAAAATCTCGCGAACCCGCGGTGATCGTTAAAATCCCGTTACTCCACTAGAAAACAAGCAGGTACATGATAAGAAATAAGTAAAGAAAAAAAAAAAAAAAAAAAAAAAATGGAATTGAAGAGGGTTTGAAAATCTCGCGAACCCGCGGTGATCGTTAAAAATCCCCTCACTCAACTAGAAAACAAACGGGTACATGACATGAAGTGGAGAAAAAAAAGAAGAAATGAAAGAAAGAATAAATGAAAGAAAGTGTAAAACAAAACAAAAAACAAAAAACAAACTCTTGTGGAAATGAAGAGGTTTTAAAAATCTCGCGAACCCGCGGTGATTGTTAAAACTAAGAAAAACTAAGACTAAACTAAGAAAAACTAAGACTAAACTACGAGTAGAAATTAAGAGTAGGAATGAGAAGGTTTTAAAAATCTCGCGAACCCGCGGTGATCGTTAAAATCCAATCAACCTACTGGGAAAAAAGGGAAATACTTCAAAGACGGTCTGAATACACGTGGCTCTCGCTAAAGTTACGGAGTATGCCATTACGTCACCGAACATCTTAAACATCTAATGACCGGGTGTAAACACCACTAACAACCGGGGTTGTAAGCCGGGAGAGCGGTTTAAAATGCCCGGATCTATGCAAGCGGAAAAACCGTAACTTGAAAGAACCCAGGGCGTTCTGGCACGGGTTTGAAGAAGATGGGAACTTCTTATGAACTAAAAACTTATAAACTAAAACTGAAAAACTTAGCTGTAGTTGGGCATGACGCGACGACGAGGACTGAACTGAAGAAGTGAAAATGATCATCGTTGATCTATGAAACGGGCAGCGTCAACAGTCATTGAAACCAACCCCCACCCTTTTTTGGCTTTGTTTATACCGGCGAAGAAGCTGATTGGCTATAATTGCTGCTACACATAAAAGAACCAATCACAGCTGGAGTCCTTTTCAACAGCGTAATTCTTGGAGAGGGGGGAGGAGAACTATTCCCACACTTTACCTTGCCCTAAAGAATCTTGAAGTTCTCTGCTGTGGTGCATGGTTCACCGAAGTATTTACCAAAATGAATGCCCCCCCCGCCCCCCCCTCCTTTGAAAACAAATGCGAAATCGACCATGTTTCGATGCTTCCGCCCTCCAGTGTTTCTGAAGGCCGAAAACTCCCCAGTGTTTTCTTTCGGAGGCCTAAAAAACGACATTCTTTCTGGCTGTTATGAATTTGCTACAATAATAATATGTCATCATCAGTGCGTCCAACGATTTAAATACAATAATTTAACCCTTAACTGCATGATTTTTTTTTTTCAATAAAATAATTTTTTTTTAGTACAATTTTGATTCTTGAGACAGGGAAAAATAGTGAAAAAATTCTTTCCATTATATTTCAATGGTAAAGAGCCTGAATATTAATTGCTCCAAATATGGCCTTACCCGAATTTAGGTAACCATGCAACAGAAAATAAAGTTTTCAGGCTAAAAAAAAAAGAAAAATTAAAGTAGTAAAAAATAAGTTAGTAAGTTTCAATAGTTGTTTTTTTTGTATATGATACCCCTGCGTTACTCCCAAACATAACAATGAAAATCGGAAAATCTCTATCAGATTTTCAGTAAGCTATTTTCAACCACTCTGCACGTTCTCTATCCTGTGCTGCGCGCTCTAGGACAAAATCGACAATTCTTACTCGTTTAGTATCTGTTCCACATGTGACCCACCATGCAGCGACAGTACAACTCAAGTCCCCTACTTTTATATAAGGCTTCAAAGTAATTGTTCCAGATCTGGGCTCATCTGCAGTTAAGGGTTAAATAGAGTTATACCGAGATTTCAAAGCTTCCTAACATATATGCTTCAAGCGTGCTCGGTCAGTTTTTTTAAGTTTTTGAGGAAACGTTGCGGACCGTATCAGGGGCTAGAAGGGCTATAGTCCCCCCACTTTTTTGGGTGGGGGCTAATAATCGGGGAAAAGTCATCACTTGAGACTTGAGAAGCAAAAAAAAAAAAAAAAAAAAAAAAATTAGCCCCCCCTCCCCACTTTTTTTGAGGGTCCTCCTATGGTTTGAAACTCAATAATTACCCAGCAAAGTGCTTGATTTCAGTGAGGCAGTGAGTCAATGATCCGAGATGGTTTGTTAACTTCTTTCAAGAGATTAAAATTCGTTGGTAAATTGTTTTATTACTCTTAATTGACGTGTCACAATTCATACGAGTCGATTTAGCAGAATTTTCTCAACGAATGGATAGGTCGTAAGTACCTACCAGTTTATTGAAAATTCGAAAAGACTGTCTCAGTTAAAAAGTACAAATAATAGTGTGTTTTATGTTTGGCGTGTGTTGAGTAACTCCTTATTATGCGTATTTTTCAACTATGAGATAGTGTTCTCGAATTTGCGATAAAGTGACACTTATGACCTACCGATTTGTTGAGAAAATTGTGTTAAATTGATTTAAAGAAATTCCTTCAGTATGATTCTGCTTCGTTTTTGAAAGGAATTTCCTTAAAGAAAAACCCCACGTTAATATGTCCATAAAGCCGACAAATATTTGGGACCACTTATTTCCCTCCATTTTCAGCCAATCAGAAGCCGACTCTTATCAGCGTTGACTACGCCAGCTCTCTCTTTATGAGCTCATAACACTACCGCAACCAGGATCACTTCCATCTCTCTCATTTCCCATTTGAATGTATAAATAGGAAAAGGACAGAAAGAGGGGGTTTTATCCCCTTTCCCATCCTTGTCTTACATACGTTTTTTAATGGAGAAAAGAGAGAGAGTTGAAGAAACTCTCGGTGCGCTACTGGCTCATAACAGTCAAAACAAGCATCATTTTCCTCGGAGTAACAAAGAACTTTGAAAGCAATTAAATGCAGGAAAAGAAAGAAAAAGAAAAAACAAGCAGTGGACCTCCAATACATGGTATGTATTGGTAAAGCGTGCCGTGGTGTAATTGGAATTTTAACCAAATATAATACAAAAATGTCTTCCATCGCTTTAAATGGTAACACGAAAACCATAACAACCTTTTCGAACGAAGCACCACTAGATAGAGTCTAACGTTTGACGCCTTCGAGATAGCCCCCCTGTGGTGGCCGAGGACGGTGGTGAGGGGGTTTTGACCTCGGAAAAAATAATGATTGAGAATAGCCAAAACCGCTACTCTTTTACTTCAATGAGCCAAAAAAAAGAACGTAAAAAATTGGAGGGGAGGGGGGATTTTAAAAAAAAATGGATTAAAAAAACACCCCAAAGAAAAACGTCTAGTGACCAGAAACCTTTCAAACAATTTTTTTCCAACAGCGTTTAGTAATTATTAAACAAACCTTTTTTCCACGGCCACCAACTATCCTGACTTTTGGTATAAAATTGTGGACGCCATCCCAAAAGAACCGCCAATTTGTTAAAGCTTCATGGAAACTTCGGCGCAAAGAAGGGGGAAAGGGGCATTTTTGAACACTCAATCACAAACAAAAAAAAACTTACTTCGGCGCCCAAATAAGTTTTGATACACCCAGTGTACGAAAGATACGTGAGTTTTCTAACACCCTATGCATAGTCAAGGAACGTATAAAACTTTCCATCAAGTAACCCCCCAAAAAAAATAAAAAAATAAAATAAAAAAATAAACACCAATGGAAATAATCGCCGAATCAGCTGACGAAACGAGGACAAAGAGAAAAGTGGACTGTGGCAGTGCTCACAGCTGCCAACGTTGCAGACATATACGACACTCTTCGTTGGACACTCATCACAAACAAATAAATTAAAAAAAGACGCAGCACTACTATCAATATTCGCGACTTCAACAGAACATAAAATAAATAATAACAGTGTACAAAGAATACATCTAAGAATTCCATGGAACATATATGAATATACCCAGAATATAAACATCTACAAAAAACGCAGCAGCGTGTCCGCCATTCAAATAAAATGACAGTAGAGGGTTTTGGTAATGGCGACTGCCGGTGATGAGCGTTCGAAACAAAGCCAGTTTGTCTCTCTCGCTCTCACGTGACCCCTATGTACTGCCTCCTCACTCTAGTTTCAAAAATCGTGTATAGAGACTTATTTTGTGAAATTTTATGGCAGAAATGAATTTCTCGAGGCATTTTAATGCGATTTTGATAATAATATGTCGTAAAACAAGGCCCTGTATACGAATTTTGATACTAGAAAGAGATGGATATACCTGGGGGTCACGGGAGAGTGAGTGAGATAGTTTGGAATGCTACGCGGGTTTTATCCCAACCGATTGCAACCGATGAGCATATTGTTGTGGTTGTTGGCTAAGCGTTGACTTTGCACTAAAACCGTCTGTTGGTATCAATAAAAGCGCACACCACACCGAACGATTCGAACTGTTACACCTCTCAAGCTGATGAGTCCTTCTTACTGGCGACACGGTACTCAACGGTGCCTCTCCAGATCACCCCACATACGCACCAGTTGGTGCTGAGTCGGTGTGCCTGATGCTTTCCACTTAGCGCGGTCTTTTTACATGTTTGTTTGTTTGTTTTGTCTCTTTCAGATTTCGCGTTTCGCACAATTTTCTCTTTTTCTCACGGCGCGGGTGCAACTAGCTTTATTATCAGCGTTTTCATTTATTGCATTATTTTAGATATTGGACATGTTGACGATGTGTCTAATATAAGTCTGTTTTGTCATTTTACAGAGATACTTTTTTTTTATATTTTATCGCTGATTTAAAATTTCTTTATTTTTTGGCGGATGGAGTATGACCTGAAGCCGACAAGTTTTTGTAATCCTCAAAATAATTTAACCTAACCTAATCTAACCTAACTTCAGTCACGTAGCGTATTAATATGGGTTTTAGGTTTTTATCGGATCAAAATCTGAAAGACGTTAAAGATTACTAAAACAAGAATAAAAATCAAGATAGTTCCTTTCAGTTAAGGGAAAGTTTTTGTATTTCTCAAAATAATTTAACCTAACATAACCTAGCCTTATCTAACCTAACTTCAGTCACGTAGCGTTTTAATATAGGTTTTTGGTTTTTACCGGATCACAATCTGAAAGACGTTAAAGATTACTAAAATAAGAATGAAAAATCAAGATTCTTCCTTTCAGTCAAGGGAAAAAAATTCTAAAATATGCATGTCGGCTAAGATCGAACCCACGACGCCCGTTTCACCGATCCGACACGCTACCTCACTGCAAAAGGTGTAGCTGAATGTGTAGGTTGAAATTGAGACTATATAAGAACAACGCGTGCGTGGTTCTCGATCTCTCCACCAGAAGGCGCGCCGATCGGGGTGATCTTGTTGAGCACCGTGTCGCCGGTGAATAAAACCCCAACACCCCAAGCTGATAGTACTTTTGGAACAAAATAAAAACAATGAGGAAATATAATGACATAAAATTATGTATATAAATAAAGCAGAATCTGGGAATACTGCAGAAACAATCATAACCCATGATACACAAAAGGACACGAATAAATGACACTGCCGCAAATCTAAGATCCCCAATTGCCCACCTCGTTCCGTTGCTATTTGATCTGTATTAAACAGCTGTATTATTATATCCATGATTTCAATGAAAGCATCAAAACGAAAGGAAGAAGCGTGCTTCCACGGCACGCTTAAAAACCAGGACAAATTTTCCTACATAGGAAACTTGCTGCTTCAAACGCGAAATTCTCCGCACCAATGTAAAAACTCAACAAAACAGCTTTGGCATGATAACAACTAATCTTCAATAATACTAATTTAAGGGGGTACCCCACTGAAAAATGTTTTATCTTCCCTAAAGCATTTTGCAGTCTGAAATGTTGCCCAAAGGTTGATCCTACTTTCAATGTTTTTCCAAAAAATTGGTAAGGCTAGTTGCATACCTGCCCCTTGAGAAAGGATTATTAGACAAAATATAGACCTTCACAAAAGTTTGAACTCCTCTGGGTCTAATCAATCAAATCACTTGATCTTTAGATCTTTTGAAAGGTTAGGATGTCCTCTAAATTCTGTAAGAAGAAATTTTCAATATTTTGAAATTTACGAGCAGACCTGTCTTTTTGGTGAGCTTTTAATCGCTGACAAGCCGCAGGGCTCTCCAAACGTTACCTCTGCTCTTCCGGGGCATAACCAATGTAATTTTAAATAGGGAAACAGACTTACGAGCAGACTTGTCTTTTTTGTGAGCTTTTAATCGCTATCTAGGCGCAAGGCTCTCAAAACGTCACCTCTGCTCTTCCGGGGCACCGCCAATGTAATTTTAAATGGGAAATCAGACTTACGAGCAGACCTGTCTTTTTGGTGAGCTTTTAATCGCTGACAAGGCGCAGGGCTCTCAAAACGTCACCTCTGCTCTTCCGGGGCACCGCCACACGGTGGAGCGAGTCGATGGCAGGGGTCGGACATGGCATGTTGCGCATCTTATTTTCCTCAATAAGAAGTATTTCCTTCCACGAAATATTGCAAGGAGCACTTCCCTAGAGTAATTTTCTTCGTAGATTCTGATTTTTTAGTTATTTTTGAGAAATATTGAGTTTAAATCCGTGTTTTGACGCATGATATTAAGGAAGCCTATGATAGAAAATTTTGCAAGTTGTTTAGGCTCTGTAAAAAAGAAACGTTTCACATTGCATCTTGCCAATTTGACATTAAGTAGCTGTTATCGGTCTCAGCACGCTTGTACGTCACAATATAAAGTGCTCAGTAATTTTTTTTTTTTTTTTTTTTTTTTTTTTTTTTTTTTTTTTTTATCACTAATTCTTGCTTCTAAACCACAGTTTTTCGATAGAACTTTTTAAATGTTGAAAGACTGAATACTATTTTTCTTTTTACGTTTATGCGTTTAATAATTACAAAGAACAGGACAAATAATAATACATTTAATAGACAAATAATTATTCTCCGCGATCATCGGTCTCTTCTTCATCATCTTCTTCTTCGATCTCTCCCTCCATTTCTTCTTCGCCAAAGTTTCCCTCGGTATCTTCAAAACCACTATCGTGAAGCGAAGAGGGAGCATGTACAATGAGCTCTGAAACCTCTGGGTCAAGCTTCCTGCTTCTTTTAATAGCGGAGGACCGCGACAACTTGGCGAGATAGTGCCCGCGCGGCTTATCTCATAGATCGTGTCATGGAAAAATCCGCGATCTATATTTTGATACGTTCTGCATCGCGCCTTAAATTCAAGTGAAGCAATCAGTCTTACAACTGTCAAATACATAAAAATGTAAGGCTCTTTTACTGACAATGAGAAGCAGCGCTGTGAGTGTGTCAGTTCTTCTTCTTTGGGTCAGACTCAGGGGTTGGTAGTATAGCTGATTTTAGGCAGTGCGATAGCGTGCAATTTGGCGACGTTGTAGTGTGTCCATTTGAACTCATATAAAAGGTTGAATGCAAAGGTGTTCACCGAACACCCAATCGCTCGATCTTTTTCATAGGTTCAAATGGAAGAACTGCAACGTTGCCAAATTGCACTATACGCCACTCATTTTAGGATGCTGAACATTTACGAATTGTATGACTTCTTAGGGGGGGGGGGGTACCCCGAGGGGGGGAGCAAGGAAATATGGAGGGAGAGATGTTAATTTGACCCTAAAAAGAGATTTAAGTATGCCGTGACAGTGAGCATGGGAATAAAGAAGGTGGGGAGGGAGTTTTTGGTCGTTTACAGAAACAGAGTCGAAAAAAATGACCCTAACTTTTCAGACAAATATCGTTGTAATTCGTAAATTGGCAGCTAAAGGCAGCGAAATGTGGCAAATGCTTGATCCCATGGAATCATTGGAACACGCTATATACCTATTTTCACGGCGAAATGCGGCGAATTTTTTAAAAGCTTATCAGAAGTTTCATTTTAATGATTTTGAATTACGCCACTTTAGACGAACATAGCGGGCCTCTGGATACAGACAAATTTGCATATATGGGGTGAAAATTGTTCTACAGGCTCTCTAAAATAAGACTCAAGCATCAAAATTTGAATCAGCTACCATTAAAATCGAATACGGGGGCTAAACAGGTTTTTACAAAAATTGATGAAATTAAAGACAACAGAAAATGGCAACTTTACAAGTCTCTAGCTTATAATTGAGAGGGAAAAAAACAAAACCAATGCTAGATTCATAAAAAATGTATCTTTGAGGACGCTTTAATGCCATAATGGACTCAAATTGGGCGAGACCCCCATGTCCGACCATTTACATTGGCTCGTTCCACCGTGCGCCAATGTAATTTTAAATGGGGAAACAGACTTACAAGCAGACTTGTATTTTTGAGGAGTTTTTAATCGCTATCTATGCGCAAGGCTCTCAAAACGTCACCTCTGCTCTTCCGGGGCACCGCCAATGTAATTTTAAATGGGAAATCAGACTTACGAGCAGACCTGTCTTTTTGGTGAGCTTTTAATCGCTGACAAGGCGCAGGGCTCTCAAAACGTTACCTCTGCTCTTCCGGGGCACCGCCAATGTAATTTTAAATGGGGAAACAGACTTACGAGCAGACTTGTATTTTTGAGGAGTTTTTAACCGCTAACTAGGCGTAAGGCTCTCAAAACGTCACCTCTGCTCTTCCGGGGCACCGCCAATGTAATTTTAAATGGGGAATCAGACTTACGAGCAGACCTGTTTTTTTCGGTGAGCTTTAAATCGCCGACAAGGCTCAGGGCTCTCGAAACGTCCCCTCTTCTCTTCCGAGGCACCGCCAATGTAATTTTAGATGGGAAAAACGACTTACGAGCAGACCTGTCGTTTTGGTGGGCTTTTAATCTTTGACAAGACGCAGGGCTCTCAAGAGAGCCCTGTGCTTATCTCTCGTAGTCCAACGCTCACACATTCATGTTCAAATCAAAGTATATACCTTTAAGTCTATAGTCTTTTAAGTCTATACTTTTAACTACCATGCAAAGGTTTGAAGATTACCAATTAGATTGCGCAGTAATCGTTGAATCGATTGTACACCCGTTTTCCCAACCCTTGCTCAAATGGGAGGACATCAGGACACATTGAAGGACAAATTCCTTGATCTGCACGCGTAGAGAGTTTGATGGAGGGCAATAAAGGTTACATACTCAAAATATCAACCAGACACTTTATGACTCAAAGTTTTGGTTTCTTGTTTTAGTTTTATTCATTTTATATTTCCATTAGTGGACAGAAATCACTCGCGTTCTTAATATTTAGAGGTGCTAAAATTAAGAAAGTAAAAATATTGCAACGCCGAACAAAATAAATACTTACTTAATATTAAACAAAGAGACAACTTTTACCGCCAAGAGAGGAGAGTTGTAAGGGTTTTTTTTTTTTTTTTTTTTACATTAACGTCTCACGTGAAAAGTAGAAAATATCAAATGAAGTGTAATTGAGTCATTCTGGATAAACAGAGCCCATAGGATTAATGCTTGTGCTCTTCCGAAGGAATCCTAACGTGACTATAACAAAGTAGATCTATTCAGGAAAGAGCGCGTTTTTTTCTTTCATGGGCCTTTTATTTCGATAAACGCGACCATGGGTCTGTAGCACACTTATGCTAGAGCGTTTTAAAGTATCAAATTTTATGTAAAAAGCCGTAAAAATGACATTGGCAGTACCAGCAAACACCAAAATTGATTAATAAAGTCATAAATTTCGAAAAACATTAGACACTTTTCACTTCTGTATCTTTCCACCACATCCACCATATTTCGCGGGGTTAGCGCGGTACTTTCAACTAATCATGGCCGACTGTTATCGCAGCTGACTTCATAAACAAATGAAGAGTAAACAGTAAACACTGACCGTGTCTGTTCGAATTCTTACGTCTTAATATCCTCAATTCCTTACAATAGGTCAAGGTATATGGAGAACAGGTATCGACACACTCGACTCAGGGGGCCACTATGGGTATTTGACCCGAATTCATGCTCAAAAGTCCAAAAGTTAAATTTAATCTATGGTCAAAACTAATGGTATTGGTGCATTCTGTATAGTTTTTTACATCATCCTGAACAATTTGAGCTTTCCACGTTGAGTGGTTCGCCCACAATCCGCCAGAGCGCGCAGCACTTTTACCAATTTACGATTAAAATCTGTGTTTTACAACAATGAAGATAAGTGGTTTTAAAGTTGTTTATATTTCTCCAACTTTGGAAACAAAACATAGAGGACGTTCCGGAAGGTAAGAATAACTATTTCAAGCCTTTATATATCAGGATACATAGTTTTTAATCCTAGCCTTACTCCATACAGTAAATTTTAATAAAAAATAATGAGATTGATAGAAACAAAGGTATTTTAGTTGGAATGTATCACTTTGTATCACTTTTGTTTTTGCGTGAAAAGTTAGCCCAGAGCGTCTACTTTATGCTCCAAAAGAGATCCGACCCGCATCGACCCGCATTCGTCGCAAATTGGGAAATTTGTAATTCTATTTTCAGGAACAATTAACACTAATTTCACCCAAAACTGCCAAAATCTTCATTATTGTACCGTATTTTCTCTCAATATTGTTGAAATGTACCATTAATACCTTGCTAGCTTGATGGAGAGGCGTAAAGGGATAACACAGACTTCAAATAATTGCACAGTGGGTCGAAACTTGACTTTTTTCGGACAAAAAGAAAAAGGCAGTATTTTTGTTCGTAAAAGATTCGTTGGAGTTATTTATCAATTGCAGTTACCCTTCAGAAGCTATAGAGTTAATATTTTAAATATTTTCTCAATTTTTTCTCATTTTTGTTGAATTTTTTTTTTTTTTTTTTTTTTTTTTTTTTTTTTTTTTTTTGTAAATTTGAAGACGTCCGGTAAATTCTATGTTTAGACCCTCTGTAGACTTGGTATTGAATTGGTATCCAATTTAGGATCAAAAAAGACAAATAAAAGGTTAGATATGGTGCGTGTAGCGTGGGTGGCCGCCTTAAATGAAGGTCATCTCGAAGACATTTTGAGAGCTAAGGGAAGGAGACATGTCATTAGGGTAAGGGGTGATGGAGAGGCAGGGAGCGAAGGGAGAGAGGGGATTAAGCAGGGGTATCGGAAAATCTTCGGGCACGTCTTTACGGTGAAGTAAATGATAAATTCCATTAATAGGTAAAATTAACTCGATGTGAAGGTGCGAAACACAGTATGTTTAATTCCAACCCCCCCCCCCCCCCCAAAATCACCTGATTGCCTCAATAGTGCTGAAACGTCTTATTTAGTCACAGAACTTCATCATATAGTCAAAGAACCACTTTAGGTAGCGTTTCATGTCCATAAATAATTTTGAGCATGAATTCGGGTCGAATACCCCATAGTGGGCGTGGCAACTTGGGAAAAAGCGATTTCGCCGCCATCTTGTCTCTTCTTTACACCGTGTATCTTGCATTGTTGTTTGTGGTTAGGTTTGAAGAGGAAGTTTATCTGAAAGCAATACTTTATTTATTTGAACAATGAAATGTACTTTTTATCTTTAAAATTTATTGTTGTGACTATAGAATGGATTAACGTCATCAATTACGTTGTTCACTTTCCTTTTCAAAATGTGAAATCTAAATTTGAATCGCGCGCGCGGTCAGAAAAATGGCGGCGGAGTCGCTTTTTTCACAACCAATCAGAGCGAACCTCAGAGTGTTGTACATACCTGTTCTCCAACTACCTTGACAATAGGTTGTGAAATGTATGGAAACCGACATTTGTGTCGAAAAATTATCAAAACGAAACAATAACACACAGAAGTTCCAACCTCTCTGCGGAGGGGGGGGGGAGGGTTGTGGGTTTATGAATGGATTTTTAGACTCTCTGATACTCTCCATGTGGTTTTCACACGATTACACTCGAGCATGAACCCTCCAGCAAAGGTATGCAGTAGACCCACTTCATGACTTTTTTTAAAATTTTCGTTTTTTTGTTTTTTCGTTTTTGTTTTCTCTCCTTGCGCTTATTCAACCTGATTATACCACCCCCTGAAAGTGCCGCCTGGGAAAAAGGTGCCCACGTGCCCCCCCCCCCCCCCCCCCCCCCCCTGCGCGGCCAACTGTAACCAAAGCAGAGCAGAGATAGATTTCCCAGTACGTACTTATGAAGACACTACGGAGGCGGCTGTCTTGAGATGGAAACCTTTCCGTAAGTGGTGGCACGTGCAATTCGAAAACGTTGCTTTTCGCACATTTAAACCCATAAAAAATATCGATTCGAGTAAGCGCACTGTGCTCAACCAATCTTTCGATCATTTTCAAGACTTCAAATGGACTAACAGTAAAGTGACCAGGTTGAGGAAACTAACAAAGTTCAGCAATGTGGCTCCTGCAAGCTTTTGCTATAGGGGATTGAAGCGTTGATTCGTGCATAAAAACCTGTAAAAATGACGATGAGTACACTAAAAGATCACGAAATTCACTCTCAAAATCGGGCTTAATGGTGGAGAGACGCAGGTATCATGGGAGATTCCTATCTAAATTAAGACTTATCTCTGTGTTTCCATAGAGAAAGTGACATAATAGACAGGAATCCCCCATAATACCTGCGTGTTGAACCGCTATTACGATCTTGTCGTTATAGCAGTTATATGTGAGTTTATCACTGAATTTTAGACTTTCTTAGCGTGATTTTCATGAATTCCGCTGATCTTTGCATCAGATTGGACTATTTATTTGCTCACAGCAAAAGTTTGCAAGAGCCCCTTTGGAACATGTAATTTGGAATTCAAGGAGTGGCATGGCGTGGCGATTTTAAAAAATACGTACATCTTCATTAATACGCAGGGGCGCCATTTCAGATTTTCCTTGGGAGGGGGGGGGCAAGGCCCTCCAAAAATTTGGATGACCCTTTTTTTTTGGGCCGTGCATCTCCAAAAAAAACTCTGGCTTGATTTTTCGGCCACATTGAAAATCCTTGGGGGCATTTGCCCCCCCTGCCCTCCCCCTAATGGCGCCCCTGTTAATACGCATGAAAGGAGTTTAAAATGGGTTTCATTGATGCTACTGTAAAATTCCCTTCAAGCATCACACATTATAACTTGTTCTTTGACTGTAAAAACATTAAAATTTGCATTTTTAGTCATATATTCCATGTCCGATCCATCCCACCGACTGGTCCCACTGTGCGGCGTAGGTATCTAGGAAATTGTATCTCTTCCCCCTTCGCCCATTCAAACGCATTTGTCAGAGAGAGACAGAGATAGAGGATAAAATCCCCTCTCGATAACCTCGATTTTGCGCTATCGCTTTAAATTGTATTATTTTCTAATACATTATACATACATACATTACACACATTACATACATTATTTTCTAATACTTGTTTTTTTTTTTTTTTAATAGGATCCGCGTTTGAGAATTATGCAATAAATGCATTATATCTTCCGCATTACATGCCCCATTTTTTCAAATTTGTCATTGCAGCTAACGTATTGTTTTTGTTTTGTATTTTTATGCCTGCAAATGTTTACAAGTTACAGGGCTTCAAAAAATCCAAAAATTAATATGTTTTGGAGGTTTTTCTTGATTTTGGTTGCCCCTTTAAGTATGGAGCTTTTCATAAGTAATATTCCCTTTATTTACTTCATTGATTTAAGTTTCTGCGATTCGACGTAATTTTGAATTATTATTATGAATAAAAATTCAGACCATTTTGCCTGCTTTTCCTTAGGATTCTGAAATAAAGGTAGGAATAGTTGTGGATCGCAGATTTTAGCTCGATTAAGGCGAGTTTTTACACGGAAAAAACGAATGATAGAATTTACAATCTGCATAGCTGATTTTGACAACTGCTTGCAAGTATGGTAAATTTCAACATACTATATGGTAAATGCAACGTATCTCGTGGTAAATTAAGGTAACTTGCTGGTACATTTTACCATAATCTGGTGAAATTTATCATACTTGATGAAGACTCCAAAATCAGCTATCCAGATGGTAAAGTTCACCAGTCTTTTTATTCCATGTAGAATAATTTACTCTCTAGTTTTCTCAACCTACCCAGCACCAGCATTATTCTAACGGGGAAAGAAAACCTAAAAAATTAAATGCTCAGTTCTGTGTTCTAAATCTTCAGTTCCTTGGTCTCTGTAAACAAAAAGAAAAATATATTAGGAGTGTATTTTAAAAGGTTTGGTGTGCAGCTCTTAGCTCGATTAAGGCGAGTTGATAGAAAAGTTTACCTTCTAGTTTTCTCAGCCTCAATCTACCCAGGACTCACCACGTGGAGGTTGCTACACTAGAGTCCCTTTTTTTTTTTTGTTAAGCAAAGGGGAAAATTGAGTTGTGGAAAAAACCCCTTCCATACGTATACTTCTATGCTCACTTACGGAACCCGGGTCCGTATCGGAACGCGGTCCGAAACGCGATCTAGGGAAGTGCGGAGGGAGGCGCGGATTAAGGGCGAATAAAAAAAATTGGAGGAGTGTTGGGTGGGTATAATGAACTGCGAATGTTAAAAATAAAAAAAAGGAAAAAAAAATAGAAGAATAACGGCGAAACGCGATTAGTGGTTAAGCAACATACAACATCCAACATACAACAAACAACACACCACACACAACATACAACATACAACATGCAACATACAACATGCAACATACAACATGCAACACACAACATGCAAAATGCAACGTACAACATACAACATGCAACATGAAAATCGCGCTGCTGCCGCCGAAGATCGCGCCGCTGCCGCCGAAGATCGCGCCGCTGCCGCCGAAGATCGCGCCGCTGCCGCCGAAGATCGCGCCGCTGCCGCCGAAGATCGCGCCGCTGCCGCCGAAGATCGCGCCGCTGCCGCCGAAGATCGCGCCGCTGCCGCCGAAGATCGCGCCGCTGCCGCCGAAGATCGCGCCGCTGCCGCCGAAGATCGCGCCGCTGCCGCCGAAGATCCGCGCCGCTCGCTCTGCGAAGATCGCGCCGCTGCGCCGAAGATCGCGCCGCTGCCGCCGAAGATCGCGCCGCTGCCGAAGAGGCCGTGAAACGGCGCAAGCCGCATAGATGTTCCCTGGGTGCGCCTCCGCGAAATCCGGCTGCGCTTGAGGCTAACCGACCCTAGTTTCCTTCTTTGATGACTGTGAACCACCAGACCGGCCGCTCCTTTCTTTTGTTGATATCTGTGAACTAAAATCAGAAAAAATTAGTAGCCCAATGAGCGCCGGGCGAGTGCTAGACTCGTGGAACCGACGCCCATAACCTGAAAAGAGAGAGAAAGAGAAAAAAAAATAGATTAGTAACCCATGGGTGCGCCCCGGCGAAATATTGCGCGCCGAGGCATAACCGACCACTAGTTTCCTTCTTTGATGACTGTGAACCACCAGACCGGCCGCTCCTTTCCTTCGTTGATATCTGTGAACTAAAATCAGAAAATATTAGTAGCCCAATGAGCGCCGGGCGAGTGCTAGACTCGTGGAACCGACGCCCATAACCTGAAAGAAGAGAGAGAGAGAGAAAAAAAATAGATTAGTAACCCATGGGTGCGCCCCGGCGAAATATTGCGCGCCGAGGCATAACCGACCACTAATTTCCTTCTTTGATGACTGTGAACCACCAGACCGGCCGCTCCTTTCCTTCGTTGATATCTGTGAACTAAAATCAGAAAATATTAGTAGCCCAATGAGCGCCGGGCGAGTGCTAGACTCGTGGAACCGACGCCCATAACCTGAAAAGAGAGAGAGAGAGAGAGAAAAAAAAAATAGATTAGTAACCCATGGGTGCGCCCCGGCGAAATATTGCGCGCCGAGGCATAACCGACCACTAGTTTCCTTCTTTGATGACTGTGAACCACCAGACCGGCCGCTCCTTTCCTTCGTTGATATCTGTGAACTCAAATCAGAAAATATTAGTAGTCCAATGAGCGCCGGGCGAGTGCTAGACTCGTGGAACCGACGCCCATAACCTGAAAAGAGAGAGAGAGAGAGAAAAAAAATAGATTAGTAACCCATGGGTGCGCCCCGGCGAAATATTGCGCGCCGAGGCATAACCGACCACTAATTTCCTTCTTTGATGACTGTGAACCACCAGACCGGCCGCTCCTTTCCTTCGTTGATATCTGTGAACTAAAATCAGAAAATATTAGTAGCCCAATGAGCGCCGGGCGAGTGCTAGACTCGTGGAACCGACGCCCATAACCTGAAAAGAGAGAGAAAGAGAAAAAAAAATAGATTAGTAACCCATGGGTGCGCCCCGGCGAAATATTGCGCGCCGAGGCATAACCGACCACTAGTTTCCTTCTTTGATGACTGTGAACCACCAGACCGGCCGCTCCTTCCTTTGTTGATATCTGTGAACTAAAATCAGAAAATATTAGTAGACCAATGAGCGCCGGGCGAGTGCTAGACTCGTGGAACCGACGCCCATAACCTGAAAAGAGAGAGAGACAGAGAAAAAAAATCGATTAGTAACCCATGGGTGCGCCCCGGCGAAATATTGCGCGCCGAGGCATAACCGACCACTTATATCCCTCTTGGATACCTGTGGACGGAAAGAGAAACAGAGAAAACAAAGCAGCTTGAAGATTTGAGAGAAGGAAAAAATAATATAATACTAATAGAAAAATAAAATAAAAATAGAATAATAGAATAATAAAATAATAATAGAATAATAAAATAAACCGGGGCCCCGTTTAAACCTTGTGTGCCTAGGCTTGTGTTCCATCATATTGCCCGTTCATCGAGTAGAAGTCCTGAGGAAATAAATATAAATGTTATCTCACAAACATTAATATTATTATCAAAGATTGTCTTAGGTACGGAAAAAAAAAAAAAAAAAAAAAAAAAAAAAAAATCAAGTCTTACTGGCGATGTTTGAAAATAATTCAATTATTTCTAAACCTCAAACAAAAATATATGATCGAAACTTTTCAGCCTTACTTGAAGTACATTCAAGAGCTTTGATTAGCACTAGGTATATTAAAAAAAAAAAAAAAAAAAAAAAAAAAAATCTACGAATATTAATTATGAACTCATTAGTAAAATAAAACAAAATAAATAAAATAAAATAAAATAAAATAAGAAATAAATATGAAAACAAAAATAATATATCAAATATGAACTTACAAGCTTTCGTTTGAGATGAGAAGCTAATCCACAGAATGTCTCTCCGATGTTAATCCGTAGGGTATAAGTCACTTAACACAAGACTGAAACTTCACTACCAACCTCCACTTCGATTAACGAGAAAGTGAGAGTTCCGTCGCTGCGTCCCTTCTTTTTATAAACTCAGGTAAGACAATTACCCATGATGCATCTTGATGACCGTAACCGATGTTTGGTCGTTGAAAGACGGCACAAGTGAACGGGCCATCCAGATGGCCGGCATGGCGGCATCGGCTTGTGGAAACCCAAAGAAAGAAAGAAAGAAGATTTCCCATGATGCATCTGCCTGAGCGGAATCGCGGGCTCGTTGATAGATTGCACAAGTGGACGCGTCTTCGAACCTTCTGCATCAATCATAAGCTAGGTTTAGCATTCATTGAAGTGGACGCGTCTTCGAAACTTATGCACCAATCATAAGCTGGTTTAGCATTCATTGAAGTGGACGCGTCTTCGAAACTTATGCACCAATCATAAGCTGGTTTAGCATTCATTGCTAGGATCAGGCCAAATATTTTTGAATGCTCGGTCTTTGTTACGTATTTATTACGTCCAGCCCTCGAGAACGGAAGGGGCGACCCTAGGGATTTTCGCCCCCAGGCCCAATAGACCGCCTTTTTCTTTTTCTCTTTTTCTTCCCCTCTTCCTCCCCCTTCCACCCCCTTCTTTTCACCCTTTTAGGGTCGAACGGGGGGGCGGCGATCGCCCCCTTTGCCCTCTCCTGTATCTGCCAATGCAGAGCAATGACTGTCATTTGACTGATGATAAATACTATGACGTCGCCAAACCAATCACACATCATTTATGCTCAGTGGCGGCTCGTGAAATGCGATGTATCGATGTCCACTCCATTTAAAACTATAGAAAAGTATCGATTACTTGGAGGTTCAATTGCACCCCCTGACGATCGATACTTCTCTAAGATTTTAAATGAAGCGGACATCGATATATCGCATTGCACGAGCCGCCACTACATATGCTAACTCATAAGTTTGGCCGTTATCAATTATTGTACCACCAAGGGACGCAGTCCTAGTCAAGCAGTTTAAAAACCCAAAATATCACTCATATAACCGCCCCACTCCCCCAACAAAACTAAAAAACAAAAAAACAAAACAAAAAGATTCTCCTTAACACACTTCATTTTTTTCATTGGGGCGATGCATAGTTTTGTCTGCAGAAGTCAACAGAGTCCCTATAAACTATGAGAGTTGCGCCATTCCTGAATCCATTTCTGATTGGCTTTCAGATTTAGGCTGTCAAGAAAGCTCCGAGAGGCAAAATGCAAATAGCGGAGGGTTTGTTTACTTTTCGCGAACTCGCTGTCATCACACATTTTGAAGAAACAGTGACCGCGGTAATTTTTGTGAATTTTTCCTCTGCTTGAATTTTATTACGGAGAACATTATCTCTTTCAATAATGACCGTTATTGTCGAGAATCTGAACCTAACCTATCAGAGACGGCGTAATAGTGGCAACAGCGCAGAGGCAAATGGCCATCCGCCATTTGCAATTTGCCTCTTGGGGGCTCCATTGATTCGCTTCTTCTTCTTCATTTTGAGAGTCTTGTCGCAACTCTCATAGTATATAGGGACTCTAGAAGTCAATTATCCTTGCAGAAAGAACAAAAAGGTAAAAAATGGAACAGTTCTAGGTTTTATTCTTTCACAACTGTTATTGTGTTATCGATTGAATAAAGCCAAGTCTCTTAGCATGAACCTTTAATAGTCACTCAGTGTCAAAATGGACAACTTTTGAAGGTATCGACTTTGTTCTTGTTTCTTCTTTTTTTTCTTGTAAATGTTGTGGTTTCTGTTTCCATCATTTTCCTTGAAGTGGCAGTAATAAAATCCGTGAATATGTGTAAAAAAAGGTTTGAATTGAACCAGCTGTTCCAGCAACTCACTGTCGCATCACTGTCACGGCTGGAACATCAAGTGCTGTTGGATCTTTTTGCTTCTAGCGATTTAAGGGTCGATTCAGACGCAACAACCTGCTAAAATAACGACATGGGCGGATACAGGGAATTGTCTTCCTCTCTCTCCTCCCATTTGAAACCGTGCGTTAGAAAAGGACAGAAGAGGGGGCCAAAGTCATGTGATGGCCTCCCCTGCTATCCTTTTCTAACACATAAGTTCAAATGGAAGGAGAGAGAGAATGACAATTCCCTGTATCCGCCCATGAATAACGATGACACTAAACACCCACGAAATTTACTCCGAGACTCATTAACACGGAGAAAAATTTATATTAGGGGCTACCAAAATTACTTCTTCAAATTACTTCTCAATTCTTATTCAAATTACTTTGCTTTGTCCCGCTGACCTGGAGGTAGGCCTCAAGGCCGTAATACTACAAATTACTGCCGTAGTCATACTAACTGGCGGCCATCTTGGATTTGGATATTTTGAAAAACTAATATAAAAAAT
>VMOF01000013.1:9063484-9100698 GCA_011764245.1 Trialeurodes vaporariorum
CTGTGAAATTGGGATGAAGTAGATGGACACACATCATTCATGCAATCTGCACAACGCGGCAAGCAACTGTTGTAGGCGTAGGTGCAGTAGTTCGTGGGGAGGGCAAAGGGGACGGGAGGTCGTCGCAAAACCATGGACGAAGATATAACTAGACTGTTGTTAGTCCTGTTTTGCTCTCGACCCCAGCGCTCCAAGCAGCGGTCAGCTGAACTACTCTTTCAAGTGAGCGATCCTGGCGATGTGTCCATGCTCACATGCTGTGCTACTGCTAAAACCGTTGTTGGAGTTGGTCTGTTATGGTATGGCTAACCGGCATGGCTGTCAACTGTTGTCGGCGACCCAAGAGGATCAGATAACTCAGTATCTCAATGGAAGGTCGAAAGCAAGGGAAATCCAGAATCAACTTTGGACAAGGTAACAGAAATCATCAGCAAATTAAAAGAGTCGCCTGATCTCTACTAATAAAACAAATGTCTATGTACTCTTTCTTGTTTGATTCCGTTTTGAGGTTAACTGTGGTGTATAGTATTTCAGTCCTTGATTAATCATTTTCGACAATTCAGGAATCTTTCAAGAAATACTCCAGACGTTTGCTTTTTAGCGGATTTTGCTTCCTTTTAATTCGCTGATCATTTGTTCCCTTCGTTCAATCGTGATTCAAATTACCTACACGGTATACATTTGCGGGAAGGCATGGGAGAAAGGGAGCCGGAGCGGCCACCGCTGCTGCGGTTCGCTTTTAGTTGACCCTTACTGCTGCTTGGAGCGCTGCGGTCGCGCTCGAAAACCCGCTAACAGGTTTTAACACGGGCGGAGATAGGAAGTCGGCAGTTCTTAGTTATATCTTCGTCCATGGCTCGGAATGGTCTTAAAATTTTCCTTAGGATTTGATCTAGAACGCAACGTTCTTACATTTTCGAAAAGTTAACTCTAGCTCTCGCAATTAACGATTAAAGGCGGAAAAAAGCATGGTTTCAGGACCGCGGAACAGTGGCGTTATCTAGCGGATGAGAATCTTACTACAGGTCGCTGAGGATTCACCTTAAAACGCAACGCCGATCGCGTTCCCCAAACGAACTCTTTTAGCGGACCGAAACATCAACAATAACAGGATTGGAAATTTGAAATCATCTAAATGCATTTTAAATCGCAGAATACACGAAACATGGACACAATCCTCTGATATAAAACCCCAATATCTCATACAGAAAATTTCGTTGAAGTCTGATCCAAATTAGTAACGTAATTACATTCCCAAAAATGCTTAACCTCAATCTTGGCCAAAAACTCCCGCCACAAAGAAAAAGCGACAAATTGGGAGGACACCGGATTGGCGGAATCACATGGGTCAATCGGTCCTCGAGGACCCGTTCTCGATACTGAAACCAAGCGATCCCCCGAGCGGACCCCCCAACCATGCCGTTCCTATAAGAAAAGCATTATTGACCTTGTAGAAACGATTTCAATAGAGCATGACACTCATGCTCTAAAAAAAAAAAAAAAAAAAAAAAAAATTACTGAGCACTTTATATTGTGACGTACAAGCGTGCTGAGACCGATAACAGCTACTTAATGTCAAATTGGCAAGATGCAATGTGAAACTTTTCTTTTTTACAGAGCCTAAACAACTTGCAAAATTTTCTATCATAGGCTTCCTTAATATCATGCGTCAAAACACGGATTTAAACTCAATTTTTCTAAAAAATAACTAAAAAATCAGAATCTACGAAGAAAATTACTCTAGGGAAGTGCTCCTTGCAATATTTCGTGGAAGGAAATACTTCATTGAGGAAAATAAGATGCGCAACATGCCATGTCCGCCCCCTGCCATCGACTCGCTCCACCGTGTGGCGGTGCCCGGAAGAGCAGAGGTGACGTTTTGAGAGCCCTGCGCCTTGTCAGCGATTAAAAGCTCACCAAAAAGACAGGTCTGCTCGTAAGTCTGTTTTCCCATTTAAAATTACATTGGCGGTCCCCCGGGAAAGAGCAGAGGTGACTTTTTGAGAGCCTTGCGCCTAGATAGCGATTAAAAGCTCACAAAAAAACAAGTCTGCTCGTAAGTCTGTTTCCCTATTTAAAATTACATTGGTTATCCCCCGGGAAGAGCAGAGGTAACGTTTGGAGAGCCCTGCGGCTTGTCAGCGATTAAAAGCTCACCAAAAAGACAGGTCTGCTCGTAAATTTCAAAATATTGAAAATTTCTTCTTACAGAATTTAGAGGACATCCTAACCTTTCAAAAGATCTAAAGATCAAGTGATTTGATTGATTAGACCCAGAGGAGTTCAAATTTTGTGAAGGTCTATATTTTGTCTAATAATCCTTTCTCAAGGGGCAGGTATGCAACTAGCCTTACCAATTTTTTGGAAAAACATTGAAAGTAGGATCAACCTTTGGGCAACATTTCAGACTGCAAAATGCTTTAGGGAAGATAAAACATTTTTCAGTGGGGTACCCCTTAAATTAGTTTTATTGAAGATTAGTTGTTATCATGCCAAAGCTGTTTTGTTGATTTTTTACATTGGTGCGGAGAATTTCGCGTTTGAAGCAGCAAGTTTCCTATGTGGGAAAAATTTGTCCTGGTTTTTAAGCGTGCCGAGGAAGCACGCTTCTTCCTTTCGTTTTGATGCTTTCATTGAAATCATGGATATAATAATACAGCTGTTTAATACAGATCAAATAGCAACGGAACGAGGTGGGAAATTTGGGGATCTTAGATTTGCGGCAGTGTCATTTATTCGTGTCCTTTTGTGTATCATGGGTTATGATTGTTTCTGCAGTATTCCCAGATTCTGTTTTATTTATATACATAATTTTATGTCATTATATTTCCTCATTTTTTTTATTTTGTTCCAAAAGTACTATCAGCTTGGGGTGTTGGGGTTTTATTCACCGGCGACACGGTGCTCAACAAGATCACCCCGATCGGCGCGCCTTCTGGTGGAGAGATCGAGAACCACGCACGCGTTGTTCTTATATAGTCTCAATTTCAACCTACACATTCAGCTACACCTTTTGCAGTGAGGTAGCGTGTCGGATCGGTGAAACGGGCGTCGTGGGTTCGATCTTAGCCGACATGCATATTTAGAATTTTTTTCCCTTGACTGAAAGGAAGAATCTTGATTTTTCATTCTTATTTTAGTAATCTTTAACGTCTTTCAGATTGTGATCCGGTAAAAACCAAAAACCTATATTAAAACGCTACGTGACTGAAGTTAGGTTAGATAAGGCTAGGTTATGTTAGGTTAAATTATTTTGAGAAATACAAAAACTTTCCCCTTTAAATGAAAGGAACTATCTTGATTTTTATTCTTGTTTTAGTAATCTTTAACGTCTTTCAGATTTTGATCCGATAAAAACCTAAAACCATATTAATACGCTACGTGCCTGAAGTTAGGTTAGATTAGGTTAGGTTAAATTATTTTGAGGATTACAAAAACTTGTCGGCTTCAGGTCATACTCCATCCGCCAAAAAATAAAGAAATTTTAAATCAGCGATAAAATATAAAAAAAAAGTATCTCTGTAAAATGACAAAACAGACTTATATTAGACACATCGTCAACATGTCCAATATCTAAAATAATGCAATAAATGAAAACGCTGATAATAAAGCTAGTTGCACCCGCGCCGTGAGAAAAAGAGAAAATTGTGCGAAACGCGAAATCTGAAAGAGACAAAACAAACAAACAAACAAACATGTAAAAAGACCGCGCTAAGTGGAAAGCATCAGGCACACCGACTCAGCACCAACTGGTGCGTATGTGGGGTGATCTGGAGAGGCACCGTTGAGTACCGTGACGCCAGTAAGAAGGACTCATCAGCTTGAGAGGTGTAACAGTTCGAATCGTTCGGTGTGGTGTGCGCTTTTATTGATACCAACAGACGGTTTTAGTGCAAAGTCAACGCTTAGCCAACAACCACAACAATATGCTCATCGGTTGCAATCGGTTGGGATAAAACCCCCGTAGCATTCCAAACTATCTCACTCACTCTCCCGTGACCCCCAGGTATATCCATCTCTTTCTAGTATCAAAATTCGTATACAGGGCCTTGTTTTACGACATATTATTATCAAAATCGCATTAAAATGCCTCGAGAAATTCATTTCTGCCATAAAATTTCACAAAAAAAGTCTCTATACACGATTTTTGAAACTAGAGTGAGGAGGCAGTACATAGGGGTCACGTGAGAGCGAGAGAGACAAATGGCTTTGTTTCGAACGCTCATCACCGGCAGTCGCCATTACCAAAACCCTCTACTGTCATTTTATTTGAATGGCGGACACGCTGCTGCGTTTTTTTTAGATGTTTATATTCTGGGTATATTCATATATGTTCCATGGAATTCTTAGATGTATTCTTTGTACACTGTTATTATTTATTTTATGTTCTGTTGAAGTCGCGAATATTGATAGTAGTGCTGCGTCTTTTTTTTAAATTTTTTGTTTGTGATGAGTGTCCAACGAAGAGTGTCGTATATGTCTGCAACGTTGGCAGCTGTGAGCACTGCCACAGTCCACTTTTTCTTTGTCCTCGTTTCGTCAGCTGATTCGGCGATTATTTCCATTGGTGTTTATTTTTTTTTTTTATTTTTTATTTTTTTTGGGGGGTTACTTGATGGAAAGTTTTATACGTTCATTGACTCACTGCCTCACTGAAATCAAGCACTTTGCTGGGTAATTATTGAGTTTCAAACCATAGGAGGACCCTCAAAAAAAGTGGGGAGGGGGGGCAAATTTTTTTTTTTTTTTTTTTTTTTTTTGCTTCTCAAGTCTCAAGTGATGACTTTTCCCCGATTATTAGCCCCCACCCAAAAAAGTGGGGGGGACTATAGCCCTTCTACCCCCTGATACGGTCCGCAACGTTTCCTCAAAAACTTAAAAAAACTGACCGAGCACGCTTGAAGCATATATGTTAGGAAGTTTTGAAATCTCGGTATAACTCTATTTAACCCTTAACTGCAGATGAGCCCAGATCTGGAACAATTACTTTGAAGCCTTATATAAAAGTAGGGGACTTGAGTTGTATGTCGCTGCATGGTGGGTCACATGTGGAACAGATACTAAACGAGTAAGAATTGTCGATTTTGTCCTAGAGCGCGCAGCACAGGATAGAGAACGTGCAGAGTGGTTAAAAATAGCTTACTGAAAATCTGATAGAGTTTTTCCGATTTTCATTGTTATGTTTGGGAGTAACGCAGGGGTATCATATAAAAAAACAAGCAGATAGTTCTGACACTACAGTGTCAGAGAAGGCGCACCTTGAGCAAATTTGGTCCCTCATAAATCAAATTCCATTTCCATCATCTCAAAAATAATCTGTCCAGCAAAAATCCGGGTCCAAACAAGGGTGCGGCGAGTGGGTGGGGGTTAGGACCACTACGTACGATCTGAGAACAAAACCCTTCGAATATTCCCCCATCTAAAAAAAACTGTCCAGAAAAAGATTAGGTACGAACCTGTGTGCGATGAGTGGGGGGGGGGGGGTGTAGAACCACTACGGACAATCTTAGAACAACCCCTCCGAATTTTCTACCATCTAAAAAAAAAATTGTACTGCAAAAGTTCAAGTTCAAACCTGAAAGCGGCGAGGGGGGGGGGGGGGGCGGTAGGACCACTCCGGACAGTCATAGAACAATTCCTTCAAATTTTCCCACTGCACATCACTAAACGCATGTAATAAACAATCAAATACTCATAAAACAATTTTGAACCCCCTTTAGTAAAAAGGTAGTCAACAATATAGTATGTCCCGCAAAATGGGGAAATAAAAAAGTGATCAGTTGTAAGAAAAAATCGGACCATGCCGAGTCTTTGGTTATTAGTCCAGCCAGTCAGACTTCAACGCTCTTAACAGCTTAGATCAGCTCCAAGATGCTCATGAGACCGAAAATGTTTCTCGCAGTTTCTTGAAAGTAATCTTGGAGTCAGTAGCGTCTTTTGCGGGGGAGCGGGGGGGGCAACTGCCCCCCCCCAAGGGTCGGCCAAAAGTGAAAAAGTGATGCCCTTTTTTTTTTTTTTTGTACAAAAATTTTGGGCATTAACAAGTTTTTTTGGAATTTAGGGCCGTAAATAGAATATACGTAGAATATGCAGGGCTGTAGAGTATCTAAAATAATATTAATGAGAAAAAAAAAAAAAAGGTCATCACATTTTTCCCCCCCCCCCCAAGCCGAACCTGAAATGACGCCCCTGTTTGGAGTCCTCTGAACGCATTATTTCCATGAAAAAATGGTCCACAGGTTAACTGGCAGTGGCGGCTCTATCAATTTGGCAACACTGTTTTCGTCTCTATTTGATTTTATGTGTAAAATGATCGATTTTTGGGTAGACGACTGGCCTCGCCAAGAATCGATTTTTTTTCATGATGTGTTAAAGTAGAGAAAAACAATGTTGCCATATTCCATTAGCTGGCACCGTTCTTTGGTTGCCCGGAAAAAAATTTGAGCGTGAAGTGTGATGCCAAGTGAAACAAAAACGCCATGGCAAAACGTAAGAAAAGATGAAGAAGTTACAGTGAGTCAAAAGACATCTCTCCTAAATGTCCCCATGACGTCCCACGACTGGTGACAGGCATTCGATCCGCGCACAATGGCCAAAATTTTGTCAATCAAATCTCGAAATGATAAAAAATAAACTGTAGGGAATACCTACGAACACTTTCTCATACCATTTTTATCTGAGGAAGCCCCCCAGACCCCCCTCCCCCCCCCACTAATGAATTCTAGAGGAGCCCCCCTAACCCCCTAAAGAATTCGGGAGGAGACACCCAGACCCCCTTTAGAATGCTAGGAGAGCCCCCCAAACCCCCCCTTTAAAAATGCTGGGGGATACCCCCAGACCCCCCTTTAGAATTCTGGAGGAGACCCCCAAACTCCCCTTAAATTTCAAATTTTTTCACCTCCGGACATAACTCTGCCTTCAATCCGAAGAGTTTGCAATTTTTTAGAGAAGCTGTAGGAATAGTTGCCTATTTTGTTATTTGAAGGCTAATTGAGAGCCTTAATCTGATGTTGCTTATAACAGGGGTTTTGAGTAATTCAAGATTCCAATAAGTTTTATTCTTTTAGCTGCATTCATTATATTCGCTCTTTGTTCTATCTTTGGGGGTTTCTCCTTTCCCTTAGTTTTATAGGAGGTCGAAATGTACTGATTCTTGCATTTCCTCCACTGAGTACTATGTTTGGTTTCTTCTTTCAAACTGTGGATCTAAATAATTTTTTCTTTAATAGATTAACCCCTTCCAAAGATGTACTTAAGTAAGTCATAGATTGCGCAAACAAAATTTCAACAAAATTCATTCAGCCATTTTGATTGACTTTTCTTTAAAAATTAATTTTCCTTGAATATTCTATTTTTTGGTGTGATGAAACCTATATTGCTTTTAAACAGCTTTAGACTTAAAAGTTGTATATTGTAGTAATACATTGGAAAGAAATTTCTGCCTAGGCTGGTTGCAAACGTTTTGATGCAATTTCATCGAACTTAATTGAGTCATACTTGAATTACTTATTCCAAAAATTATGTTTGTTTTAAAATTTGCTTACAATTAGTTTCAAAAGATTTTGCTCGATCGTACCTATATTGCCCCTCAAAACGGTCTTAAGGTTTTTATGAGGACTGTACCAGAAAAATATTTTAGTGCACACAGTGCAGTGTTTAGTGTTTTTTTTAACACATTATGTTTGTGAAAAGTTTTGTCAAAATCCATCCCATTAATGATTGTCTCCAAGTTTAAAATTAATTCCTCACTTTCATTTTTTTTTTTTTTTTGGTCAAACACCCTATTTTGATTTTTTAAACTCTCTTAAGGGTTGTATATTGTAACTGTAAGGGCTACTTTTTTTGTAAACCAATTGTAGATTTTATTTGCCAGATTTGGTCAAAATTCATTTGGGCCAAACAGGAATTATCCGAAATAATAAGATTATGTTTTTATTTGCTTATATACCCATATTTTTTCTCAATCGCACCTATATTGCCTCTTGAAAAGGTCTAATCGGTTGTTTATGGTGATCAAGAGAGGAAAGTATGTTAGTACTTTGATAGTAGATTGTGTGTAAAAAGTTTCATGAAAATTCATCCAGCCATTATTTATTGACTCCAAGTTTTAAGATTACTTAATTTCTCACGATAATTCCATTTTTTGGCTCGAGTGCACCTATTTTTATTTTTTTTAAAAGGTTTTGAGGGTTTAATATTGTAACTATGAGTGGTTTATTTTATAGTAGGCTGAATGTAGATTTTTTTTGCTAACTTTCATCCAAATTGATTGAACCAAACCTGAACCATCCCAAATAATAGGATTATTTTTTATTTGCTCATATTCCCAAATTTTTGCTCAATCACACCTATATTACCTCTTGAAATGGTTTTATTGGTTGTTTTTTGGGGACACAGAGAGGAAAATATTTTAAATTTATTGATAGTAGATAGTGTGTACAAAGTTTTATCAAAAATTTATGGAGCCATTATTGATTGACTCCAAGTTTTTAAAATTGATTTCTCACGATAATTTTATTTTTTTGGGTCGAGCGCGCTTATTTTGATTTTTTAATCAGTTTTGAGGAATGAATATAGGAACTATAAGTGATTTATTCTATAGTAGGCTGAACATAGATTTTTTTTTGCTAACTTTCACAAAATTGATTGAGCCAAACTTGAATTATTCCATTTTTATTCATTTTTATCCATTTTACCATTGATTAAATGAAAATCATTTTTTCCCCCGAACTACCCCAAAAGTCAAAGTTTCAAAAAAACAAAAAAAGCGCCCCCGGGGAATCTAAAAAGCAACAACTGTGCAAAATCTGGATGCATAAGGATCAATGGTTCAAAAGTTATGCCGGTACGGAGTGACGAACAGCCGGACTGACGGACAGACGCCACAGAATTTTTTTACCTAAATCTCTCTAAGTCAGAGATGGTTAAGAAATATGAAAATATCATGGAAGGATGTTCTTATGGATGGTATTAGACATGATGAGAGGCCATTACTTTGACTAAATCATGATTGACTTTGTCCTGAGAGGCCAACTATCGTAACAAAATACCTTGAAAATCTCTGCGCCATCACAACACTTTCTCGATTTTTCTAATTTCATTAAAGTGAGAAAGGAAAAAAAATAAGACGCATTTTCTTGTTTCGTTCTGAATAGGACTAAGAAATTTCATATACAATAACAACATGATGGAAATATAAAGCAAGTCAGTACATCACACTATTCAGAGGTCCCATTGTTGAACCTTTGAACTCTTACCAATTCACGAGTCATAGCTACTATAAACGCAAGCAGAGTAATTTTATTACGTTGAGCGTAAACAAATAGCTGAAAGTTGATAGGAAATATGGAGGAGGTTAGGGCAGAGACCACTATGGAAACAACGACATCAGGGCTGATTAATAAGGGATCCTCGTCGATGCGCAGTAATTTTTGGTAATTAAATGAGAATTCTGAGTATTGAGATAAGGAATGTTCAGAGTTCTTGCTGTAGGGACTTTCCGTTTTGCGTTTGACCACACGCTATAATTAATTATAATAATTGCATTTACATGCAAAAAAAACAACCATTCAGAACGGCAAATGATTGGTTCTCTTGATCACCTAGAATATATACCGGGACAATTTGAAATAATCAAAAAGTGAGGTTGGAAATTTTTGACATAGAATAACTTTAAAAAAACGTCAATCAATGAACATGAAATCACTCCCAACCAACTCAGAATTCAGTCGTGGCTGGGAGAACATTAACTCTTCAAATGAAATTAGCATAAAAAAAACACAGGACACAACCTAAATTTCACGACATCAAAAAAGCTCATTTCGCCATTTGATCACAAGGGGGCGTAGTATACTCTATTGAGTATCAGGGCGATTTCAATAGGCGCACGTTGTGCCAACGGTGCGCCTAAAAACAACTATTGAAACTTACTAACTTATTTTTTACTACTTTAATTTTTCTTTTTTTTTTAGCCTGAAAACTTTATTTTCTGTTGCATGGTTACCTAAATTCGGGTAAGGCCATATTTGGAGCAATTAATATTCAGGCTCTTTACCATTGAAATATAATGGAAAGAATTTTTTCACTATTTTTCCCTGTCTCAAGAATCAAAATTGTACTAAAAAAAATTATTTTATTGAAAAAAAAAATCATGCAGTTAAGGGTTAAATTATTGTATTTAAATCGTTGGACGCACTGATGATGACATATTATTATTGTAGCAAATTCATAACAGCCAGAAAGAATGTCGTTTTTTAGGCCTCCGAAAGAAAACACTGGGGAGTTTTCGGCCATAAGAAAATAGACGCCGAGACCTCCTGGATTGCAGCAATAATTAACGATTAATGAAACCAGTTTCAAGAAAACACGTTTTTAATTTTTCAAACCTTTCCCGCCAAGGTTTTGCCATAAGCAAAGCATGCAACCTATATATTAGATATGAAAATGAAAACAAAAAGCGTACCGTATATATACGGCACGCTTAAAATGCCTCCCGGCGAGCCGGTAAGACGAAGTAGATTCCATGCTTGGTTAAATCATTTTTCACAAATTTAAATATAGGTTATAATTTCGTTGAATTTTTCTCTCTGAATTTTTATTTTTTATTTTATCAGCTGCTCAAAATCCAAATATAATTGTGAAAAAGATTATATTACCAACAGAGAAATGTGTAATCTTTACAATGCAAGTGAGAAATAAAAGCTAGGTTATATAAGTTTTTCACAAATTTCAATAAATAGGTTATGTTATGATTTTCTTTGAATTATTCAATTTTCTTTTTTTTTATCAGCTGTTCAACATTTAAATAAAAATGACCATGAGAAAAAGATTACAGTACAAAGATTGAAAAATGTGTAATCTTTGTAACGGTAATGAGGAATAAATCTGAATAAGAGCAGCTGATAAAACAAGAATAAATAAATAAAGTACCTAAGCAACAGTGTACGTGTAAAACAAAGAAAGAGCAATTATACCAATACGCCATCCTTGTCTTTCACTTGTAAAATCCCATAAGAAACTAAATAGCTCGTAAAACACGTAAAACACAAGGAAAATTCAAGGCAAAGAGCATATGAACTAAAAACATCCTCCACGATATATACTAAAATTTTAAAACAAAAAAACAATTTCTTCTTATAAAACACTGCCAAAAACCCGAAAAACACATCGATATAACTCGCTTACAACGCAAAACACGAAAAAATGACTCGAGTAAAAAAGCTGTTCCTTCTTTTTTTCTTTCCTTCTTCTTTACTATCACATTTTTCTTGTTTTTGATTTATTTTGGAAAGTCAAGCCCTCTGGCACCCCCACCCCACCCATAAAAACGCCCATACTTCGACGAAAGACAGTCAAACAAGAAGAGGAAGGCCATAACAACCAAGGTCCATATATATAAGGTCTGGCCGGCAGCGCCACTCGGGAAATCCGAATTTTGGGAACCCATACCCCCATTTACTTTAACATTCTTCCAGAGTTCGCCGCCATCTTGGATCAATGGTTTTTAAACGGAGAAGTGGTTCCCAAACTGTGAACCAACGCGGGGAGCCGAAAGCTACCGGCCAGACCTTATATACATGGACCTTAATAACACGAGGGAAAGTGTTTGGAATTTTGAGACGATAAATCATTTATCGTGATAAATGTCGCGTTCCAACATATCACCAAAGATTGAAAACAAATGAGTTAACAACAAGGATTAATTATGTATGTACCTTTAATAATAAGCATGCACGAAATTCTCGAATCTGTCAACAAAATCAGTTTAAGAAGGGAGAATCTCGAATATTTGAGGGCGTCTCCAGCAACTTTTTTGTTGCAACTGGATGTTTTTCCGCGGATATAAGAGGAAACCTGAAGTAGGTAGATATTCTGGAACATTAATTTCTTAATGAGAATGGTTCAAGGAATATTAACTCTTTTACGGAATAAATGGCTTTACTGTTCCATGACTGTTGTAGACTCGGTTTCTTTGGTATACATCAACTGCAAAACAATGGAAGCTGTCTCACGGAAATCAGGACCCAACTCGCTCATTTTAAAGATGGATTCATCTCAAATCTAGGTGTATGGGGCCTTAAATCTGCTATTTTCTCGGAATATGTACTAATACTATAATTTGTCCAGTTATACACGGAGGAAATATGATTACTCTGCAGCAACAGCCACCCGTTTTTCTTTCTTTAAATCTTAAAGTTTTACATTTGGATCCATATGAGCATATTTGTGACGCGTCTACAAATCAGCAACACTAAGCGGGATCTATCAGACCGCTTTGAGTCGTTAAGACCACGTACCTAGAACATGAAATTAAGTCAATGTAGAATTGAAATAGATATGTAATAATGACGAAGGAGGACGATAGGCAGGGCTTCCCCGCTCGGGGGTATGAACCAAATTAACATTGCGGCTTATGGAGCCGAGACATAAAACTGTTTCAAAAGAATGTTAATTACTGTTAGTTTTCAAAAGTACGCAGATATGATATGCAGCTTATGCCAAAGTTGAGATTGACGAACTTAAACGAATGTTTCGGTCAATTTATCAGCTAGATATTTACGATTGAAAGTACGGCAGAGAGGTTATGGGTGCTAAAGTAAATAATGACCGACTGGTCGTTAACTTCGATTATTAAAGAACGGACGCTTTAAATTGATCCAAATTTTCGGTTTAAATGTATGGTTTACTATACTGTACAACATGTGTGAGATTCGACACGGTTATTCGCTAGAATAATTGACTAAAATAGGTTTGAAGAGCGAAGCTCCATAAGAGCTAATGTTAAATTGGTTCATACCCCCGCGCGGGGAAGTGCCCTGCCCATCACCCGTGCCAGACCGGCTTCACTTTTCCCCTCGTGCAAAGAGATAGCAGGGCCAGTATTCTTCTATAATGTCTTTGGTTCCAAACAAATCCAGTTTGTCTCTCTCGCTCTCACGTGACCCCTATGTACTGCCATCTCACTCTAGTTTTCAAAACTAAAGATTACTAAAATAAGAATGAAAAATCAGATTCTTCCTTTCAGTCAAGGAAAAAAAATTCTAAAATATGCATGTCGGCTAAGATCGAACCCACGACGTCCTTTTCACACCGATCCGACATGCTACCTCACTGCAAACCATGATCTAACTACACAGTCAGTCAATGCGCACACCCTCCACTGCCTCTCCGTCTGCCTGGCTGTATCACCGGTAGAGTGAGGAAGGGATGACGTATAGCTGGCGCAGCTGAAGCGCGGGCGTTCAAATCTACATGCTTTCATCTGGGGAAAAGACCATTTTTCAAGTGCGAATTATAAACAATTTACGACAGTAAAACTGGTTTTTATTTATGATAGACCACGAGGAAGGTTTCAAGCTTCGAGAAAACCAGTCTGATCATACTTCAATTTCTTATTCCTGTATTTTCAGGCGGTTAGTAAAAATCCCTCTCATGGAGAAGATAGGTTATGTAATATTCAATGCATTCTACCCACTTTTCTAAAACTGCCCGAAAATAGAAAAAGCAAATTTGCGTACGATCGCATTGTTTTCTCAAAGCTTGAAACTTCCTCGTTACTTCTTATTGATAAAAACTAAGTTTTACTGTCGTAAATTGTTTATAATTCGCACTTGAAAAAGGGTATTTTCCCCATAAGAAAGCATGTAGATTTAAACGCCCGCTCTTCAGCTGCGCCGTTGCGCAGATCGCACCGAAACTTGTCTCCGGATTGACTGACCTGTGTAGTTAGATCATGCTGCAAACGGTGTGACTGAGTGGTATAGTGGAATTGAGACTATGTAAGAACAACGCGTGCGTGGTTCTCGATCTCTCCACCAGGAGGCGCGCCGATCGGGGTGATCTTGTTGAGCACCGTGTCGCCGGTGAATAAAACCCCAACACCCCAGCTGATAGTACTTTTGGAACAAATAAAAACAATGAGAAATATAATGACATAAAATTATGTATATAATAAAGCAGAATCTGGGAATACTGCAGAAACAATCATAACCCATGATACAAAAGGACACGAATAAATGACACTGCCGCAAATCTAAGATCCCCAATTGCCCACATCGTTCCGTTGCTATTTGATCTGTATTAACAGCTGTATTATTATATCCATGATTTCAATGAAAGCATCAAGACGAAAGAAGAAGCGTGCTTCCACGGCACGCTTAAAAACCAGGACAAATTTTCCTACATAGGAAATTTGCTGCTTCAAACGCGAAATTCTCCGCACCAATGTAAAAACTCAACAAAACAGCTTTGGCATGATAACAACTAATCTTCAATAATACTAATTTAAGGGGGTACCCCACTGAAAAATTTTTATCTTCCCTAAAGCATTTTGCAGTCTGAAATTTTGCCCAAAGTTGATCCTACTTTCAATGTTTTTCCAAAAAAATGGTAAGGCTAGTTGCATACCTGCCCCTTGAGAAGGATTCTTAGACAAAATATAGACCTTCACAAAACTTTGAACTACTCTGGGACTAATCAATCAATCACTTGATCTTTAGATCTTTTGAAAGGTTAGGATGTCCTCTAAATTCTGCAAGAAGAAATTTTCAATATTTTGAATTTACGAGCAGACCTGTCTTTTTGGTGAGCTTTTAATCGCTGACAAGGCGCAGGGCTCTCAAAACGTTACCTCTGCTCTTCCGGGGCACCGCCAATGTAATTTAAATGGGAAAACAGACTTACGAGCAGACTTGTATTTTTGAGGAGTTTTTAATCGCTATCTAGGCGCAAGGCTCTCAAAACGTCACCTCTGCTCTTCCGGGGCACCACCAATGTAATTTTAAATGGGAAATCAGACTTACGAGCAGACCTGTCTTTTTGGTGAGCTTTTAATCGCTGACAAGGCGCAGGGCTCTCAAAACGTTACCTCTGCTCTTTCCGGGCACCGCCAATGTAATTTTAAATGGGAAAACAGACTTAGGAGCAGACTTGTATTTTTGAGGAGTTTTTAATCGCTATCTAGGCGCAAGGCTCTCAAAACGTCACCTCTGCTCTTCCGGGCACCACCAATGTAATTTTAAATGGGAAATCAGACTTACGAGCAGACCTGTCTTTTTGGTGAGCTTTTAATCGCTGACAAGGCGCAGGGCTCTCAAAACGTTACCTCTGCTCTTCCGGGGCACCGCCAATGTAATTTTAAATGGGGAATCAGACTTACGAGCAGACCCGTTTTTTTGGTGATCTTTTAATCGCTGACAAGGCGCAGGCTTTTTCAAACGTTACCTCTGCTCTTCCGGGGCACCGCCAATGTAATTTTAAATGGGAAACAGACTTACGAGCAGACTTGTATTTTTGAGGAGTTTTTAATCGCTAACTAGGCGTAAGTCTCTCAAAACGTCACCTCTGCTCTTCCAGGGCACCGCCAATGTAATTTTAAATGGGAATCAACTTACGAGCAGACCTGTTTTTTTGGTGAGCTTTAAATCGCCGCACGTTGGATCGAGTCAATGCTAAGCACCGGACATTTGGGCAAAAATGGAGATTTAAAAATTCAACTTCTGACGTAAGAATCTTCGTCTAGGGCCTTCAGGGGCCCAAAAATGTGTGCTTAATTTAATTTAAGGCACTTTTTCTGGCAGTTATGGTACTTCAAAGTTTGTATTTTTGAGGAAGAATCAATTTTACGAAAATCTGACCTCTACTTCCGCGACTTCAAATGCGAAATACTAAAGATAACTGATTTGTGATTGCAATTATCATACTTGGAGCTGATTGAGGTCACTTTAGCTTCAAGAAAAGCTTATTCTGGTTTTTTTAACTGCAAGTTTCGACTCAGTAGAGAGCATTAATGGAGGACCTTGAAAGAAGCCCTTTTTCAGGAAACTGAGGTTTTAGTATAAACTCGCGCGAACTTGCAATGAAGTGACACATCTCTTGACTCCTACCCCCCTGGAACTCATATCTTGTCAAAATCTTGCGGAAGTTTGCGGATCCGGAAGTTAGAGGGCTAAAAATGGAAATTTTTGATGACCTTTTTCGTGAAAATACTAATCACCCTAGACTGGTGGTATGGTTTGATGACAGATGCGTTTTCGTGATCAGTTAGCTTTCTAGAGCTGATGGTGGTTGGAAATGCTTTTCTTTAAAGTAAATAATGGAGGTTGTAACCATAAATAATGAGTAGTCGGGTGGGGGGGGGGGTGTTCAAGTCTTATGGCCCTCTTCATAAATTCATTTACCCGCATGGAAAATGGAAATTACTCTTTTGGCAAAAATTTGATTGAAGTCGCTATTTTTCTCTGTACAAGACAGTTCGACATTTGTAGCTCACTACTGCGGTGTTGCCATATTGACTAATCTAAATGCGTTATATAGTAAAATGTTATTGATGAGAAAAAAAAATCGCAATAATGAATGGAAATATCTTGATAATTGTTACTACTTTAGTTGGTTAGAAAATTATTGCAATTTAATTCGTATGGAAAGTTAAGAGGCAGATGATGCACCTTAACACCCGACTGCCATGCGACAGGTATTGAAAAGTTCACGAAATGTCACGAAACACTTTCGTGGACACACTCGCAGCAAATAGAGACATCTTAAATTTTATGCTTATTTCATCAGACCCCCTTATTTCTAACATGAGACAAACGTTAGTCGCCACAAAGAAAAGGCCTCGCGCTTCAACCAGAAGCCCTGTCTCTTCTCGTATAGATGTTCAATTTTAAGTTAATTACATGCAATTGAAAATTTTATTTCTATTTGATAATTTGTTCCAAAGCTTCTGCAAATGTGAAGTTATAGGATGAAAAATTAGTGGAAGTTAAACATTTTTTCTTTTTTCTTGTGTGTCTTGAAACGCCTTTGAATGAAACCAAGAAATCTGGATAGCTGATAGCTAATCTTTTTTGTCTTTTTAGCCCAACCAGATGGCATTTAATTAATTCAGAGTTGGTGATCGATAATTTGTTATCTATTCCATCTTTCAGAATCCTTTTTCACTTCTGAATGATTCGCCTTTCAAATATCCTTTAAATAAGGAACACTAATTTTTTTCGTTTTTTAATTATTGTTGTTGTTTTTGGTTGTTGTTATTGTTGCTGTTTTTAGTATTTTGTACTGTTCTGAAGATTATAATCAGTCACAAACTATCACTGAAAGCCCGCATGATATTGCTAATTTTGGTTTATTTTTTATTTTTTTATTTTTTTTTCAGGTAAGTTAGGTGAGGTTAGGTTGTAAGTATATGTAAGTAGTGTAAAAGTTGAGTTTATACTTAGGAAATTCTTACCTAAAAAAGTCAGTGATAATATAGGAAGAAACTTGTATTAGTTGTATATTTGTCTTCACTCGCATTATCTTAAGATTGTTTCTCTCTCTCTCCCCCCCCCCCCAATTATTGAACCCATGTAATCTGAAAATGTCTTTAAACTAGTACTAAGCCTTAGGCTACAACAGTTGCTCAAACTACAAACGTATTTAATCTTTTTTCACACGCAAAAATTCGCAGAAAATAGTAGTTTTTATTAACCTCTTCTTAGATTGAAAATGAGACATTTATAGCACGGTAATAATTTTAGGCCCATGAAAGTAAGAAAATCGAAATCCTCGAAGAAGAAATTTGTTTACGCTTTAGATGTTTGCCTAAATCCCACGTTTTCGTTTTTTCCAATTTGGTGAGAATTTTTTCCAACAAATTTCGGGCGTGGCCATGGGTGGACCGGTTTCTGCGGTTGTGGCCAATTTAGTCATGGAATACGTAGAAAGCGAAGTTTTGAAGTGACGAAATTTCTTAAGAGGCCCCCAGGGCCCAGAATGTAAAGCCTCGATAGTTTGGTGCGCCCCCCCCCCCCCCATCTTCTGAACGAGGAGATTGTTTCAAAAACGTTTTAATGTAATATTGTACGTAGGTATAGTACGATCACATGCGTTCATGAAATTATAATAAAGAAAAAATTAAAAACTTAAAAAAATTAGTGAGTTAAGGCCAAAGGGGTCCATCCAGCTACCATTAGGAGTGGCCTTCCTGAGAAATGGATGAACTTTCAGGAAAATGATAGAGCTAAGTGTCAGCTTTCAGAATATGTGCAGTTTTTTTTTAATCTGGTCAACTTGGAGCGGGGGGGCAGGGGGTCAAAGTCAAAACCTTTAATGCTCCTTAAACTGTTATAAAAAAAGAGGTATTGACAAGAACTTTGCGTCAAAAGATGCGTCTCTTAAAGATCTTTCGATTGTTGTGCTACAAAGTTTAGTTTAAAAAATATTTGAGCCCATTTTTGCCATTTTTTTGATTTTTGAACTTTTCAAAAAACCGTTTTTTGAGTTTGAAAAATATGCGCAAGGTAGGGATCTGAACAAAGAACTTCCGAAAGAAAGCTGATTATATAAGCTTTCGAATGGCGCAAATCGCGTTGCCGGAAAACGTTCTGTGAAAGACTTATGACTGCGCAAAGTTTCAAATTTAGCCAAAAATAGAGTTTTGCTGACTTACGATTCTACGAAAAAATTCGTTGCTCCACCAATTATAATTTCATTCAAGCTTGGTGGATGGGGCTTTTTGGGTCGCTGAATTCATTTTTGATATTAGTTTTTCAAAATATCAAAATCCAAGATGGCCGTTAGTAAGTATGACTTCGGCAGTAATTTGTAGTATTACGGCCTGGAGGCCTACCTCCACGTTTTCGTTTTGATAATTTTTCGACACAAATGTCGGTTTCCATACATTTCACAACCTATTGTCAAGGTAGATGGAGAACAGGTATGTACAACACTCTGAGGTTCGCTCTGATTGGTTGTGAAAAAAGCGACTCCGCCGCCATTTTCCTGACCGCGCGCGCGATTCAAATTTAGATTTCACATTTTGAAAAGGAAAGTGAACAACGTAATTGATGACGTTAATCCATTCTATAGTCACAACAATAAATTTTAAAGATAAAAAGTACATTTCATGTTCAAATAAATAAAGTATTGCTTTCAGATAAACTTCCTCTTCAAACCTAACCACAAACAACAATGCAAGATACACGGTGTAAAGAAGAGACAAGATGGCGGCGAAATCGCTTTTTCCCAAGTTGCCACGCCCACTATGGGGTATTCGACCCGAATTCATGCTCAAATTATTTATGGACATGAAACGCTACCTAAAGTGGTTCTTTGACTATATGATGAAGTTCTGTGACTAAATAAACGTTTCAGCACTATTGAGGCAATCAGGTGATTTGGGGGGGGGGGGGTTGGAATTAAACATACTGTGTTTCGCACCTTCACATCGAGTTAATTTTACCTATTAATGGAATTATCATTACTTCACCGTAAAGACGTGCCCGAAGATTTCCGATACCCCTGCTTAATACCCTCTCTCCCTTCGCTCCCTGCCTCTCCATCACCCCTTACCCTAATGACAAGTCTCCTTCCCTTAGCTCTCAAAATTTCTTCGAGATGACCTTCATTTAAGGCGGCCACCCACGCTACACGCACCATATCTAACCTTTTATTTGTCTTTTTTGATCCTAAATTGGATACCAATTCAATACCAAGTCTACAGAGGGTCTAAACATAGAATTTACCGGACGTCTTCAAATTTACAAAAAAAAAAAAAAAAAAAAAAAAAAAAAAAAAAAAAAAAAAAAAAATTCAACAAAAATGAGAAAAAATTGAGAAAATATTTAAAATATTAACTCTATAGCTGCTGAAGGGTAGCTGCAATTGATGAATAACTCCAACGAATCTTTTACGAACAAAAATACTGCCTTTTTCTTTGTCCGAAAAAAGTCAAGTTTCGACCCACTGTGCAATTATTTGAAGTCTGTGTTATCCCTTTACGCCTCTCCATCAAGCTAGCAAGGTATAAATGGTACATTTCAACAATATTGAGAGAAAATACGTCACAATAATGAAGATTTTGGCAGTTTTGGGTGAAATTAGTGTTAATTGTTCCTGAAAATAGAATTACAAATTTCCCAATTTGCGACGAATGCGGTCGATGCGGGTCGGATCTCTTTTGGAGCATAAAGTAGACGCTCTGGGCTAACTTTTCACGCAAAAACAAAAGTGATACAAAGTGATACATTCCAACTAAAATACCTTTGTTTCTATCAATCTCATTATTTTTTATTAAAATTTACTGTATGGAGTAAGGCTAGGATTAAAACTATGTATCCTGATATATAAAGGCTTGAAATAGTTATTCTTACCTTCCGGAACGTCCTCTATGTTTTGTTTCCAAAGTTGGAGAAATATAAACAACTTTAAAACCACTTATCTTCATTGTTGTAAAACAGATTTTAATCGTAAATTGGTAAAAGTGCTGCGCGCTCTGGCGGATTGTGGGCGAACCACTCAACGTGGAAAGCTCAAATTGTTCAGGATGATGTAAAAAACTATACAGAATGCACCAATACCATTAGTTTTGACCATAGATTAAATTTAACTTTTGGACTTTTGAGCATGAATTCGGGTCAAATACCCCATAGTGGCCCCCTGAGTCGAGTGTTGTCCATACCTGTTCTCCATATACCTTGACCTATTGTAAGGAATTGAGGATATTAAGACGTAAGAATTCGAACAGACACGGTCAGTGTTTACTGTTTACTCTTCATTTGTTTATGAAGTCAGCTGCGATAACAGTCGGCCATGATTAGTTGAAAGTACCGCGCTAACCCCGCGAAATATGGTGGATGTGGTGGAAAGATACAGAAGTGAAAAGTGTCTAATGTTTTTCGAAATTTATGACTTTATTAATCAATTTTGGTGTTTGCTGGTACTGCCAATGTCATTTTTACGGCTTTTTACATAAAATTTGATACTTTAAAACGCTCTAGCATAAGTGTGCTACAGACCCATGGTCGCGTTTATCGAAATAAAAGGCCCATGAAAGAAAAAAACGCGCTCTTTCCTGAATAGATCTACTTTGTTATAGTCACGTTAGGATTCCTTCGGAAGAGCACAAGCATTGTTCCTATGGGCTCTGTTTATCCAGAATGACTCATTTACACTTCATTTGATATTTTCTACTTTTCACGTGGAACGTTAATGTAAAAAAAAAAAAAAAAAAAAAACCCTTACAACTCTCCTCTCTTGGCGGTAAAAGTTGTCTCTTTGTTTAATATTAAGTAAGTATTTATTTTGTTCGGCGTTGCAATATTTTTACTTTATTAATTTTAGCACCTCTAAATATTAAGAACGCGAGTGATTTCTGTCCACTAATGGAAATATAAAATGAATAAAACTAAAAAAAGAAACCAAAACTTTGAGTCATAAAGTGTCTGGTTGATATTTTGAGTATGTAACCTTTATTGCCCTCCATCAAACTCTCTACGCGTGCAGATCAAGGAATTTGTCCTTCAATGTGTCCTGATGTCCTCCCATTTGAGCAAGGGTTGGGAAAACGGGTGTATTATCGATTCAACGATTACTGCGCAATCTAATTGGTAATCTTCAAACCTTTGCATGGTAGTTAAAAGTATAGTCCCAACTGATTTTAAATAAACTACAGGATCATTTCGATTAGATCAACAGTTCTTATGCAACTAATATGATATGTAAATTGTAAAAAATCAGCCCTGATTACCGTAGAATCACCCGCGGAAAAATCAGCATTTACGCTTTTACTTGAATCGATTATCACCCCCCCCCCCCCCCCCCATTTGCCCAACTTTGATTTGAACATGAAGAGAGCCCTGCGTCTTGTCAAAAATTAAAAGCCCACCAAAATGACAGGTCTGCTCATAAGTCGTTTTTCCCATCTAAAATTACATTGGCGGTGCATCGGAAGAGAAGAGGGGACGTTTCGAGAGCCCTGAGCCTTGTCGGCGATTTAAAGCTCACCAAAAAAAACAGGTCTGCTCGTAAGTCTGATTCCCCATTTAAAATTACATTGGCGGTGCCCTGGAAGAGCAGAGGTACGTTTTGAGAGCCTTGCGCCTAGTTAGCGATTAAAAACTCCTCAAAAATACAAGTCTGCTCGTAAGTCTGTTTCCCCCTTTAAAATTACATTGGCGGTGCCCCGAAGAGCAGAGGTAACGTTTTGAGAGCCCTGCGCCTTGTCAGCGATTTAAGCTCATCAAAAAGACAGGTCTGCTAGTAAGTCTGATTCCCCATTTAAATCAATTGGCGGTGCCCCGGCAGAGCAGAGGTAACGTTTTGAGAGCCCTGCGCCTTGTCAGCGATTTAAAGCTCACCAAAAAGACAGGTCTGCTCGTAAGTCGTTTTTCCCATCTAAAATTACATTGGCGGTGCATCGGAAGAGAAGAGGGGACGTTTCGAGAGCCCTGAGCCTTGTCGGCGATTTAAAGCTCACCAAAAAAAAACAGGTCTGCTCGTAAGTCTGATTCCCCATTTAAAATTACATTGGCGGTGCCCTGGAAGAGCAGAGGTGACGTTTTGAGAGCCTTGCGCCTAGTTAGCGATTAAAAACTCCTCAAAAATACAAGTCTGCTCGTAAGTCTGTTTCCCCATTTAAAATTACATTGGTTATGCCCCGGAAGAGCAGAGGTAGCGTTTTGAGAGCCCTGCGCCTTGTCAGCGATTAAAAGCTCACCAAAAAGACAGGTCTGCTCGTAAGTCTGATTCCCCATTTAAAATTACATTGGCGGTGCCCCGGAAGAGCAGAGGTAACGTTTTGAGAGCCCTGCGCCTTGTCAGCGATTAATAGCTCACCAAAAAGACAGGTCTGCTCGTAAGTCTGATTTCACATTTAAAATTACATTGGCGGTGCCCCGGAAGAGCAGAGGTGACGTTTTGGGAGCCTTGCGCCTAGATAGCGATTAAAAACTCCTCAAAAAGACAGGTCTGCTCGTAAGTCTGATTCCCCATTTAAAATTACATTGGCGGTGCCCCGGAAGAGCAGAGGTGACGTTTTGAGAGCCTTGCGCCTAGATAGCGATTAAAAACTCCTCAAAAATACAAGTCTGCTCGTAAGTCTGTTTTCCCATTTAAAATTACATTGGCGGCCCCGGAAGAGCAGAGGTAACGTTTTGAGAGCCCTGCGCCTTGTCAGCGATTAAAAGCTCACCAAAAAGACAGGTCTGCTCGTAAATTTCAAAATATTGAAAATTTCTTCTTACAGAATTTAGAGGACATCCTAACCTTTCAAAAGATCTAAAGATCAAGTGATTTGATTGATTAGTCCCAGAGGAGTTCAAAGTTTTGTGAAGGTCTATATTTTGTCTAATAATCCTTTCTCAAGGGCAGGTATGCAACTAGCCTTACCAATTTTTTGGAAAAACATTGAAAGTAGGATCAACCTTTGGGCAACATTTCAGACTGCAAAATGCTTTAGGGAAGATAAAACATTTTTCAGTGGGTACCCCCTTAAATTAGTATTATTGAAGATTAGTTGTTATCATGCCAAATCTGTTTTTGTTGAGTTTTTACATTGGTGCGGAGAATTTCGCGTTTGAAACCAGCAAATTTCCTATGTAGGAAAATTTGTCCTGGTTTTTAAGCGTGCCGTGTAAGCACGCTTCTTCCTTTCGTTTGGTGCTTTCATTGAAATCATGGATATAATAATACAGCTGTTTAATACAGATCAAATAGCAACGGAACGAGGTGAGCAATTGGGGATCTTAGATTTGCGGCAGTGTCATTTATTCGTGTCCTTTTGTGTATCATGGGTTATGATTGTTTCTGCAGTATTCCCAGATTCTGCTTTATTTATATACATAATTTTATGTCATTATATTTCCTCATTGTTTTTATTTTGTTCCAAAAGTACTATCAGCTTGGGGTGTTGGGGTTTTATTCACCGGCGACACGGTGCTCAACAAGATCACCCCGATCGGCGCGCCTCCTGGTGGAGAGATCGAGAACCACGCACGCGTTGTTCTTACATAGTCTCAATTTCCACCTATACACTCAGTCACACCGTTTGCAGTGAGGTAGCATGTCGGATCGGTGAAACGGACGTCGTGGGTTCGATCTTAGCCGACATGCATATTTTAGAATTTTTTTCCCTTGACTGAAAGGAAGAATCTTGATTTTTCATTCTTATTTTAGTAATCTTTAACGTCTTTCAGATTGTGATCCGGTAAAAACCAAAAACCTATATTAAAACGCTACGTGACTGAAGTTAGGTAAGATAAGGCTAGGTTATGTTAGGTTAAATTATTTTGAGAAATACAAAAACTTTCCCTTAACTGAAAGGAACTATCTTGATTTTTCATTCTTGTTTTAGTAATCTTTACGTCTTTCAGATTTTGATCCGATAAAAACCTAAAACCCATATTAATACGCTACGTGACTGAAGTTAGGTTAGATTAGGTTAGGTTAAATTATTTTGAGGATTACAAAAACTCAGAAAAGTCGAAAAAAAAAGTGAGTTACGGTCCAAAACCAATTCTGGAAAACACTAAATAAGATTGAGCAAACTCTTAGCTTTCATTTGAGCTATTATTTGATCCATTTCGAGTGCGAAATATCGCAATGGCAGCGGCTTTAAACAAAAAGTCGGTGCGCGATTTGAGTGCAGAGCTGACAATCGATGAGTGTTCCCTGCCACAACGGCATGTGCGGTAAAACTTGGCTCACCTCTCTTCCTCAAGCGGTGGCCGTCTGGTTAGCGTGGCTGATGACGATTGGTCGCAGTTACCTCGGGTGTGGGTTCGATCCTGCCTTGTACTATCTTGCTTTTTACCGGTCTCTTCACGTCCCGTGGCATCACGTCGTTGATATTATTTTGCTCGATAAACGTTGCAAATCCTCATTGCGGAACACCGCAAAGGCACAGAGCTTCAGCGTGCCGACATGTCTTTTGTCTCTTAATTTCATTAAAAACGTACCGTCTCACTGTAAGTACCTGTATCAATCGATTACGAGTATCGATTATCTTACATAATGTTTAATTGGAGAAAAATCCAATGTTGCCGAAACTATACTTTGAATACGTTGATTTAAAATGAGCCGAAGCCAAAAAATTATGCTTCGAAAAAGGGGACCCCCCCCCCCTTGATTGATTGAAAGATTCTAATCATTAGAAAAAATGTGAATGAGAAACCGGACCACTCCCCCTCCACCTACTTTGAATACGTTGATTTAAAATGAGCCGAAGCCGAAAAATTATGCATCGAAAAAGGGGGGGTGGAAAGTGGTCCGGTTACTTTTCTGTCGCGTACGGTCATATGGTAGCTTTTTAGATCGGCCGTAGGCCCTTTGGAACGCGTTTTTGGGAAAAAAGTCAAGAAACCTTTTTTGAAGCTCTCGTTTAGTAGAACAAAACCTGTACTCTGATTTTTCTCATTTCCCCTTCTGCTGCTCAGAATAATTGTTTTTCTCTTTTGCGTACAATACTTTTAGCGCAACTTTGAGCTTTCATAACTCGAAAAAGAAGCATTTTCGGACTATGGTTCATAGTAACTTTTTTGTTCGTTTGGACCTCCCGAATGACCTCTGAAATTTATGACGGAAAGAACTGGACCACCCTGTAGACGGTCGTTACAGCTCCATTGGGTAATGCTGATTTCAACTTTCGATTGATTAAAACACTTTCTAGAAAGGCCGTATTATTAGCCACTAAATTATTGTAGTTGAAATTTCCGATTAAAATAATTTGAGCATTGAGGGGAATACATTTTGTGACATATGAGAGAGTTTCAACGAATTTTTTTTTCGAAACATTGGGTGATTTGTATCCGCTGACAATGAACAATAGTCCTTTTTTTTAAAACAAATAATGAAACAATGTTTGATGAGTCTTTAAGTGTTTTGAAAGCAACAACATACAGATCGTCTTTGCTCAAACAAATAATGTTGGTGCTCTTAAGATTTGACCGTTTAACGGAAACTGTCAAGTACTCAAACTGTGGAAATTTGAAATGGGTTGAATTTTTTATGTTTGCTTCCGACAAAATGACCACATCGTGTTTTTTGAACTAAGGATCAGAAACAATGTCTCGATACTTGGTGTTGTTTAATGTTTGTACATTATGATATATCTGTATGGGCGAAAATTCACTTTGGTGACCGACTGTAAGCCTTTCATACACTTACATAACACTCCATTAAACAATGCATCTAATCGCCTTGTTAAATGGAAGTTAGCGCTTATGGAATGTGATTTTCGGTTAGAACACCGTACGTAAGACAAAACGTAGAACATCTTTCGGTATAACTGTGATTGTAAATTCGCTTGTGATCTTTAGGAATTATGTTAGAGTGAAAAATACTTTAAGGTACGTGGAATCTAATGGTGCAATAAAATTTGAGAAAACTGTTCTTTAACTAGCATGAATATGCGTTCGAAAATTTGGATCTGATTTCTTATAGGTAAATCAACGAGAGTGAGCGAGATAGAGCATTTGTTTAGAACCTATTTTGATGGTGACGTCATCACTAAACAGGTCTCCTTAAGGATATGAATGAGCCCCTCTCTTTTCTATACCCCCCCCCCCGCTCTTCATCAATACCTCGCCGTCACTTCTTTTCGATACCGTCGTCAAATAGATTTTGACAGTTTTATGAGTCCTCAGACCCTCCGAGATCCGAGACACAAAGCCTCTCTAACACCCTCTCTCTCCCACACATTCACAAATCTCTCCGCTTAATGAACCGTGAAGAAATCTCGTGACCGGTGGAGCCCAAACCGAGGGGCAAAGAGGGTTTCTGTGAAGGATGTTTCCACCCCCCTCCTGCCTTGGAATTTTGACTCATAGGTTGGCACAAATGACTTAGGTTGCTGGACCTGTATGGAATTCTCGTTCAAAGGAATTCGACTTTGACGCTTAATAACTTATTGAAATTAACAGGAATACCAAAACTTTTACAATTTTAAGAAAATAGACGCCGAGACCTCCTGGATTGCAGCAATAATTAACGATTAATGAAACCAGTTTCAAGAAAACACGTTTTTAATTTTTCAAACCTTTCCCGCCAAGGTTTTGCCATAAGCAAAGCATGCAACCTATATATTAGATATGAAAATGAAAACAAAAAGCGTACCGTATATATACGGCACGCTTAAAATGCCTCCCGGCGAGCCGGTAAGACGAAGTAGATTCCATGCTTGGTTAAATCATTTTTCACAAATTTAAATATAGGTTATAATTTCGTTGAATTTTTCTCTCTGAATTTTTATTTTTTATTTTATCAGCTGCTCAAAATCCAAATATAATTGTGAAAAAGATTATATTACCAACAGAGAAATGTGTAATCTTTACAATGCAAGTGAGAAATAAAAGCTAGGTTATATAAGTTTTTCACAAATTTCAATAAATAGGTTATGTTATGATTTTCTTTGAATTATTCAATTTTCTTTTTTTTTATCAGCTGTTCAACATTTAAATAAAAATGACCATGAGAAAAAGATTACAGTACAAAGATTGAAAAATGTGTAATCTTTGTAACGGTAATGAGGAATAAATCTGAATAAGAGCAGCTGATAAAACAAGAATAAATAAATAAAGTACCTAAGCAACAGTGTACGTGTAAAACAAAGAAAGAGCAATTATACCAATACGCCATCCTTGTCTTTCACTTGTAAAATCCCATAAGAAACTAAATAGCTCGTAAAACACGTAAAACACAAGGAAAATTCAAGGCAAAGAGCATATGAACTAAAAACATCCTCCACGATATATACTAAAATTTTAAAACAAAAAAACAATTTCTTCTTATAAAACACTGCCAAAAACCCGAAAAACACATCGATATAACTCGCTTACAACGCAAAACACGAAAAAATGACTCGAGTAAAAAAGCTGTTCCTTCTTTTTTTCTTTCCTTCTTCTTTACTATCACATTTTTCTTGTTTTTGATTTATTTTGGAAAGTCAAGCCCTCTGGCACCCCCACCCCACCCATAAAAACGCCCATACTTCGACGAAAGACAGTCAAACAAGAAGAGGAAGGCCATAACAACCAAGGTCCATATATATAAGGTCTGGCCGGCAGCGCCACTCGGGAAATCCGAATTTTGGGAACCCATACCCCCATTTACTTTAACATTCTTCCAGAGTTCGCCGCCATCTTGGATCAATGGTTTTTAAACGGAGAAGTGGTTCCCAAACTGTGAACCAACGCGGGGAGCCGAAAGCTACCGGCCAGACCTTATATACATGGACCTTAATAACACGAGGGAAAGTGTTTGGAATTTTGAGACGATAAATCATTTATCGTGATAAATGTCGCGTTCCAACATATCACCAAAGATTGAAAACAAATGAGTTAACAACAAGGATTAATTATGTATGTACCTTTAATAATAAGCATGCACGAAATTCTCGAATCTGTCAACAAAATCAGTTTAAGAAGGGAGAATCTCGAATATTTGAGGGCGTCTCCAGCAACTTTTTTGTTGCAACTGGATGTTTTTCCGCGGATATAAGAGGAAACCTGAAGTAGGTAGATATTCTGGAACATTAATTTCTTAATGAGAATGGTTCAAGGAATATTAACTCTTTTACGGAATAAATGGCTTTACTGTTCCATGACTGTTGTAGACTCGGTTTCTTTGGTATACATCAACTGCAAAACAATGGAAGCTGTCTCACGGAAATCAGGACCCAACTCGCTCATTTTAAAGATGGATTCATCTCAAATCTAGGTGTATGGGGCCTTAAATCTGCTATTTTCTCGGAATATGTACTAATACTATAATTTGTCCAGTTATACACGGAGGAAATATGATTACTCTGCAGCAACAGCCACCCGTTTTTCTTTCTTTAAATCTTAAAGTTTTACATTTGGATCCATATGAGCATATTTGTGACGCGTCTACAAATCAGCAACACTAAGCGGGATCTATCAGACCGCTTTGAGTCGTTAAGACCACGTACCTAGAACATGAAATTAAGTCAATGTAGAATTGAAATAGATATGTAATAATGACGAAGGAGGACGATAGGCAGGGCTTCCCCGCTCGGGGGTATGAACCAAATTAACATTGCGGCTTATGGAGCCGAGACATAAAACTGTTTCAAAAGAATGTTAATTACTGTTAGTTTTCAAAAGTACGCAGATATGATATGCAGCTTATGCCAAAGTTGAGATTGACGAACTTAAACGAATGTTTCGGTCAATTTATCAGCTAGATATTTACGATTGAAAGTACGGCAGAGAGGTTATGGGTGCTAAAGTAAATAATGACCGACTGGTCGTTAACTTCGATTATTAAAGAACGGACGCTTTAAATTGATCCAAATTTTCGGTTTAAATGTATGGTTTACTATACTGTACAACATGTGTGAGATTCGACACGGTTATTCGCTAGAATAATTGACTAAAATAGGTTTGAAGAGCGAAGCTCCATAAGAGCTAATGTTAAATTGGTTCATACCCCCGCGCGGGGAAGTGCCCTGCCCATCACCCGTGCCAGACCGGCTTCACTTTTCCCCTCGTGCAAAGAGATAGCAGGGCCAGTATTCTTCTATAATGTCTTTGGTTCCAAACAAATCCAGTTTGTCTCTCTCGCTCTCACGTGACCCCTATGTACTGCCATCTCACTCTAGTTTTCAAAACTAAAGATTACTAAAATAAGAATGAAAAATCAGATTCTTCCTTTCAGTCAAGGAAAAAAAATTCTAAAATATGCATGTCGGCTAAGATCGAACCCACGACGTCCTTTTCACACCGATCCGACATGCTACCTCACTGCAAACCATGATCTAACTACACAGTCAGTCAATGCGCACACCCTCCACTGCCTCTCCGTCTGCCTGGCTGTATCACCGGTAGAGTGAGGAAGGGATGACGTATAGCTGGCGCAGCTGAAGCGCGGGCGTTCAAATCTACATGCTTTCATCTGGGGAAAAGACCATTTTTCAAGTGCGAATTATAAACAATTTACGACAGTAAAACTGGTTTTTATTTATGATAGACCACGAGGAAGGTTTCAAGCTTCGAGAAAACCAGTCTGATCATACTTCAATTTCTTATTCCTGTATTTTCAGGCGGTTAGTAAAAATCCCTCTCATGGAGAAGATAGGTTATGTAATATTCAATGCATTCTACCCACTTTTCTAAAACTGCCCGAAAATAGAAAAAGCAAATTTGCGTACGATCGCATTGTTTTCTCAAAGCTTGAAACTTCCTCGTTACTTCTTATTGATAAAAACTAAGTTTTACTGTCGTAAATTGTTTATAATTCGCACTTGAAAAAGGGTATTTTCCCCATAAGAAAGCATGTAGATTTAAACGCCCGCTCTTCAGCTGCGCCGTTGCGCAGATCGCACCGAAACTTGTCTCCGGATTGACTGACCTGTGTAGTTAGATCATGCTGCAAACGGTGTGACTGAGTGGTATAGTGGAATTGAGACTATGTAAGAACAACGCGTGCGTGGTTCTCGATCTCTCCACCAGGAGGCGCGCCGATCGGGGTGATCTTGTTGAGCACCGTGTCGCCGGTGAATAAAACCCCAACACCCCAGCTGATAGTACTTTTGGAACAAATAAAAACAATGAGAAATATAATGACATAAAATTATGTATATAATAAAGCAGAATCTGGGAATACTGCAGAAACAATCATAACCCATGATACAAAAGGACACGAATAAATGACACTGCCGCAAATCTAAGATCCCCAATTGCCCACATCGTTCCGTTGCTATTTGATCTGTATTAACAGCTGTATTATTATATCCATGATTTCAATGAAAGCATCAAGACGAAAGAAGAAGCGTGCTTCCACGGCACGCTTAAAAACCAGGACAAATTTTCCTACATAGGAAATTTGCTGCTTCAAACGCGAAATTCTCCGCACCAATGTAAAAACTCAACAAAACAGCTTTGGCATGATAACAACTAATCTTCAATAATACTAATTTAAGGGGGTACCCCACTGAAAAATTTTTATCTTCCCTAAAGCATTTTGCAGTCTGAAATTTTGCCCAAAGTTGATCCTACTTTCAATGTTTTTCCAAAAAAATGGTAAGGCTAGTTGCATACCTGCCCCTTGAGAAGGATTCTTAGACAAAATATAGACCTTCACAAAACTTTGAACTACTCTGGGACTAATCAATCAATCACTTGATCTTTAGATCTTTTGAAAGGTTAGGATGTCCTCTAAATTCTGCAAGAAGAAATTTTCAATATTTTGAATTTACGAGCAGACCTGTCTTTTTGGTGAGCTTTTAATCGCTGACAAGGCGCAGGGCTCTCAAAACGTTACCTCTGCTCTTCCGGGGCACCGCCAATGTAATTTAAATGGGAAAACAGACTTACGAGCAGACTTGTATTTTTGAGGAGTTTTTAATCGCTATCTAGGCGCAAGGCTCTCAAAACGTCACCTCTGCTCTTCCGGGGCACCACCAATGTAATTTTAAATGGGAAATCAGACTTACGAGCAGACCTGTCTTTTTGGTGAGCTTTTAATCGCTGACAAGGCGCAGGGCTCTCAAAACGTTACCTCTGCTCTTTCCGGGCACCGCCAATGTAATTTTAAATGGGAAAACAGACTTAGGAGCAGACTTGTATTTTTGAGGAGTTTTTAATCGCTATCTAGGCGCAAGGCTCTCAAAACGTCACCTCTGCTCTTCCGGGCACCACCAATGTAATTTTAAATGGGAAATCAGACTTACGAGCAGACCTGTCTTTTTGGTGAGCTTTTAATCGCTGACAAGGCGCAGGGCTCTCAAAACGTTACCTCTGCTCTTCCGGGGCACCGCCAATGTAATTTTAAATGGGGAATCAGACTTACGAGCAGACCCGTTTTTTTGGTGATCTTTTAATCGCTGACAAGGCGCAGGCTTTTTCAAACGTTACCTCTGCTCTTCCGGGGCACCGCCAATGTAATTTTAAATGGGGAAACAGACTTACGAGCAGACTTGTATTTTTGAGGAGTTTTTAATCGCTAACTAGGCGTAAGTCTCTCAAAACGTCACCTCTGCTCTTCCAGGGCACCGCCAATGTAATTTTAAATGGGAATCAACTTACGAGCAGACCTGTTTTTTTGGTGAGCTTTAAATCGCCGCACGTTGGATCGAGTCAATGCTAAGCACCGGACATTTGGGCAAAAATGGAGATTTAAAAATTCAACTTCTGACGTAAGAATCTTCGTCTAGGGCCTTCAGGGGCCCAAAAATGTGTGCTTAATTTAATTTAAGGCACTTTTTCTGGCAGTTATGGTACTTCAAAGTTTGTATTTTTGAGGAAGAATCAATTTTACGAAAATCTGACCTCTACTTCCGCGACTTCAAATGCGAAATACTAAAGATAACTGATTTGTGATTGCAATTATCATACTTGGAGCTGATTGAGGTCACTTTAGCTTCAAGAAAAGCTTATTCTGGTTTTTTTAACTGCAAGTTTCGACTCAGTAGAGAGCATTAATGGAGGACCTTGAAAGAAGCCCTTTTTCAGGAAACTGAGGTTTTAGTATAAACTCGCGCGAACTTGCAATGAAGTGACACATCTCTTGACTCCTACCCCCCTGGAACTCATATCTTGTCAAAATCTTGCGGAAGTTTGCGGATCCGGAAGTTAGAGGGCTAAAAATGGAAATTTTTGATGACCTTTTTCGTGAAAATACTAATCACCCTAGACTGGTGGTATGGTTTGATGACAGATGCGTTTTCGTGATCAGTTAGCTTTCTAGAGCTGATGGTGGTTGGAAATGCTTTTCTTTAAAGTAAATAATGGAGGTTGTAACCATAAATAATGAGTAGTCGGGTGGGGGGGGGGGTGTTCAAGTCTTATGGCCCTCTTCATAAATTCATTTACCCGCATGGAAAATGGAAATTACTCTTTTGGCAAAAATTTGATTGAAGTCGCTATTTTTCTCTGTACAAGACAGTTCGACATTTGTAGCTCACTACTGCGGTGTTGCCATATTGACTAATCTAAATGCGTTATATAGTAAAATGTTATTGATGAGAAAAAAAAATCGCAATAATGAATGGAAATATCTTGATAATTGTTACTACTTTAGTTGGTTAGAAAATTATTGCAATTTAATTCGTATGGAAAGTTAAGAGGCAGATGATGCACCTTAACACCCGACTGCCATGCGACAGGTATTGAAAAGTTCACGAAATGTCACGAAACACTTTCGTGGACACACTCGCAGCAAATAGAGACATCTTAAATTTTATGCTTATTTCATCAGACCCCCTTATTTCTAACATGAGACAAACGTTAGTCGCCACAAAGAAAAGGCCTCGCGCTTCAACCAGAAGCCCTGTCTCTTCTCGTATAGATGTTCAATTTTAAGTTAATTACATGCAATTGAAAATTTTATTTCTATTTGATAATTTGTTCCAAAGCTTCTGCAAATGTGAAGTTATAGGATGAAAAATTAGTGGAAGTTAAACATTTTTTCTTTTTTCTTGTGTGTCTTGAAACGCCTTTGAATGAAACCAAGAAATCTGGATAGCTGATAGCTAATCTTTTTTGTCTTTTTAGCCCAACCAGATGGCATTTTAATTAATTCAGAGTTGGTGATCGATAATTTGTTATCTATTCCATCTTTCAGAATCCTTTTTCACTTCTGAATGATTCGCCTTTCAAATATCCTTTAAATAAGGAACACTAATTTTTTTCGTTTTTTAATTATTGTTGTTGTTTTTGTTGTTGTTATTGTTGCTGTTTTAGTATTTTTGTACGTGTTCTGAAGATTATAATCAGTCACAAACTATCACTGAAAGCCCGCATGAATATTGCAAATTTTTGGTTTATTTTTTATTTTTTTTTTTTTTTTCAGGTAAGGTTAGGTGAGGTTAGGTTGTAAGTAGTATGTAAGTAGTGTAAAAGTTGAGTTTATACTTAGGAAATTCTTACCTAAAAAAGTCAGTGATAATATAGGAAGAAACTTGTATTAGTTGTATATTTGTCTTCACTCGCATTTATCTTAAGATTGTTTCTCTCTCTCTCCCCCCCCCCCAAATTATTTGAACCCATGTAATCTGAAAAGTGTCTTTAAACTAGTACTAAGCCTTAGGCTACAACAGTTGCTCAAACTACAACGTATTTAATCTTTTTTTCACACGCAAAAATTCGCAGAAAATAGTAGTTTTTATTAACCTCTTCTTAGATTGAAAATGAGACATTTATAGGCACGGTAATAATTTTAGGCCCATGAAAGTAAGAAAATCGAAATCCTCGAAGAAGGAATTTGTTTACGCTTTAGATGTTTGCCTAAATTCCACGTTTTTTCCAATTTGGTGAGGAATTTTTCCAACAAATTTCGGGCGTGGCCATGGGTGGACCGGTTTCTGCGGTTGTGGCCAATTTAGTCATGGAATACGTAGAAAGCGAAGTTTTGAAGACCCTGAGGTGTGAACACGTGTTTTATAAGAGGTTCGTAGATGACTGCCTTATTTGTATCCCTGAAAACATGCATATTTACGTATTAGAGCATTTTAATGCATTTAACCCCCATCTTCAGTTTACTATAGAACTTGAGAAAAACAAAAGTATCAATTTTTTGGATATGTCGTTGGACCATCAAGTGGATGAGTGTTTACGAACGAAATGGTACCAGAAACCGTCGAGCTCAGGGAGATACTTAAATTATTTTTCAGCAGTACCACAAAAATGGAAAACAAATGTGGTTTTCAATTTATTACAACGTGCTATGAAACTTTCAGACAAATGCTATCGTGTGGAGAGCATTAGAAAGGCAGAGAAGTTACTCAGTGAAAATGGTTATCCGTCAACTCTTATCCAGAAAATGAACCGGAAATGCTGGCACAGTTGCAGGGAAAATGGACGCACAGTAATCAACACTCCAGAAATTGATGGAAATAAGTTTATCAGAATGCCTTATGTCAAAGGTTCAAGTGAAAGCTTGAAAAAATGTTGGAAAACGTATGGGTGGCAACCGGTTTACACGAAAAACAATACAAATAGGAAATTGTTTTCAAAATTGAAGAGCGCTGTACCTGTTGACAAAAACTCTAATGTAGTATATCGTATTGACTGCCAAGATTGTGATGGTGTTTATATTGGCCAGACTAAGAGGTACCTCAAGGAGAGAATTCAGTCGCATAAATACAACAAAAATGAAATCACGGCACTCCACCAACATGCCCAAGAAAACGACCACCATTTAATTTTGCCGAACCTAAAATATTGGTGAGAGAAAAGAACATCAAAGCCAGGTTGATTCATGAGGCGATTCAGGTGAAGCGGTGTCCTCGGGCGGTCAACTTCAGGACTGACACGCGTGCACTGAGTGTTGCCTATAGCTCCTTATTTTGAGGTTGGTCATGTGACTGGCTGTCATAGTCCGTACTTATTACGTAATTGTGTAACTGGTGCGGTTTTATTTTATTTTCGTTTCATTTTCGTACTTATTCGCTGTTTGTCGATATCGGTGTCTCAGCTGAGCTCGCGGAATCTCATTGTTGTGTTTCATTTCGCGTTTTTATTTCTCGTGTTTCCTTTGTTTAGTTTTAATGTCGTATTTCATTACGGTTCGATTTAAGTTTCCATCGTTTTAGTTTTAGTTTTAGTTTCGTGTATTTCACTGAGGATGAGCACTAAGTTGTTCGAAACGTCTGAATAACTGGATTTTTCAATGGAAGTCGCATGCTTATGCAGGTAAATTATTATATATATATATATATACATAAAATTTTCAACGAGTGGTATTTCCTCACTCAGGGGACCATGAAACGTGCTCATTTGATAAAATTTCCCAAAAAATCCAACATCGCACCCTCTGCAATAAGTAGATTCTTGGAATCTACTTAAAAGAAACCAAAACTTTGAGTCATAAAGTGTCTGGTTGATATTTTGAGTATGTAACCTTTATTGCCCTCCATCAAACTCTCTACGCGTGCAGATCAAGGAATTTGTCCTTCAATGTGTCCTGATGTCCTCCCATTTGAGCAAGGGTTGGGAAAACGGGTGTACAATCGATTCAACGATTACTGCGCAATCTAATTGGTAATCTTCAAACCTTTGCATGGTAGTTCAAAGTATAGTCCCAACTGATTTTAAATAAACTACAGGATCATTTCGATTAGATCAACAGTTCTTACGCAACTAATATGATATGTGACTTGAAAAAATCAACCCTGATTACCGTAAAATCACCCGCCGAAAAATCAGCATTTACGCTTTTACTTGAATCGATTATCACCCCCCCCCCCCGCCCCCAATTTGCCCAACTTTCATTTGAACATGAATGTGTGAGCGTTGGACTACGAGAGATAAGCACAGGGCTCTCTTGAGAGCCCTGCGTCTTGTCAAAGATTAAAAGCCCACCAAAACGACAGGTCTGCTCGTAAGTCGTTTTTCCCATCTAAAATTACATTGGTGGTGCCTCGGAAGAGAAGAGGGGACGTTTCGAGAGCCCTGAGCCTTGACGGCGATTTAAAGCTCACCAAAAAAAAAGGTCTGCTCGTAAGTCTGATTTCCCATTTAAAATTACATTGGTGGTGCCCCGGAAGAGCAGAGGTGACGTTTTGAGAGCCTTGCGCCAAGATAGCGATTAAAAACTCCTCAAAAATACAAGTCTGCTCGTAAGTCTGTTTTCCCATTTAAAATTACATTGGCGGTGCCCCGGAAGAGCAGAGGTAACGTTTTGAGAGCCCTGCGCCTTGTCAGCGATTAAAAGCTCACCAAAAAGACAGGTCTGCTCGTAAATTTCAAAATATTGAAAATTTCTTCTTGCAGAATTTAGAGGACATCCTAACCTTTCAAAAGATCTAAAGATCAAGTGATTTGATTGATTAGTCCCAGAGTAGTTCAAAGTTTTGTGAAGGTCTATATTTTGTCTAAGAATCCTTTCTCAAGGGGCAGGTATGCAACTAGCCTTACCAATTTTTTGGAAAAACATTGAAAGTAGGATCAACCTTTGGGCAAAATTTCAGACTGCAAAATGCTTTAGGGAAGATAAAACATTTTTCAGTGGGGTACCCCCTTAAATTAGTATTATTGAAGATTAGTTGTTATCATGCCAAAGCTGTTTTGTTGAGTTTTTACATTGGTGCGGAGAATTTCGCGTTTGAAGCAGCAAATTTCCTATGTAGGAAAATTTGTCCTGGTTTTTAAGCGTGCCGTGGAAGCACGCTTCTTCCTTTCGTCTTGATGCTTTCATTGAAATCATGGATATAATAATACAGCTGTTTAATACAGATCAAATAGCAACGGAACGATGTGGGCAATTGGGGATCTTAGATTTGCGGCAGTGTCATTTATTCGTGTCCTTTTGTGTATCATGGGTTATGATTGTTTCTGCAGTATTCCCAGATTCTGCTTTATTTATATACATAATTTTATGTCATTATATTCCTCATTGTTTTTATTTTGTTCCAAAAGTACTATCAGCTTGGGGTGTTGGGGTTTTATTCACCGGCGACACGGTGCTCAACAAGATCACCCCGATCGGCGCGCCTCCTG